>RAHM01000195.1:303849-741196 GCA_003713295.1 Parotia lawesii | reverse complement strand
TTCCCTTCCCTTCCCTTCCCTTCCCTTCCCTTCCCTTCCCTTCCCTTCCCTTCCCTTCCCTTCCCTTCCCTTCCCTTCCCTTCCCTTTTTTTCTTAATTTGTTTCAAATAAGAAAAAGTTGTCCACTAGTTTCCATATGGCCTTAGAAGCTGTCCACCAGTGCCCACAGAATCACTGGACACTTGCTAAATATCACGGAGTTAGGCAGATTCAGCGTTAGAATTCACTTTGTCTTCATTTATTTTTCCCTCTCTGACAAAACTATGACAAGCTTCCCAAGTCCCAAATCTGTGAATAGCCATAAGTAGGTCCATTAAGATTTGAAAATAAAAAGCAAAAAGAGAGAGACAGATCAGGGAGCCAGACTGCTCCTGGAGAGGCAAGCAAGCCCGCTGAGTCAAGTGTTCAGCAGTTGTTACGAAGTGACTGCTGCTCAGGTACTGCATTTAGTGGATTGGATTATTTTGTGTTTTTTGTTTGGGGGATTTTTTTTGCAACAGGGCAAGCAGGTACTGTCCTAAACACAAAGTTGTGCCACGTCTCTTTTGCTAAGCAGAAACAAGAGCTCTTTGTTCATAGATGAGAAAGTTGCCAGGCTGCAAAAAGGTGAATTGTGCAAAACCTGTGGATGCATTCTTCTTACAGATCACATCATTTTACAGTCCTTTTCCTGCCCCCAAATTTCAAATTTCTCTTTGCACAGTCCTCTGCTGCTCAGTCATGGGGTGGCACTGTAGGTTGTTCAAGAAACTCCTTTTTATTTTTACTTGATACCATAATCTTTATCTACTGGATTTGAAGTCACCAGGTCAAGTATTGATTTCTAGCATCACAGCCTGGGTGGTGACTTTAAACATTCAATTGTCCTTAATAGCCAATTCTACACCTTTCTCTGCTGTCTCTCTCTCTGTTGCTGACTGCAGAATAGCCCAACATAATATTGCTAGCACTTCTCTCTGGATTTACACATCTTATACTGAAGTAATGTGAATCCCTCAAATGCTGATTGCCATACTTTATCAAAACTGAAAAATGGGGAACAGTAAGGAAAGAAAACAGTTTTCAGATATCTCAAGTATAATGTACAGCGTGATATAATTTCTAGTAATTTTGGAAGTAATCAGAGGTCAAAGTTCCCAAGGAGATAATATGATGTTCTAAAATGCATCCATTCTCTAAAATGCTCTTTTTACATCACACAGACTTTCACGTGCAAAGAGACACACCAAGGTTTATAGCAGCATTGCCGTTCCTAGGAATCTGACACCTTAATCTCATATTTTCAAATAAATATAAACCAGGACTCTTAATCTCAGTGGCTTGTGGCTGAGCGGCCAGCAAACAGCCAGTGTTAACAGCACCTGTGTGCAGAGCTGGGCATTCCTGGAAGGAAAAGTCATGGAGGAGAGATATTTGCAGTTTGCAGTGCCAGGACTTGCAGGCTGGCAGGTGGGCTGGGTGCCTGTCAGACACTTGGAGACGGAGGCCTGAGGAGGGGACAGGGTCTGCATCTCCCTCACAGACAGCATTGCACCGACCTGCTGGCCAGCACTGGGGGGCAAGACACCTCAAGATTCATTTCTGCTCGAGATAAAAGACTGTGGCAGTTCTTGTTTCAAATAACAAAATGTTGTCCACCAGTTTCAAACGGCCTTACAAGTTCTCTTGCTGAGAAAAGACATATTAATTCTCTCAGCAGAACATGGCCTTTTTCAACCCTTATGTACTGCTGCTTCCCTGTCACCTTCCCTCAAGAACAAGGGTGTATGGCGCCTTTGTTTGGGTTTTAGTATAAACATCCCTTTTCTTTTCCTTCTACTTAGGAGGCTTTTTAGTTTGACATATATCATAATATGACTAAAAAATATTTGAGATTCATGGGTAAATTTAAAGCAGAGAGAAATCTGATGAGAAAGATATCTACAGGCAAGGCTCTTCAAGCATCTTGCTATAGCACCACTTTTGAAACAGAGGAACTATTAGGCTGCATCACATATCTTCACTATCCACCTAATAATGGAGCCAGGGTAGCTGGGATCTAGTCTCACTATTCCAATGGGATTGTGCGTGGGCATTACAGACAGCTTTAACAACAACTGAGAAGACAGCCATTGTGGTACCTGAGGTTAAAATGATCAAAGGGCTTTTCCTGTGGTGCATGGTTCTGTTGGGTTGGTGTGTTCCAGTTTGGATTCCCCGGTTGGCTGCTGGCCTTGGCCTCTCGTCACTCCCCCGGGGCTCTCCCATTGGTCCCTGCTCCCTGATCCCACCTTTCCCCCGCCCCTACGAAAAACCCTCGGTGAGCCATTGTTCCTTGGATTTGCTTGCGTGTCCTTCGAGGGTGAAAATGTAATAAACTCACTTCTCGGAATGAAGGAAAAGCAAATCTCTTTCCTGGTCTCTTTGTTACTGACTACAATACTGAACCTGCCTGTGCATTCATAGAGCCAGGCGGGGATGGTATTGAGCCATCATTCCTTACAATGCACACAATATTACTTGTTTTCCATTTCAGCAAACAATAACAACAAACTACTTAACAACAGGTTTCTTACCCTAGATTGACAGAGCCTGATATTTCCTTAGTGGATGTCTGGCAAAACACAGAGACAGCCTCGACCAGTGCACTTCCAGATCGACAATTAAGCATAAAGATCTGTTTTTAGCCAGATGCTAAAAAACAAATAAAGTAATTTTGCAGTGTGTAAATGTCCTTTCTCTATACTTATATTCTCTAAAAGGACTCTTTCAGCTTTCTTCATTTCTCTAGATGCTGTTATAGAATCCTCCCCTCCATCTCTATGGGCTCTTTGGAGCTGCCCAGGGACTGAAGATTAGACTCATTCTGGTGTTCTATGCACTCCTATGGCAATGCTCCTTACATATATTAGTCCTTGTTGATTAATGCCAAACTTTAACTGATGCCTACTTAGTTCAAACACTTTTACCAGGACTCTTGTCAAATTTTCCATGGACACATTATCTTTACTACGAATATCTTATACATGGTTCAAGAACCACTAAACGCAATGAAAAAACTTCTGCATTATAATGCTATAGAAAAGTGAGAGACAAACTTTAAAAACATATAAGCAGTGTCAGCCTGAGTATTTTCCAGTGCCCATTGAAGTTGAAGGAGCAATAGGAAGTTCTGGATCAAATCTGGCGAGGCAGGAAATGAAAACTCCTTAAAAGCAAAAGCAGAGAATGAAAAAACCAATGATAGCCTGTGCCAAGGAGTGACAGAATCCAGGAAGTTATTCCTTTGCATTTTTAAACAAACAAGCCAGTATACCCAGTTTAATGTCACTATCGCACAGTACAAGCCTTGCTGGTGTTTCCAGTGGTTTTTTGTTTGCATTGGTTTTTAAAAAAAATTTTTATTTTTGTTTGTTTCTTTTGTTTTTTAAATCTTAGTGATTAATGATGGTTGCTGTCAGGAGATGGAAACTTTAATGCCAAGCTGGGATAGTCCAACTGTAATTCAGAGCTGAAATGACCAAGTGACCTTAGCTGCAGCTCAAGGTTCTTCACCATCTTTATTGCCCTCTTTCGGACACTGTAATAGTTTAGTGTACTTCTTATATTGTGACACCCAAAACTGCCTCATATTCTTCACACTTTTGTCCCAAGCCATAATACATCTCCTTGTAAAAAACAAAACAAAATACCCTTAAATGTGAAAACAATCAAACAAGCACACTAGCTTTCTCTGTGTGTTGGTGGGTGCAGTTGTTTGGAGGTTACAGCTCTGCTATTACTGCCGTGGGGTTGCAAAGTGCTTAGAGTACTTTGATTTAATTAAAACAAGTAGGTTAGGACATTACTTATGGAAACTCCACACGTTCTTTGACACCACCTTCCTATTTAGACTGCATCTCAGAAGCATGTGAGACCTCATCCTAGTGCTTGGAAGTAGCTTTTTGTAGCCATACAGCATTTTGCCTGCTAAATAATACATGTACACAATCCCTTGTGCCCAAGACATTTCTGGGTAACTGAAAGATTACATCAGCCTAATCCACAAATATTTGGAGTAGTGTTGTTAATATCTCCAGTGGGGGAAAGTGTCAGCTATTTCACTAAAACAGATTCCATGCTTTCTGTCAGTTATTAATACATGGCTTTTAACTGAGGGAAATTCTGCGATGCTTACTAAATGAATTTGTCTTTTGTTTTCTTTTATGGAATATTTTGGATGAACTCTTGTGCTCTCAGAAAGATCTGAACATAACCCTAGCATATTTGACCTGCTGAATTTGGGATGTCTGAAAAGTGTTTAGCTGCAAAGCAAGTTTAGCTTGAAAAACCTTAACTTCTTTTTACTTTTCTTTTATCTTGCATCATATGCAAAAATTACGTATCTTTTTTGTGCCTTGACAACATACAAGATAGACCTGAGATATGGAAATAATAGAGTCAGTTTTCCTAGAATCAAAAAGGTTGTGGAGTTTTCTTGCTTTCAATTTTAGGTCCAACGCAGCTCAAAGAAGTAACGTTCTGAACCGGAAAACAGGAAGGAATATTAATCAAATGTGAAAAGGTTGCTGGAAAAAGAACAGCCTCAGAAAATGTTTTTAAAGATCACTTGTCAAGAACACCATTATTTCTTTGGCCTATTTTATGCCAAATTTTTGAAGAAATGGTTAGTAAATTTCAGTTCCAGAGTACACCATGCTCATGTGTACTCTAGGGCTGCTTAGTGGCTAAAGAAAATTATTTAATAGTGGCATTATAAAGAGATCTTCAGTTCTTCATGTACTGGAACTCTTTTGTGATTATTTGCTCTCACCCGAGCCAAAGGGCTACTTCTATCTCCTGACTGAGGAGGATGATTCTTAGAGCTGGATTTCTGATGTACATTTTTTTAATTAGTTGAAGGTTGTTATTAAGTATCTGTGCAATTGTTGGTCTCAGAAGCTGACAGAGTGTGGTGTGACTTCAGGACCCCATGCTAGTCCCATCCCTGAAAACCACCAGCATAAGCTGCCTTCTGTGCACATTCCTGAGGCATCTGAGGGGCACCAGGTCCCACTCCTCAGACAACAGTAGCCTAGAGAGAAGTTTTAATCTACAGAATGAGTGTGAAAATGCCATTTGATAGAAAGAGAAATTGGTCTTGCACTTCTCATACAAGTTACTCCGCGGAAAAAAGAATTTGGCTGGTAAGCCTTGTGTTTACAACTAATGGATGATTTAGTAAACAACAGAAGTAACAAGTTTGTGTTTTTACAGAAACTAATTTATAAAGAAAAATTTGTGATGTATACTCAGAGAAAACTGTAAGAAAGAAAAGATGTTACTGATTTTACAAGCACTTTACAGTTTGATCACTTTTCCACAACTTCTAGAAAATGAAAGAAGTTTTCAAAGTAGAGAGCACATTCTCAAAAAAAAAAATCCACCTTTTTTTTCCCCCTGAAGCAAATCAAGGCAGATTCTAACATTTCTCATAGATAGTTGCTAGTGATTATTTTAGGAAGAAACAATATTTTTCAGTAGAAATACTGTATTTTACCACTGCATCATTGTTTTGACATCAGACTGTTCACCTTTGTAAATATATACCCTTGCTTTAGAAGCATCTATCCATTGTTTTGCCACGGCCCTTTCCTTCAAATAAGCCAGTTTACTTTACCACTATTATTAGGGCATCTGCTAGGATTATTTTGTACTTGTAAATTGTATATTCAAACCTTTTCTGGACTTAGGTTTTGTTTGCAGATGCACTTCCCACCTCAACAGCATTGCCTGAGATGTGGAATGTGAAATTCAGAGCAGTTCTCATCTTCCTTGTCCTGCTTTGGCATCCATAGCATCCATGGCTATACGTCATCCACCAGCTGACAGCTTCCTGGGGAAAGCACACAAAGCATGCCTTGAACTCTGCTGTACCCCTGCCTGCAGCTCAGCCAAGTTTCTGCTTGGGCTGTCTTGCCAGTGGATCAACCATCTGCACATGGAGTGATGGCAGGCTGCACTCTCAAGTTACACACTGTATTTAGTGACACTCAAAGAGGTTTCAATGACTTTTCCATTCACTAGCTGCAATACAACCTGTCTTTCTTGCAGTGAGTAGCACCTATCTTTTCTACAGCTTTTTCTCTTAGATTTTATATTTTTGGCACCTGTGTGTCAGTGAAGGTGGTGCTTGTGATTTGGCACTGTCACAGAGCAAGACCTTCCTGCTGAAGGGGTGACTCCTTGACAGGAACACGTGAAGCATCCAGACCAGATCTTCCTTGGTATTTCATCTATTTCTCAGAAAAATATGATGTCAACCTGTTTCTATCATTCCGAACCAGGACTGACATACCCTAGCAAGAATTAATGCATAGAGTGTGGATTTCTCTGCATATTTAGCTAAATGTGTTTATCTGTATTATTGAGATCTTTGTAGATGCCCTCTGCTATCCAATCTTTAGCTGAGTTGAGTTAATTTCAATGACAAGATAATAGGCTTGGTCAATGTATAACAGAGTGACTCCTTCTCTGCAGGACCCCACACCCATCCTATTTCAAGGCAAACAGACTGCCAAATTTCAATGGATGAGTTGGCAGGCTCAGGGAGATCTACACACATCCTTCCCTGGGGCTCTGAAAGCAGAAGGACTGGGGAACCCAGGGCGCGTTCTGCTTCCAAATATCACATTTCTTCAGTGTAATTCTCAACTCTGTAACATGTATGTTCAGGCTCCCATGTGTTTTCCAAAGATATGTCTGTATAGAATTTTGGACTTCTTCCAGCAGGTCTTTATGTGTGTCTACTTACAAGGATTAGTTATGCGCTGAATGGTTTGGGCTGATTCCAGACTGTGGGGAGCACTGCACGTCCAGTTGCCGCGGCTTAATGCAAGCCATTTATTAAACTGTCAAAATTGGCTAAGCACCAAATGCTGACTCAAGTGCTGGATATTTTTGTAAGGTGTTCATAAGTTTTTGGTGTTGCGAACTGGGGGTATTTGGGAATGTGAATACAGTGAAAGATGCTGCCAATGAACATTAAGACAGTAACACAGACATGACTTCAGTAACCAGCAAAACCCATACGTAATATTGTAAATAGCAACACTAAACAGTTTGAGAGAAACGACACTGAAAATGTCTATGATTTTGCAAATGTTTGTTGGAGGCAAGCTCACTTTTTTTTTTTTACTGGTAGTCAAGGATCTGAGTTAAAACTTTTGGCTTTATCATAAACAGTGTCTTATCATGAGCAGTATCTCCTGTTTCCGTACCCTAAATTTCAAAATTCTAAAGTCTCCAGAAACAGTTCTGACTGAAGTGGAAGGGCACTTTTTGGTAGGCTACTGGACCAGAACTGCTATACATGGGTATCTTACAGCCTTGGTAAAAGTCCTTGTCTTTGGCAAATCTTCTGAGAAAAAAAACTGGTAGAAAAAAACCCAGCAATTTATTCAGCAAATGATATGTGTGGCTTATAAAATTCACCAGGAAATTCATATGAGCCAAGCACTTGATGTGTATGAGGTAGAGCTTTCAAACTTGTGCATTTTGCTGCAGAAATACTGTGTGTTATATTTTTGCTCAATGATCCCTCATGACCTTAAAATTCCTAGGTTGAAAATTGTAAAAACCTCAGTATTTCATAACTTTGAAAGTATATATCAGAATAAATTGCTTTTAAATTTCCCATTGGTATGTGTGAAATCACCATTTTGGACAATCTGCTAGCTAGCAGCCAATCTGTGAACATTGTAACTTCAATGGATCTCTCCCATTTTGATTGCAAACTAAGGGTAGACGCTTCTGCTTGGTGAAGAGAGCCGAACTGACGAATTTTTTAGGTAAAGTTTCGTTCTCACTTGAAATGCCAGAAGAACAGAAAAATAGGGACAGGAGAAGAATTTTTTTATATTTTTAACCTTCTGCTAAGCAGGTATCTCAGTAAAGCAATATATTACTGCTGTGAGGGGATTTGAAAGAGTAGTTAATTGCTGTTTAAGGAGACTGAATTGTGTTTCTTTTAAATTTGCATGATATGCAAACATAAGTCTTCACATTTCTTCTGTTCGTAAAACTATAGGCAAATTAATGTTTTAAAAAGCTCTAGGAGAGAGCTTAAATGCCAGATGAAGGAGAATTTCTTTTAATTTACTGGCAGTTGTCTTCCGCTTTTGTAGCTCAGACGTGAAGTCCATTATGTGAGTGAAAGCTGCATACATTTAAATTACTTGAACTGTATTTAGATTAAATAGAAAGGGCAAATGCATTTGCTGAAAAGTGGAATGTTATAGCCATATGAGAAAAACAAATATAATAATGGAGACCAAATCCTTTACTCAGGACAAGTGCCTAACAGTTGGTATCAACTGCTGAAGAACAACTGTATGCAACAAAAACGAGAAATGCCTTGGACTTACTAGACAGGTAATAAGAAGATTCTAGAGGACAATGACAGGAACTTAGATGTGGGTTTTACTTAAACAACCAAAGCAAAAATTTAAGGCAGAGAATATAATGAAAGCATAGTCTTGCTTTCCTCATAACAATCTTGCTCTTTGATATCTTGGGCAGTACAAGAATGACTCATAGAAGAAATAAATGCAGTAAAATTCTACCTCATCTGCCCTCCATAATGAAGGCAGTGTAAAAATGTCGTACAGGTATTGTACCTGAAGTGTTAGAGGAGTGGAAGATAAACAACACACAAACAAAATCAAAGTCACCCTAGACTGTTGGGTCTGCAACTTCTGGAGTAAAATTTAACAGTGGGGTTTTTTAAAATTTTTTTTTTCCGGAGCAGTTTGACTAGAGAAATCTGAACACGCCTTTAGTTATTAAGTGATCCTGTACATCTGTTTGGATAGTTTTTCTAAATAGCAGATGTGGTTCATAAACATTAATAGAGACTGCAGCATGCAACAGAAACAGAAAAATTATGTCTGATTCTGAATTAAGTCCAGTATACGTAAGATTAGCTACTCAGAATGGAGTATATCAATTCCAATGTGAAATCACAGCAAGAGCAAACTTGTTCCCAGAAACATCTGGATAAATATTGATCAAGAGATATTTCTACGGAAAGATATGCTGTTGTCCTTATGCCCTTTAGACCTTCTCTTGTCGACCAGGTGCAACACAGACATACAGATTATGCATGGACCCTCTAGCAAAGCCACTCTGTTCTCAAACACAGTCAGTACAAAGTTTTCTCCATAAATAAAATGGAAGGCACTGAAGTGGTACAGACACTCTCACAATGAATTCATCCTTAACAGGAAGATGTGGAGCTTTCAGTGCCAAGAAGACTGTTTACCACTGTGATTTCCATTACTGAAAACTCTGAAGAGAGCCTATAACAGTAAGTACTTCTCTCAGTATTTCCAGGGACTGCTTATGATCTAACACTGTTCTGTTAAGACAACACCACTTTAAGTGCTTTCCTAACTTAGTTCAAATATATAATTTATATTGAAGTTAACCAATTAACTCAGAAGTGAGTTCGTTGGTTATTAAAAATATCATTACAGCTGCAGCTAAATCTATAAGTTAAAATGGTCAGACTACGGACTTTATTTCCCTGCAACAACAGGAGCTTTGTTTATTTCTTAGTATTGCTTAAATAGAGACTAGACATGTTCTGTTCAAATGCTTTTCTATTAGACACACTTCTGTTTTCCATTGGTGCCTCCTGCATTAAAGGGATGTTTGAAAGCTTTGGAAGTGTCAAATGACTGCAATACCATGTTTTAAATTGTAATTGAGGGGAAAAAACCCCATATTTTTTAAAAAGTAATGAAAATTAATTTTGATCTACTGTCTTTGCAGGTCATCAATTAAATAATTTTAGCCCCAGCTGATAAAAATTATGACATCCAGAATTTTAATTTCCTTTTTAAATTTTGCTTTGTTTTTCTTGGTCAGTTTTCCAGTGGGTGGCATAGTAATGTGAAACTTTCCAAAGATTTTGTGTTACTGCAATGTCACATACAATGGCAGCACAGTCAAATGGTACTTGATAATGCCTACTCTCTCATTTGGTTACAAAATATCCACCACAGGTCTCATAGCTTACCTTGAGGTGACAGGAGATAATAGATGCCAGAAACGTCCTCACATGAGATGTGGTTTTGTCAGCTGTCCTCAAGGCATTTAAATAGAGATATTCCCATTAGGTTGCCTCTGACGGGTCCTTTCTGTGACAGCTTGGAAAGCCCTGAGACGTTTTTGCCCTTAAAGGAAACCTGGTGTGCGATCAGTGTTGCTACACGAACTCTGGAAGGTGTCTCAGATAGGAGACACAGTCTCTGCCTGAGAAACCTCTGAACAAACTTCCTCTCCTCACACACTGTCAGGGCAGTCAAAACTGCTGCTCTCTTGTTTTTTCATCTTCTGTTTCTGGGTGATGCCACCTGAAACACTTCTAGACCAGGGAAATGGAGAAAGGAATGTCACAGTCAGAAGAGTTCGTTGTCCCCAGGTGGTGAAAAAGCAGCTAAGCAACAATGCTCTCAAGAAAAAATAAGAGTAAATGAGTATAATGAGTGGTCATTTAGTAGATTACAAAATCATAGAATTGTTTGGATTGAAAGGAACCTAGAAAGGCCTTCTAAATCCAACACTGTCTTCCACGACATCGTTCACAAGACAAGGTTGCTAAAAGCCCCATTCAACCTGACCTAAACACTTTCAGGGATAGGGCACCCACACCTTCTCTAGGCAACTTCATTCTAAAAAAACCCAATTCTTCTTTATATCTAAGGTAAACCTGCCCTATTTTATCACTACACTCTCTGCTCTGGTCATGCTCTGATCAAAAGTCCCTCTCCAGCTTTCTTGTTGGCTCCTTTAGGTACTGAAAGCTTTCTGTGAGGTCTCCCTGAACCCTTCTCATCTTCAGGCTGAACACCCACAGCTCTCCTGGGTCTTTCTTTCACAGGAGAGTTGTTCTTGCCCTCCAATCATTTGTTCGGATGACTTCGTAGAAGACAGTACTCACAATATCACTTTTTGTTGTGCAGGAGCACAAGCTACAGCTGGAGCCTGTATTTGTGTGGGTGTGTAATCAGCAGCTCTGGCTTGCATCACCCTGCCTCTGCTGGAACTGTTCCTGGAAGTGTTTCCGTCTTCATCTGCGCACTGTTGCAACATTTATCAAGGACATTTGAGTCACCCTTGTACTTGAGTCACCCTGTGAATTTACTATTGTAAGTGCGCTTGTGCACTTCACAGAAAAATGGGGTGTCTCTCAGAAGGGTACCAATCTTTGTATTCTGCCATGAAGTACTAGTACAATGAATTAGAAAGCGCGGTATGCTCTATAACTCACATATAATTCATAAACCGAGCTGTTAAGTGCAGTCCTGTCAAATTTGATAAAATTTTTTTAATTCCCATTTTCCCATATTCTAAAACATCTCCCTGCAAAGACCCAGATTTCTCTCGTACACTCTGCAATATTTTGCACTATCTAGGACAGTGTGCTTTGTGAATAGCAGAAAAATTTCTATAACTACCATATTAAGGACAAAAAAATTGCATCACTTAAAAAAATTACTAGATAGTTTAGATGGATGAGAAGTGTATGTACAGGTATAGGAAGGACTAAAAGCTATCAATCAAATACTCATTAACTAGTTTATGTCTTCACACTTCAAGGCATTTTGATAGTACTTTGTTGAATCTACCCAATAGTAAGTATACAATAATGTCTTTTCTTATCGAACTGAGACATTTTAACAAATATAAAAAAACCCCTTATCTCTTCCTAGAGATGCCTATATGTCTCAAAAAAAATAGGTATGAAATATTGGGAAAAATTCAGTGGAATTCAAAATTCTTCATTGTCATTGCCCAGCAAAACTGGACACAGCCACTATTGTGCAGAAAATTAAATACCAAGAGGACTCAGTCTGCGGGTGTAGCTTATGTGTTCTGACACAACTCATAAATGATGCCTCCCAGAATTTTACATAGACACAGTGCAAGTACTATAACCTAGTAAGTGGAAGTAAAACTAGAAAAGAGAATTGCAAAATATTTACAGGCATCATGTTTTTGTGAAAGTATTTAAAATGTGAAACCCAGATAGTTTTATTCAAAATTCTTCTTATTTATTGTAAATATTTAATTCTGGTCTAGGAAAAAATAAAGCAAGGAAAGTAGAAGTTACCCGTAACTCTTTGCAGTACCAGCCCTAATCAACTGAAGTTTGTACTCAACGGCTTTTCATATCAGTATTTCACACTATTGATCCTTCTCAAAGTAAGGCTTTCCTAACGTGGTGCAGTTCAATAGCAGATGCATTTGCACTATTTTGAGCTGTACCTGACAGAAAGGAAAGCACAGGAATGCATTAGATATTGCCTGCAAGAGGACATACATCTGGATAAGAGCTGCTGCATTACAGTGGATGATGGGGTGAAAGACTATGCTGTGGACAAACCCTTTGCAGAGGAAACTCTGGGCCCAAATTCCCTAAAAGGCTGGTAGAGTTTTCTTAGCCTTCAGAAATTAACCATCTAATAGAACGAATTCAGACCTCAAAGTAGTAAGTGAAAGATCAGGGTGTCTTCTGTGCCCTGTTTATTTGACTGAAGCATGATGAATGGAAGGGCTTTCCTGTTCCAAACCCTGGAACTGAGAGGAGCTGGAAGAGAGGAATATCTCACAGAGACAGTTCTGTGGGAAGCCAAGGACATTGGCACACCACAGCCTGGTCTGTGCAGAGGCACTGCTTCTGGCAGAGGTGATTGAGACACCATAAGCTGATCCCTGGGAGCTAGAATACATTCAAATATGTCAGAGGAGTCAATTGCCTTCGTGTTTGAGGACTGACACCTGTCTTTGCAGATGATAGCTCAGTTATTTGGCGCTCTCATCAGGCAGGCCCTGGATGCTGTCAAGGTTCTGCTCATTTATTATTGAAGAGAGAAAGAAAAGACTTCAGCTAACTTCTGGGAACAGATCATAAACTGCATTACACACACAGACATGCATGCATATGCCAGCACTAAAAATTTTAACTTCTAAAATAAACACCAGTAAAACACTCAATTTATGTAAATATGTACACTGTAGTTATGTATGTGTGTCTTATTAAAAAAAAAAAGCCAAACCCCAACTTTTCTAAATTGAAGAGATGATATTCAAAGCTAGCAAGGAAATTTTGTGGTGCTGCTGGTAATTTTCCAGAGAAGTTATGAAAAAGCAAGCTCACTGACAACTTTTGGAAGCTAGCAGGAAGAAAACAAGCAGTGAAGGTCAAGCCAAGAAATTATTCAACTAAGACTAACTTTTCGTGGCTATGTTTGAAATTTTAGCAACAAATATTTTACTGTATTTAAATGCAAACAAAAGTATGCTTCTATTAATTAAGTTTGAAGAAATTCTCAGTTGCAGAACCAAATCCAAAAAATATTAAAGTTAACATTTTTTTTCCTTCCTACTTTTTAGCAGGATTTCATAAAATAGAACATTGTGTCTCTTCCTCTCTTTTTAAGGTTTTTTTGTGTTTAAAAGGATGAATAGAGAACCTATGCATGGAGAAATGCAAGCCTTGCATAAGAAATCCTGATTTCCATAATTAGGGAAATAGAAACTGCAGTTGTAATTGTCCTTATAATATTGCCTGACTGGAAAGAAAAATCTTATTTTAAATGGTGTGCTTAAGCAAGTACTTAAATTGAAGTGGGTCCTCAGTACCTCCTGATCCCCAGAAGAACATGAATATATGCTTCTGCACTCTCCTGAATGAGGTGATTTCTGAACAGTGATTTTCCTTCTCTCTCTCCCTAATTCTGCCTGCTGTTTAGCACTATGGTTTTGGTATTGTTAATTATGTCCTTTCTAAGTTATATTCATAGACAAAATAGAGAAGTAGGAGCTGAGGGTCTAACAGCTGCGAGTCTAACATCCCTCGTCTCTGTATGCATTTTATTTCCAGAAAGTAAGGCTGGCATTGATACAGCACTGTACCCTAGGCTGTCTCTTAAACCATGCAGAGGCACTGGCTCAGAAGGTACTAGGCAGCTGGAAGAACCTCGCAAAAGGAAATGTGATGGGGTTAAATAGCATGCCTTAATCCTAGGCTGTGCAAACCTCATGAAATTCAACAAGCACAACTATAAGGTCTTGTTGGGGCAATCCCCAGCACAAGAAAGGGCTGGGAAGAGAGTGGATTGTCTTGGGTGGATGAGGGACTGGTCATGAGCCAGCAGTGTGTGCTCACAGCCCCGAGAGCCAAACGTGCACCAAAAGCAGCGTGGGCAGCAGGGGAGGGAGGGGATTCTGCTGCTCTGCTCTGCTCTGCTCTGCTCTGAGACCCCACCTGCAGAGCTGTGTCCACTTCTGAGGCCCCAACATAAGGCAGACATGGACCTGCTGGAGCAAATCCAAAGAGGGCCACAAAGATGGTCCAAGGGATGGAGCACCTCTGCTGTGAAGACAAGTTGAGGAAGTTGAGGTTCAGCTTGGAGAAGAGAAGGTTTTGGATGCCTTTCAGTACCTGAAGGTGGCCTACAAGAAAGCCAGACAGGGACTTTTGGCAAGGATACATAGGACAAGAGGAAATGGTTTTAAAGTAAAATAGAATAAATTTATATTAGATATAAAGAAGAATTTTTGGTAAGACACTCTAACAGGTTTTGTTCGGAGAAGCTGTGAATGCCCCTTCTCTGTAAATGTTCAAGGCTGGGTTGGATTGGGCTCTGAGCAAATTGATCTTGTGAAAGAAGTCCCTGTGCATGGCAGGGGGCTTGGATTAGAAGGCCTTTAGAGGTCTCTTCCAACCCAAACAATTCTACGTTTCTCTGAAAATATACTGTTCTCTGCCCAGGACAGAGGCAGTACTAAATCTTATCTATGTGGCCATTAGAAGATGAACACTGCTAAGCTAAACAACCTCACAGCTGGCCTGCTCCAGTTTCCTCTACGATAGTAAATTTTCTATGCTTAAGAATAATGACAATATGCTAGAAGAGAAGAGTTGATTGAAAATACGGCTTGTATTCAAGTGAGATAGCCAACCCTTTTCCACAGTTTCAGTTTGGATTGCTAGCATGAAAACAGAATTTCAGAAGGTTTGGGTATTTTTTCCCCCACGTCTTTTTTCCATATCTGCCTCCCTTCATTACCAGTAAAATGCTGTCCCCAGAGAGAAGGGATGTCGTTGAAAGCAGCTGGGCTGCATGCAGGAAGAGCCGTCTCTAGTGCATTGCCTGCTTGGACAGGATAATGCCACCCAGTTGATCCCTTTATTTATTCCAGTATTTATGGATAAATATGGGCAAACACTTAAAAATTCTGTAGTCTGTGTGACACAGCTTTAAAAGCACCGGTCCCTATCTAATAACAACCCACAAATGCAAATCCAATAGCCTAACTTACATACAAAGCTAGATTAGGCCGAAAAAATTGACAACTGCCTCTTTTCTGAAAAAATGAGTTCTCAGCACTCCACCCCTACACCAAGAACAGAGAAAAAAATGCTATTTCTGGGTAGCAGTTTCCAAGGTTGTTTAATATTCAGTGAGGATCTTCGTAAAGTTAGCTCACATTCTAAGAATTTCACAGCACATCTGTGCATCATGGCATGTTTTAAGGGTTTTCTCGGACAACACGTTTTTTTCCTAAAACTCTTGCTTGAGAAAACAAATTCAAGGCATTAATTGTTCTTCCTCCACAATTTCCAAAGATGCATTTCTAATTACACAAAATTGCAGCTTATCCAACTGTTTTACATTGTACGTTCACACGATGTACTCTTGTCAAGAACTGCTACTGAGAAAGGTGTTCACAAATAAGACAATTTAACAGTTGATCCTCCTTTTCTTCCTTCTACAGTTTATTGAGACAGTATTATTTAGTTATGAAATATACTACTTTTATATTGCAAGTGTCTTGTAGTAAGTACTTAGGATTGCTAGGATACTGTGAGAAACCAGTGGTAAAACTCTCAGTGTCGTCTATAACAAAATGGTTAAGCCAAAACTCAAAATACCAACCCTAACATTTTTTTTTTGAAGGTCTAAAAGATATGACAACACACCCACCCTATTTGCATAATAATCCTCTAACAAAGCAGTGGACCACAGCACACAAACACAACGGTCCCTACACTGATTATCATGGCACTTTTCAGCCCAAAGGGAGTTTATCTGATTTATATGCCTTTGGGAAAGTGGTATGAAAATATAATTGAAATGTGACAGACTCCTAATTATAGAGGCAACTGTATCGGTCAAATATTCTCAAAACAATAGCACGTGTAACTAACTTTGACAAAGCAATGGTGTTGTGAATTAATGTTGCTGACAATTCATATCCAGCTTACAGGGAATTCAAGACCTTCTGTGATGTTTCCTGTCTGTGCCCCTGTTAAGATCCAACATGATGATGCAATGAGGAGTGACAATCATAACTAAGACCTTTCCTCACTAAGGCAATCCTCTTTATGGTCAAAATAATTGGATATATATTCATGTAGACTGTTATCTAATGAGAAAATCCTATAATAAAAATAAAACTTGCTTCACGTTTTCCTAGGACAAAAACTTTCTTCCTCTTTGAAAGTCAAGATATTCATATAGCAGTGACCTCAACGTGTACCAGAGAAATAAGGCAGTTATAGCAACTCAGGTAGTAAACAACTCTTGGCAGTATGCGACATTTCTCAGAAAACAGTTAAATTGCAAATAAGCACACAAATTCATCCAAGATGACTTCCCACAATCTCAGTTAAAAGGCTCTTAATGACCCTTTGTATAACCCAGCAGCACATTCCAAGCCGGTGGGAGCTATTTTCTCAGATGAAGGAATCTGGGACCTGTATGAACACAAAGTCAAAAGAGCTGGAACAAAGCAAGCAGAGGATGAGGGGCACAGAATAGCTGTGCAGTTTCTGGCAATGGTCCCTTGCCAAGCATGGGAACAAGTGGGTACCTCTTCAGCTTGGAACACGAGTGCTCTCATGGTGATATGAACTCTGAGAGTTCAAATGTACTCTCAGACAATTAGATGAGTCTGACATCCCAACTTTTTACATCATGTGGTTGAGAATGCTGCACCGTCTGTCAGAATGTGTACCTGTATCAAAAAGTGACCTGTATGGCACACATTTCTTTTTGCCACTAGGATACAGGCCTATCGGGACATAATTCCATGACCCAATCACTGAAGAAGCTTATTCTGTGGCTTCTCAGGTGTGAGAGATGATTTTGTCTCCAGTGTAAAGGTTATAACCTCTCCCCTACACTTTAACAGGCTAGAGGGAGGAAGAGCTAGAGCCTCTGCAAGTGAGAGCACATGTAAGTAGCCAGTCCCCAGGATTCCACTAGCCAGGTATACGGAAGTCAGGGTGTTTCTGCTGCCTTCTTTTAGTGCCTCTGGTCCCAGCAGACAAGGGCAGCTGATCTTGGAGCTGATGTTCTTCCTCCCAGGGAGTAGCAGGGACAGGACACAAAGCCATAGTGCCTGTTCAAAATAGGTCCTGAGAAACTGTACTGAGTCTGGCTGGCATGGAGTTAAATTTTCCCCACCGCAGCCCTCACAGTGCTGTGCTGTGTGTTGCTAGCTAGAAGAGTGCTGACCACACACTAGTGTTTCAGCTGCTGCAGAGCAGTGCTCTCACAGCATAAGTGCTGCCTCTGGAACATTCTGCCCTGCCATCAGTGGGCTCAGGTGGGCAAAATCTTGGGAGGGGACAAAGCGAGGGCAGCTAACTCACACTAGCCAGAGGGATATTCCGTACCATATGACATCAGGTATAAAAGTAAGAGAAAGAGGGAGGAAGGGAAGGCTTTTGTTATTTACGTTTGTCTTGTGGAACCACTGCTGCATGTGCTGAAGCCCTGGCTCGTGGGAGGTGACCAGACACTGCTTACTGATGGGAAGTAGAGAATGCTTTTTCTTCCTTTGCTTGTGTACACCTAACCTTTCACTTTTGCTTTAGTAAATTGCCTTATCCTAACCTACGAGTTGTTCTCTGTAGTATTTTCTCACTCCTGTCCAGCTGAGAAAGGGAAATCGTAGGGTGATTTGGTGGGCCCCTGACGTCCAGCCAAGGTCATCCAGCACAACAGCGAAGCCAGAGGACGTCCTAGGTCAGGTGGGAGTCTGTTGTGGACGGCTTGGAAATTTTGCAGGGCAGATAATACCCCGTAAGGTCACAGCTGGCTTAATCCACAGCAGGAGTGGGCAAGCAGGATGGAGGCTCTGAGTTTGAACACAGAGGCAAGGCACGCTCAAACTGGCATTAAGTCAGGGCTGCTTAGCTGGCTGAAACACAGATACTAATGCTAATGCTCTGCAAGTCTGTTCTTAGATCCATTCAATTTGTTTGGTATCTCCTACCTCTCCAACTACAGTTAACATTTTACTGCTGGCTTGAATAGCTTCAAGACTGCATTGTAGATGCGTAATTACTACAAAGTAATTAATCAATACATTAAAAGCTACAATCTCTAGGGAAGAAAAAAAAGAACTCAAAACCTTTCATCCTAGGAATGTAAGGAGATGGTGTTCTGGTAGAATTATCATGGCAGCTGCTGCCACACTGCCGTTATTGACTTTCAGTCTTTGTATCAACAGGATCCTCCTCCTGAAGAGAGAGACAGAGAGGACGAGATAAATTGTGTACACTTTCATCACAGAGCAATGTGTAATTCAAAACATGGATGGTAGTGTGCCACTGAGGATGAAAAAAATGAAAGACAACTCCACTTAGATGCCATTGTCCTATAAAAACCCATGAGCTTCCCCTAAGTTTTACTCCTGGCATCCTTCTCAGGCTTCTGCATTCACTTCCCCAATATAATTCTGATGAGGACCAAGTTCTTCCAATTTCTTTCAGTTTACAGCCCCACCACCCCTATCTCACTCACCTTTGTGGCAAAACCGGATGATCCAGCTGCAGAACTACTCTGCCAGCTATACCAAAGGTACATTTTTTTCAGTGATCTTAGTCGAAATGAAACATTATATAACCTATGCACCAGCAGTGAATATCCCTCCCTTGTTTCGAAATTCTGGCAGGAACATGGCCCTAAGAAGTCTTTGTGAAAGAGTTCCTGTTCTACAGAAGCAAGACTAAAGGCTGCAGCAGAATTATTGAAAATAGAATCATAGTCCTAGAATGTTCTGAGTTGGAAAAGACACATAAGGATTGTTGAAGTCCTGCTCCTGCCCTTGAACAGGACAGTTCCACGTCACACCGTGTGCCTGAGAGCCTTGTCCAAACACTTCTTGAGCTCTGTCAGGCTAATTCTGTGATCACTTCCCTGGGCAGCCTGTTCTGGTGCCCAGCCACCCCCTGGGTGAACAACCTTTTCCTGATATCCTGCCTAAACCTCCCCTGACACAGCTTCATGCCATGTTAAAAAGTATTAACCTCATGAGACCTCACCCACAAGAGGAAAGTGCAGATAGTGAGAAAGTTGGAAGAAAATTCTTTATGCTTTTTGTCTGGCCATCCTGAAAGTGGTTTGAAGTTGACATAATTTTCATTCAAAGCTAGTGTTCATTTAAAAAGAAAAAACCCCAATATTCTCATCCCCCAGACTAGCAAACACCAGCAATTCAATTTCAACTGAAAATTGTCTTGACATACAGCCAAATTATTACAGTATTCTATGATTCCTGATCATTAGTCAATATAGCCTTTAATGAAATTTTTGGGGCAGACTAAAAAGGAAGTTGCTTTTTTATTAAAAATATATATTTTTTGTGAGTATGTGAAATTATCATTGTACTACTTAGTACATTGTGCCTGACAATTTTAAATCTTCATGCAAAAGCAATGATCAACTGTTTTATTGATAGTACATGGTTTTGTTCCTAACTGTGTGAACAGAAAGAGAATAAGATGAGATGGGGAATAGCTAATTGAGGTACTTTTAGCAGTTGTCACTAGAAATTCAGTTTTATGAAGCTGTAAAATGAAGGCCATTTTCTCAAACTTTAAACATTCCTGTAATGAAATGAAGTATTTTCAAAATCTAGAAAAAAAATGTGCCTACTTGTGCGAAGAAGAACATGAGTGTCTTGAAGCCTAAGACTTCATAAGACTGAAGGCATCTTGTTTCATCATTCACTGAAACATATGATGAACCTTGTTAACAAAATGGGATTCCCCACTGATTAAGTCTCTGACAACTCATTCCAGCATAGAACAAAGTACAGGATTTTTCCATGTAGAATATTTGTATTTGGCTTGCTCTATTTATATTTGTGTTGTAAGAATACCTGCCTTTTCTGGAAGTATTTCAAAAATAGGATGAAGTGTTTATTGAATTCATTGAGATGAATGAGACTGGATAAACAGGATGAACTATGGCCTAGTTTAAAAAAAAAAAAGCAGTGAATTTGGAAAAAAAATCGGTTTTGGAAAGAGAAAGATTACACAAGGTGATACTGAAAACAGCTTCTCCAGAATATATTCACCACAGTAGACCTGGTCATGCCTTTTTCAGTGAAGCTCTCATCCCTTTCACGGAGAGAGATTCCAAGCCCAGAGAAAACAGAATCCGTTTTGCATGTGCACGATTAATTTTATGGGCATGACTAGTACCAGCAAACTTAACTGCGCTGTTTGGATGATGAAATATTGGCACACTGTGAAGCACTGGTTGTACTCAACATTGGTGCTTATAATCGCATTTCATAATTTGTATATACTGGAATGATCCTACTTCAATTGCACCCATGGCATACCACACTTTTCTGTTTCAATTTAGATAAAGTGTATTAATCCCAGAGAATGGAAACCAGAACAGACACTGATAATTTTAGCTTTCTTAAAATCTACCTCCCTGAAGTCCTGATTTTGCAAAAGATCCTTCTGCATAAGCACAGTAATATCGATACCCCAGCCAGCTTTACAGGTGCAACTCCATCCTTCCCTACCTGCAGGCTGAAATGAACATTCATCAGTGACTCTCAACACTTATTGTTCCTTGCATCTAATTTTTATGATAAGCGTTTATTATTGTGAACTTCAATTCCACGTTTATTTTCTAACAAAGTAATTACGTGTACAGTTTAACTGTAGTATTTATTTTTATTTTATACAATATCATAAAAATGTTATACATAGCACCATCTGTTGGCTAAGATAGCTATAACAAATGAAAAATAGTTTATGCAGATTAGGAAGAGAAAAGTAAACCAACAAGAAAACAGAAAAAGGACCATAAAAATTTAGATGACTAAACTGCATACTAAAATGATCTTACATGCACATTTTTCTGTGAGTTAGGGGATATATTTCCAAAGAACACTTTTAAGGCTGCTCTACTCAAAAATTTTGGAGGAAAAAAAGATGAGTATGAAAAAGGTATAAACACTAGGAAGAGTGATAAATTAATTCACCTGCAGCATCATAGCTTACTCTGTGCTATAGCATCATGGTTCTCTGAATCCTTAGTGCTCTTAATGGCAATAGAAACACAATTAATAAGGAAATTGATGGTGTTTTCTGCAGCCACACACCTATCTGGAGAATTTCTAAGGCAAGAATGGTGTACTTCTCCCACGTAGCCTCCCTGAGAGTCTGTAAGGCAGACTGCTCCACAGGGTGCTGTCATTTTCTGAGGTTCATGTTGTGCCTGTGTGTGACACGCAAGCAATCTCCTCTGCTGGTGAGTCTGTGTCTATATAAAGGCCAGCCGCAACTGCAGTCTGACAATCCTGAGAACACCTCCTCAGAGTAAAAATTCCGTGAGGAGGAAGTCTTCATGTGTTAGCACTGGTATCAATGCACCCTTGCCCACAATTTAAGACAGCCTCATGCGTGCCACACCTACCTGGTGTGCTGACCTGGATGGAAAGCTGGACAGGGACTGGGCTGGCCTTTCTATGACCAGCAAATCTCCATCTGACTGTGTCCTACCAGTCCTGGAAATCACCACTTTAAACAAAGCCTGCAAGAAAGTGTCTGTCAACCCCTTGTGTTCTGTACCTGTACACAGCACGTTTTGCTGAGCAACCAAAAAACATTGTGACTTTTGTCTAGCAGTTCAGTGAGATAGGCCAGCAGTATTACCTAAAAAAAAAGTATTAAAAACTTATATGTCCAGCTTTTTGCTGGTCCAAGTCAGGCAAGGAGAAGAGCGAACAAACTTCGTTTTCCAGATGAGAAATCACAATATTCTGTTTCTCTGAATTTAGACCAATAGAACTTGAGATAATGAAATCAAAAATATTTTTACACAGAGCTTAATGAGACAACTGAATTAGAGCTTAAATCTAACAGCTGTCTCTTTATACAAAAACAAAGAGAAGAAATACTTGTGAATTAACTACTTCTGTCAGGATTCCCCATTCTTAGGTCTGCTGATACCAAGTCAAGAAGCCGCTAGCTGCCTCACACAAAACACTGATCTGATACAAACCCGCCTGATTCAAATTTGTTCAAAACATTTTGATGAGTTAATTTCGTGCAGGCAGGCTCCTTTGTGCCTGCTGATCTCCACATCTTGCTTTGTCTAATTCAACAGAGTGCAGTCATGTGTTTGATCTGGATGGGTTCAGAAGTGCTGGGCGACCCAGTGTCACGGAGATCAGGCACTAAGGACGTGGGCACCTCAGCTTCAAGTGGCTTCTGGAATTAACTTAGGCAGAAACCCAGGACTGCTTCACAGTGTGCATATTTCACTCCAGGCCTGCTGCTCTTGCAGCAAGAAGGAATCTGACAGTTTTTCAAGACCTGACAACATATTTTATCTCCTCTGGCTGCCATTTTACAGGACCAGAGGAAGTCATAATTTCTTCCACCTGCCACTGTGAAGGAAACATATTCACACAGCTCAGGGAGTACAAGCCTCAGCACATCTAGTCCTCTGTAAATAGTCTTGGTGCAGATATAGCAATAAATACAACTTTCAAGGATGTACAAGGCACAAATGTTTCTAATGGTATCTTTTTCTTTTCTCCAAAAGATATTAACAAGAGTAAGGACCAAATTCAGCCCAGGACTATTGTGTTCACTGTACAAGGCTAAAAGGCAGATATCTTAATATGGTCATTTTTATAATGAAAAAAATAAAATTTCGTTACATTCTTGTGTCCATTCTTGAAATCCGAAAGATTAGTGAGGAAGTTTCTGATAGCAGTTGGGACACTGATGTTTGTCTTTTTAAGAATCTCATGCAGGACCTTATAAAGTTCTGGGATTTACATATTTGTTTCTAACAAATTTTGAAATTATAATTGAAAAACCTACCAAGGTTATTATGCTGGGGATGGATAATAGGCAATGGAAACAGCAAAAAGAAAAGCTACAGTGCACTGACGTTTAGTTTGGTTTTATAGTAACACCTTTCATATTTGTCAATAGATTAAAAAGTTACAGTACATATCTATAACATATCGTGGAAATCGATCAGTATGTGCTAGGGTACAGTTACAACACAAAATAACCTTTAATTCCTACACATTAGTTAACACAATTTGGGCAAAACAACCATACTTCATTCTCCTGCTATTCCACTCTGCTCACCCACTAGAACAAATGGATTTCTGTAGTTATCTGCCAGAAGAAAATGCATGGAAAAATGAATCATTTAGGTTAACATGTCCTGGCACAAATGAAACCATGAATATTTTGCTTTCTTTAAGTCCTAAATGTCAAACGCTGAAGAATAAGCACAGGTCAACCAGGGAGAAGATCTCTAGTAGTCTTGTTCACTGTTGTGAACTGATATGTTCAAATATCAACATATTTGGTTGATAATTTACACTGCCATTTAATTTGTGTGAATTTGAGAACACAAAATGTTCCCTGTGTATCCTTGTGAGGCCTAACTTGCAGTCTTTTCTCCTGCTGGTCAGAGAACACTAGAACCTCTACTGCATCATGATTTTGCTGCTTAAAGCAAAAGTAGGATGTGTTTTGAGTTAATGTCATGTAAGCTGACTTTTCTTAACTCTTTTGGATAGTTTATATGTTAAGTCATTTTTAAGTAAATCTACATATACATGAAGGACAAGACAGAAATCAAGAGCAATCAATAAGTATCAAAATACTTGATCAACCTGGGACAGTAATGAACAGAAGATACCTTGACTTTAGTAACACTTCTGACACTGTCTCCCATGGAATTTTCATCTGGAAGGAATAGCATACTCTAATGTTAATAACCAAAGGTTCAATATCTGGCAATTAGTAACAGGAAAGGGGGTTCTGCAGCCTGATGGAGAAGGAGTTCAGGGTGATCTAATAGCCTACGACTTCTCTGCAGGATTTACAGGCATTACACAGTCAAACTCCTCAGTATTGCTGGATACCATAACAAGGGAAAAATTGCAGCTAGAGAGGTTCAGACTGAACATGAGGAAAAACCTTTTTATTGAGACGGATACTGCAGCACTTGTTGCCCTGAGACACTGTGAAGTCTCCATCTTATTCAAGGCTTAATAAGATAGAAGCACAGTTTTGGCGATAGTCTTGCTTTCAGCAGGAGTTTGGAATTCCAACCAGTGTTTCTGTGTTCTGTGATCTCATGTGAACTACAAAATTGACCTGATCATATGACAGCAGTGCAGAGCTATTAAAAGTGACCCAAATTCAAATGATTAATTTCTCTAATGTTATAATAAATCTGCTGATACACTGGAGCCACTATTATGTTATTCTGAACAGGAGTAAAAGGCAAACAAAAGAGGAAACATTTTTTTTCTCGCCCTTTCAAACTCTTAGATCCAGCATTAGCACTATATTGGAGAAAGATGTGGACATGCTAAAATTAGGAGGTCATCAACACTGGTCAATTGCACTGGAATGTGGGCAACTTTAGTAATTTATGGCCTGTCCAAATGAATCAAGGACAGACTGTCCAGATTCAGTGCACAATGCAATGAACATTAATAGATGCAATAGATTAAATAAACTATGTTTTATGTCTTCTCTCTTTCTTATCTCCCTTACAAATCAAAAGAATTTATATAATCCAAATCAAAGACCAGGATCTGACAGCAATAATGGTGTTTGCTTTCAAAGCCCCACTCTTGCTTTCACTGCGCTCCACCCAACAGACCACCATTTGCAGACCCTGAGTTGGAGAGTGGATGTAAATTGACCAAGCCTTTATTGTTTGGCAAGGTGGAAAATCCATTATTAGTTTCTTTCGCTTCTGTGCAGGGCAGTTCTGCTCCACTTTCACTGTTTAATGCAGTGTGACTAAAAATCTGTACCCTGCAGAAAGCTTTCAAGCAGTAGCTGAGCTTGATGCATTTGTGATGCTCTGGCAGCAGTGAAGAGCAGTGAGTAGAAAAAGTGGCAGGGATCAGAGAATTGCTGAGCACACAATACACTGTACCTTTCCCCTTGCTGTTTTCTCTCTTTCCCTAAACTTAAGTTCTTGGCCATTCATCCATATCTGAGAGGAGCAAAGGTTCTTCAGCTGCTGTCTTTAAAAGCAACATATTTGTAATTAGGGACCGAGCAACCAGGCAGACATTTATGAGATCTATGTTTCATTTCCTTTGCTCAGGTAGACAAGATATAGAAACTGCTATGAGTGTTTGGAGGACAGGAGGGTGGCCCTAGAGACAGATAAGGATACAATCTTTTTTCTTCCTAGATGTCATTAAGATTTGTTACGCTCAGATTTTCTTTCTCCCGTCCCCTGACTAACATGCTAGTGTAGGCATACCATCTTAGGATCTTACTATGAAGGCTGAAAAATTAATGCTTTCAAGTTAATTCATGCTGGAGAAAAAGAAGCAGGTCTCTTCCCTTCATAGCAGCAGATACATATATATGTGAGTAGAAACACAGGCTAGAGGAGACATTATTGTGATGGACATGAGGCGCTGGCCTGACCCTGCTCCTTGCTGGGAACTGTGCTGTCAGCAACTCCTCCTTTCCTTTTTTACTTTCCACTGACTGGAAGCTGTGTGAGGCAGACAGCTGGAAGAGGTAGGGGAGTGCCTTATAGCAAAAGAGATTCCCAATAGAGGTCAAATTTTGCTTTTTATTATTTGCATTGTCCTCTCATCTATTGCTTTATCTGGAAGGCTGAAGAGTGTTGTGTTGTGTATCTTGTCTAACTAAGAATAAATAGGAGCTAGGCAGCAAATACGCTAAGGAATGCCTTCCATTTGTTCCACTAGGTGTGTCAGTATATATATATGATTTATACTTGACTTCCCAGGCCAAAAACATTACTTTTCTCTGAACATCTGGCCGGCATGGGCAAAATCTACAGTATGCATCATTAATCAGAATATCATTGTGAGGTTGGGTAATGAAAGATAGATCAGGTAAATTCACTATATTAATGTAATAATGCTTACTGGAGTACCACAAATCTACAGCTTTTACTGTGCACTCGAAAAAAGTAATTGCTTTAATAACAGCCTAGAGTAAAGCATGGTATTTGTATTTAACAAAACCATCTAATGAACATCTGTCTTCCTTCCTACTAGTTTGCTTTGTACAAAGTAGATATCACATTTTTCATTTTCTGCCATAGGCTGGTGCTTGCTAGTAATGCCTTAGTAACTTTACACGGATATGTGCTACTTGTGCATGTGTACATATATGTGTTCATGTATATAGGTGTATATACAGAGAGAGACAGAGGGGCATGTGGATACTTTTTCCTTTCTTCTGACTCCTCTTATTTCTCTGTTAACAAACTAATTATAAGTAAGGGATCCTTTGTGCTTAAGTTTCCACTGGAAATGATTTTGAGCTGCATGCAGTGCTTCTCCTATTAATACCACCTGCAGATTCTTATGAGATTTTACTTCTATATGACTGTATAAGGAAAGATGGTCACTTCTTTCCATATGCATAATAAGGGGAGCGAAAGGATTTTTTGCTCTATAGCAAGTTAAAGAATGCACTTTGGATGAAACCAGAGCTAGAGGGTATTGGCAATATGTTTCACACATGAAAAATCCATTCTTTTTCTGCCATTTAGCAAAGCTGTGGGAAAGGTGTTTTAGGTACTTCAAATAAGTAACAATGTAAACTGTGCTTGAAACATAATTGGTATATTTCCCTCTTTTCACCTGGCAGAGCACGTGGTTTAAATAGTCATTCTTCTTGTCTTACCAAGATTTTAAAGATCAGTGTTTTGCACAATTAATGTCTCCATTTTAAATATAAAATACCTCGTTCCCACACATGAGTATGCCTATTATCAGTTAAGACTCAACCCAGAAACACTAAAGAATTAGAGGTAAATTGTTGGTGGAGTTGTATTTTGCCTAAGCTTTGTTGTTTTTTAATGCCAAGAAAAATCAGTTTGGTTATAATTGGCTTTAACTGGCATTCACACAGGATGAAGCTTTTTCTCTTTACTTGAAGCCAAGTAGCTCTCTGACAAAGGAGTTTATTTTCAGCATTTGAAAACATCAAAGAAAATTTAATCTACACCATGCCGTGCAATCTTTGATGAGGAGAAAATAGTTGGTGGTTGGAAGACAAATAGAAAAGAGACTTCGTCTTTTATTCCCAGAAGTAGCCTCCACGTTGCACTTACATTTGAACCAGTTTTTTTTCTAAAGAATTGTTTTCTCACAGAGGTTGTTTAATACCCAAGCTGAATAGTTCAGTGATCGCAATGGTAGAGGACATTAGTCCCTGTCACTAATGCTATGTTTCCTTTAAGTACGCAAGAGACTCTAAAAGCCGGAAAATACCTTCCTTCATGAAATCACTAGTCCTTCACTAAAGGTGAACAAAAATATCTCTGGTGCTCTGTGGGAATCTGACAATGCCATCCCTTCAAAGGAGTTATGAAGAGACTGAGCAAAATGCTTGATAGGGCCTCCATATTTCTGTGACTAAAAGCAAGAAGCATAGTGACTGACAGACTGGTTGTTTTAACAGATATGTCAAAAAGCAAAGTTAGCTATGAGTTATCAAAGGCAGAGAAAAGATGCAACAACACAATGGCCAGATATAAGACAATTACTGTCATTAGCCTGGATAGTCCCATACAACACATCCAGAGTGAAAAGTTGTTCTCAGAAAGAAGTTTTATTCTGACTGATTCTGAAGAAAAGGAGCTCTCTCCTTGCCAGCTCTCTTCTGTCAATATCCTTCCATGCACTGACTCACAAACATGGTTGAAAAATACGTAATGATACTGTAAGCATGGCTCATAACCACCTTAAAATAGTGGGAAGTTAATTTTTTCTGGATATTTGCTTATTTACATTCCAACTTGTAAACAATCTAGTCTAAAGTTTATGTCTAAGCTATTGCTATATGTAAAGTCCTGTGCTGTTGTTTGTCTTTGGGAGTTTAGACTGCATATCTGTGGTGATGCAGAATAATTTTTTAGGGGTTTATAGCTTTCTATGCCTTTATCTCTAGGTGTCAGTTATGTGTCGCAGCTGCCAAATCAATTTCACATGTTCTTTCAAAGGCTTGCTCTGGTTTCCTGGTGATTTATACTGACAATTGTGTTAAGGTATTGGACTTAGAAATGACTCCTTTCTTGGACAAGGAATCAAGGGGGCTATGGAATGAGGTTAGTACCTGATTTCAATAAAACAGAGATTTCTAAAAAGAGATGTATAACTCTATGCCAAGAAATTCCTTTTCAATAAACTAAACATTGGTCTTTATAGTCTTTCATATCCTCATATTAAATACCTCTTGCTCCACATTTTCTTTGAGAGCTAGTGGTAAAATACAGGTTCTCTACAATAAACTACTATTTTGACAAGTGAATTTTAAAGATATTGCATTGACACTAGCCCTCCCAAAGTCATTATCTTTAAAATTTGCATGTGTAACACAAGTAATAGCAGAACCAGAATCTGCTGCGTCTGCAGAATTATAGGACTTTCCAAAGACAAAAATCTAGCATGGAAGGTTCTTAAAGTACAAAGCACATCAATGTTTAGAGTAATTTCTGACATAAGCAATGATAATTAATAATCCTAATTGACACTAGCACCTTGGAAGTTGTCCAATCCAAAAAATTCTTAAATCCAAAACCAAATGTAGAGTGGTATAATAAATCAAATAATAGGTATTACAGTCATGCTAAAGACTGCCAACAGAAGATTGTCTTTATTGTCATTAAAATATGGAGCAATGGAAACAGAAGGATGCCCCCCACAAAAGACAGCAAAGGGCCTGAGATGAATCCCTCGCCCACAGCTTCATGGCACCATTAGTCCTAAAGTTCAAATCTATGCTTTTCTTGAAGCAGATACAAAAGCCAATGATTCAGACTTTGCAGTCTGAGATGAAAAACATGACATTTGCTGGTTTTGGAAGGCTGATCATCCTGCATAATGTTCTTTAATATAATTTTGCCTGCAGTTGTAGTATTTATAGTGCATTTTGCACTGCTGTCACTCAAGCACTGCTGTGAATGCTCAGTCGAAGTTTCGTTCCAAAACAAAAGTGTTGTATGGCCTTGTTAACCTAGTTTCTGCTCAGAATTAATAATAGTGTGATGGCTTGAATTATCTCCTCAGATAATCACAATATGGCATGCAATTTTGAATGTCATGTTTGTTTCACTCCTGGGAGATGGGAATAAAAAATTGCCTGGAGCATTTTGAATGCAAATAAGTTACCTCTTGGCAATGGTCACCTTATATTATATTATGACAATTTTATTAAAGGCACATCCAAACAGATTAAATATTTGCATAGAATTCCACAGTCTTTTACCATTTCTGCTATTTAAAATGGGCATTTTACATAGGGTTGCTGATAGACATTTTCTTGAATGAGGAGAGCAGAGAAAACTAGTTAAACTTTGTAGAAACAAACTTCAATCACTTATGAGGTGAAAAAATGGTGAAATTGATTATGAATTCACAACTGTGTGTATCCTTTTGATTAAAAGCAAATATTCTAAGAAGAATTCTACTATACCTTGAAACTTCATTTAATTGTGAAGTTATCATCATTTAAAGAGAGTTATAAAGATTAAAATCGTACTGTCAAAATTAATGGATATAATTTTACATTATGTGAAATAGGTGAAATTCATGGAAGATTTGATGATAGATTTAAATTATTTGAAACTGCCAGTATTTGTGGTCATTCTGTTAATTGTGTTAGCTCTCGTTCAAATTCTAGCTTAGCACTTAAAAATTTCACTTTCTTCACTTGTACAATGCTTGAATCAGCATACAGTATTTCTGAGCATAGGTAGCTAATCTTGCTGTCATATGCTGTAATAGCATGGTTTATGCTTATACGTAAAACATCTGAATCATTAAAATACTATTTGTTTTGTGGCGGCCACTGATGCTGTTCTGAAATCTTGCTAGGTTTGCTAGACATTGGCGTAGTAAATTCAGATTAAGTCTGGGCAGTTATTAAAATCTTTATGAAATTAGTAAACTCTGCATTGATATTTCTAATTTTATCGTCAAAATACATTGTAATAAATGTGCCTGTTGGCTATACGACTATTCTGAGAGTATAGACCATTTCCACAGGGCGTGTCATGGGAAAGGACATATTCATAAACATGTGGGGCTGAGAGGAATGTGACGAGCAGAACAGGACAACCGGGAATATCATCCACTTTTATATGCGTAACCCACTGCACAGATTTCTCAAACTTTTTGTTACAATTTTTCAGTGGAAGGCATCCACAGCTTCTGGATATCCTGTGCCTGTTTCGCCTTTTAAGAGCTGGGTATTTGTAAGGCCTAAGCTTAGTCTGTTCTGTAAATTGAGCCTGTAACTTCTGTCTTTCTTCTCAGAAAACAATTGAGCATTCTGGGACCATTTTTTCCATACTGGAATATTGTCACAATATACCACATCACGGACTTCTCCGTTAGGTTTTAGTTTCAGTTAATGATAAAGAACATCCATCAACCTCTCCTCAAAGGACATATTTCCTAAACCTCTACCATTCTTACTTTTTCTGTCTGACCCCATTGCTGGAGTTTTTCAAGACTCATTTGAACAGGGTGGCAGATAATCTCACCTAGGCTCCCTTCCCCGTGAAAAGTTGTACCTCGTGTTCTGAAGTCCCTTTCAAGCTGGGCTGTTCTACGATTTCTATCTCTCACTATTTGTATTCTGCCTCATATGTGTGCTTGGTCTTCATCATCTCAAGGGTCTCTGATGACTCATATTCACCTTACTCTCAATAAGTCCTTTTCTGTGGGCTAGAACTCTGTTTCATATCAAAGGTCAATATTTCAAAATAAATGTCCCGCAGCTGCTTACTAATGACAGGAATAAAATCAAGAAAATAGAATTAGCTGTCATGAGTGATTGACACGGTTCACAAGGTTTTAAAAAGCAATTGTGTGGGGAGTGAGAGCTATAGGTCTTCAAGAGGTCATAGACTAAGGCTTTGATCAGTTCCCTTCACCAACCAGCTCAAATAGGAAGATGATTCTGATTAAACAATAAAAAACAGCTACAGACACTGAATGTGGGATTTCTCCTAATCTCTAACATACATAGACATTTAGATACAGGGTGAATGTCACTGGCTGCTGTAAATTGTCAGTGCTTCATTGATTTCAACAGAGTGATGGTACTTTGTATGGCAGAGAACACTGTGGATAGATCAATGACTTAAGCTTGTTTCAGTTATAGTATTTTTTTAATGAAGTCCTACTGGGTGTACTGAGGTGGTCCCTGGTAGCTGGTACACAGAGTTTGGATATATCTGTCTTTCATTGCTAAAAGATAGCTTGTAAAAAAAAAAACAAACCAAACCAAACCAAACAAAAAAAAAAAAAAAAACAAAACCACAAACCAAAAATCCACAAAACCATAAAAAACAAACTGAAGAAAAAGAAATAATGATGATTTCTGTGAAATCATGCTGATTTACAGCTCAGGAACATGGAACCCTCTGGAAACCTTAAACACTGTTTCTGACAACTTAAGGCCTGTAACTCTGCCGTTCTAGACTAAACACAGTAATATTCCTGACTGTTTCTGAACAAGACGCCTACAAGCCCAGAATCAAAAAGTCTATCTGCAAAGACATCCTGGCAATTTGAGGTCAGAGGAAAGTGTTTTCTGAGAGCTGAGGAACCGGAAAGGGCTATTGATAAATCAAAAATCAGAATCTTAATGTTAATGAAGAATTTCTTACTCTTGTTTTGAATTAAAATTTCTTACTGGTTTTTAGTTTGTTCTCTGTTTTGCTACAGGTAGTTTATTTTCATTTAAAATAAGTATACTTAAAAGCAATTTACATGGAAGTCCAGTTTCAGAGCTAGTACTAGATAGTTGTCAAATTATTTCTTAAGTTTAAATGGAACACCCACGCTCAAGTTTCTCCTTCTGCTTTACCATGAATAATCTTACCAAGACCTTTCTTCTTCAAACATCATGGACATAAACCCTATGCTGACCAAAAGAACATCCATTCACACAGTTTTTTCCATCTATGAATCTAGTTCTAAAAGCAATGGTCACTCAGAAAGCAGAATCACACAATGATTTATGTTGGAAAAGACCTGTAACCATCTAGTCCAGCACTGTTAACCCAGCACTGCCAAGGCCAGCACTAAATCATGTTCCTCAGTGCCACATCTTCACGTCTTTTAAATACAACCAGGGATAGTGACTCCACCTCTTTCCTGGGCAGACTGTTACAATGCTTTACAAAGGCCTTTCGCTGAAGAAATTTGTACTAAAAGCCAATCTAAACCTCCCAGGTGCAACTTGAAGGCATTTTCTCTCATCCTATGACTTGTAATCTGGGAGCAGGGACCAACCTCCACCTGGCTAGAACGTCCTTTCAGGTAATTGTAGAGAGTGATAAGATTCCCCCTGAGCCTCCTTTCTTTCCTCTAGACTAAACAGCTCCAGTTCCCTATGTCTATCCTTGTACATTTTGAGTTACTTAAAACATTTTGAGTTACTATCCTTGTACATTTTGAGACACTTGCCATTTGTAATTGTGTCAACACAATCTGTATCATATTTTCAAAAAATGTATTTTTATGCTTCATTTATTCTAACAAGAATTTATGGTAATTGTGCAGTAGAACACTCAATTCACTTGTTAAAATAAGAGTAAATTAAACAGCAAAAATAATGTTTGGATCCTAAAATTACTTTTAGAATTTTTAATTGTTACTCACTTTGTCACTTCCTAGGAGCTGAAGGTTACCAGCATAATTGTTCATAGTTTTTGTAACAAAATACACTTCTTGTTTGAAGTTTGAACCACTTCTTTCATTATTGCTTCTGAACTTGAACAGATGCCAGAGATGTAACACTATATTTGAAAAGCTGAGACAGTTGTTATTTTACTTTCTTGTCTTGAACTGATATGGTTATAAAACTGATTCAGACAGTTAAGTCTTAGCAAATCTTACCATTATTAAAAAGGGGGAAAAAAGTCTTTACAAGAAAAGAAACATTTACTATGGGCCTAAAAATATTTAGACAAAATATAACCAGCATAACCCAAGAATGAAATGCTTTAATAACATATTTTTAAAGGAGTGGGATTTTCCCATTCAAAACTGTTCATCTGTACTCATTGTATCAACGAAATAGGAAATGAAATATCATCAACACCAAAAAAAAAGACAGTTATATCCCGAAAAGTACTAAGAAATGTAGTTTTATTGTCTAATAATTTGGTGAATTAAGACCAAATGTAACTCAAGGCAAACACATGCACTTTTCATGTATACATAAGCTTACTGCAGATACATTCTCATTCTGAATCTTCAAAAAAATTTCCTCAATAATATTTCCTTACTTGATTTATTAAATTCATATACCAAACTATTTAGTGGCTTTAGAGAGCTACAGATAATGGAGTGGCCAGTAACCCTTCAGGGAAGCACAACAAGAATGACCCCAGCTAATCTACCAGTCTAGTGAGTAGTTGTTACAATAGCATTTCAGTTAAAAAGAAAGAAGTCTCCATATTCATTTATCGAATACAAGCTTGTTGCCCAGTCTCAGAGGAGGACTTTATTTTAACAACAAATATAAGATTGGTAGAGGCACAAGACTCCATCGCTAATCCAGGAAAAGTCATGTCCACCTTACAAAGCCCCATGCCAATGTAGAGAGGATTTCCACTGATGATTAAGTGGTCTGAAAAGAGGAAACTTAATATCTAACAAGCCAAGAGAAAACAATTAATTCTGGATGGCTCTAGCAAGTTGATGTATGAGAAGAGCTTTTTCTCTTAGAAGTCTCATTTCAGTCTTGAAACAAAATGGTTCTCGTCTCCAGCTGCTGGTAGTAGAGCTCAACCCTCTGCCAAACTGGGGCAACCCCCTGCAAATTTCTTCAGTGTGTCCTACCTGCCATAATCCTACCCAATGCTGGAGTTTTTAAAAATTAATTCAGATTCTGGATCCTGTTATTTGGCATTCAAACTGAAAGCAATTTGAAAAACAACAACTAGAGAAAAGCATCTTGATGCTATTGGATAGGGTTAACCACAGAAGTACAGCTTCTGACTTCCAAATAAAGGAAAAAGTTTCTCTTGCATCTTTTCTAAAATATGCACTGATGTGTTTGTTGACTCCTTTGCTATCCTTCCTCTAGAACGCATAATTTGCCCCCAGTGTCTACCTGAATAACCATGGCTTTATTCAGAATGCTTGGTAAAGTCTACTCTATTTTTTCAAGCCTGCTCTTCTTTGCCTTAATTTTATTATTTTTTCCATGGCCTATTAAAAGATGCAACCTTGGCTGCAACCCTTGCCCCTGTTTGTGAGTTATCACTTCATCCTGACGACAGCCCTCTAATTGCAAACATTTTTGTGAAATCACACCTGATCATCATCTAAAATGATGAAGTGTTGAATTTTTTAAAGGAAAGAATATCCTTATAACCTGTGTCTGTATGGAACAGGTCTATAGGACCTTCCTTCCAAAACATTCTTTTGGTATCTATCCCATGACTAGTGGAAAAGCCTTACACATAAATCCACATGCAAATCTCTCCAGCACTTCAGAGACTGCTATCCAAATGCCAGCAGAGAACGAAGTTAGTGCCAATTTCTAGTGGTAGATTTGGAACTGTCCCAAATTATTCTAGCTACTAGTCCACCCCTCTGGTTATCTGTTTTCCTATCACACCAGAAAAATAAACAACAGGCACATCCAAGATCTTGCTTTCTAGTTACCTTGGGGCCTTTGATAACATTTAATGGTTTACTACGCTTGAGATTGCAAACTTCTCCAAGGCAGAAGTATGACTGCTAAGTGCAATGGGCATCTTTATTGTCAATCCCATTACAGTTCCAAAAGCTTGAGATTGAGACCTTATGAAATCTTCTTCATCTTCTGCAGCGTGAATAACTTCCAGTTTCTCAGTGTTTTGTTATACCCCAAATCAAGGAAGATGTGATGGTATGACAGACAACTGCATTCTTGTGTGAACTTTATGCCCTTTGTAGCATTTATTATGCGAAACCTTTCTACAACAAATATTCCTGGCTGTTTTGTTCATTGAAGGTGACAGCCTGATATTTTTTAATACAGTTTTTTCCTATACTTTCCTTGAAATCTGTTTTTCTGTTGGTTTGTTACATGCGTTATTATTTTTTTTTATCTTATACTCCTTTACTCTAGGATTTATGAATATATTTGAGTCTGCAGTAAAGTCCATTTGCAATATATTATGCAGATACATAAATGACTCCAGTAATTTTGAATCTGATTGCATTTTACATTGTCCTTTATTATTTAATGAGACTTCCAGTTCAGTATCATCGACCTTGGCTATGATGTTAGCTGCTGAATCTTTGCTCTCTTCTGCCTTTTCTGAACAAATTGCTCAGCCTAAGTGTCTTGTCAGGTTCAAGAACCTCTTGTCTTCCCAGAAATACTTTTCAGAAAAGCAAAGAAGCAAAAAGCAAGTAGAATCCAACCCTAAACATATGGAAACTGAAAGAAGACCAGTTTGCCTGATCCAAGTTTCAGTTGCTGGAAATAACATATATTGCAAAATCACAGTGCTTTATTAAGAGTAATGTGTCCTGGAAATGAACAAACTGAATTCTGATAAAATGGGACCAGGTAATGAATTTATAAAAAACACTGTAAGCATACTCTGCCTTGCCCAGATGTGGTAGAAGGCCTAGGACTAAGTGTCAAATGATTATTCCTTTTTAAAGAGGTTTGATGCTTTCTCATTTCTCTGTTGGACCTTTATACTTAGAGCTAAGTGTCTTCAGCTAAATTTTCAAGTGGCAATTGTTAGGAAGGAGAAGGAGAGTGACACAGAGAGAGAGAAAGAAGGAAGATTTGTAGAACTACATGCTTTATTCCTAAGGTCACAAACGAGTTTATGTGGAATTTGAATTATTGCTATGTGTCAAAAATTTATACCAATTAAATGTTATCACAATACAAAGTAAAACGGTTCCTATATAACTCAGATAATTCACAGTTTTGCAGTTTTCCCTTAGCAAGGTTGCTGAGTACCTGAATGGCTGAGAAATGGTCCATCTTATTTCTCACAATGATTGACAAACAAAAGTTTCCTGACCTGATCGTCAAATTTCCTCCCCCTGTAAACCTGAACTACTGCAAAGAACCGAAAGTCATCAGAACTGCTGTGAGAGAGAATGTCCCACCTCTCTCTGCCAAAGACAGCAGGAGCCCACCTGTATAAACAGTGGGTGTATAAATTAGATTGTGCCAACTTTTTCTGAGAAACCTTGTTCTTATAAGATTACAGAGACAAATACCCTGACTTTTTTTTTTTTTAATGTGAGATTTCAGTAGAGCTACCATGAGGGGTTTTTGTTCAAGATTTCCTGTCTAGGAAATGAGACATCCCGGAGGCGAGAGTATTTGCACCTCTAATAGGAAAGGAGTAGTGTTGGCTTCATGTGCTCACTGCCTTGAATTTGTTCTGGGAAATAGAATTGCCTCAACTCTATGAGTGACCCAAAATAGGGCAGCCTTTCTTCTACTTCCTCAGTACTTCTTGAGTTGCTGGGTTTATCTGTGTAAATTGTAATATTTTTTCATCCCAAATGTACTCATGTATTGAAAACTTTCTGCTAGTTCATATGTAATGCGAATAGATAATTTAAATTATAGCTTAATCAGCTGCAAAACAGCACTTTCTATCAAAAAGGATGTACAAAAAAAAGTTAATTCTTTCTTAGTGTGTTTTTCAGTTTTTCAGGCTTTCCCACTTCAAGACATTTAAGGTATATTGAAAGTACCAAAAAGTTACTGGTCTTGGGAGCTTTAGAACTAGCTTTTCTTTTTCTTTCCTTCTCTCCTTTTTAACAAATTGTCAGATGGCAGTGTCAAACAACCTAAGTGAGAAACATTACCTAATAAAATTAAACATTTGCTCACACCCTATGGGCCATAGTGGAATTTATTAGCATGATTTAAGTATACATTTTTTCATAAGTATTCATGAAAGTAAGTATAGTATCATTAGTATGCACACTTTTAAGAGAAAAATGTTAATGTCTCAAGGGAAAAACTTCATGCTGGATTTAAACTCTTCTAACACTAGTTTATTCTGGTGACTACAGAAGACCTTAGCCCCTTCTTGGTGTAGATTGATGGGCCTGACAATATTGTTGAAGTCTAGGCACAGCTGCTATTTTATTTCTTGTATTTCCTCAACTATGCTGTAATTGCATGCATCATTATACTGCATATTTTACAGCTAAAAGAACATATGATTGGCTTTTTCTACTTTAATAATGAGAAAAGTAAAATTATATCAAGAATATTTAAGAATGTATCTTTGAAAAAAACTAACATGGGTACTGTTAGTTATATAATATATATATTAATTATATAATTTAAATAGAAACTATAATGTGGTGTTTGAAAATGAATTTTGACAGCTTGGAACGCTTAAACATTGTTTGCTGAACTCTTTCATCAAAAGCGAACAACAACACAGTCCATGAGTCCTATGGAGTGCTCCTTTCCTCTCACTCTCTTCAAGCAAGTGGTCACATTTAGTCAACAGAAATATCTCTGTATTATCTTATCAGACAAAAAAAAAAAAAAAAAAATTATAAATGTGGCTTATTCCCGCCTCCTTGTCTGTTTTGTTGTCAAAATGACCCGTGGGGAAAAGACACACTGATATGCATAAACTCATCTCTTGCTTAATCTGTGTATTACTTGATGGGAACAATTCTTTCTCTTTCTGCTATGTAATATAAAAAGAAATTATTATGTTTTTAGAGGTTATATTTATCGGTTAAATTTGACATTGTGAACTTTTATTTTATAAGTAAGACATGTGACCAAAATGGACCGTGGATTTGCTTTCAAAATATCTTGAAAATGTCAAAGACATTTTTAGGCTTCAAAAAATGATAATGCTTATATTTTCTGTTGACAAAGGAAGGCAGCTAGAAAACACTGATTTTTCAATTTCTTTTTTTCTTAGTGGGGAAACAACAACAACAAAAAAAGTAATAAAAGTATCTAACAAAGAGACTCTTAAAAAAATACAAAAATTTCAAATCTGAGAATGCTGGTGATGGTAGTTCTTTGGAAAAAAGGGCTGACAATTTCCATTGATTATTCTGGGTTCATTTTTCAGCCTGTTGTCTTAACTGGTTGTGTTTGGAAAGAACCTCAGACTCCCAGCTCTCTCAACCAGCTCATGAGCAAATGAGCAATGGCTGATTCAGCAGGAAGGAGGAATTCTGCACATTTTGACTGTGAAAGCAGCAGCCAGCACCGCCAGCCAACAGACCAGCACACAGACATTGCCTGGGCGCGCCAAGGACCCCAGGTGCTGCCAGTCCCCTGTCCTCCAGGGGAAACCCTGCCCCTGGCAGAGGACAGCAGCTCCCTGCGGGTCTGATGATCCCAGGGACATGCCAAGGGGGCTCTCTTTGCTCCCCCGGCTGCAGACAGGAGCCACAGCTCGGGCAGGGTTTTTGGAAGGTTGCAGCTTGTGCCACAGTGCTGGCAGCTAGCCTGGAGCCTCAGGGTTTAGCAAAGGGGTACATGATCCCACAGGATGAAAACAGTTTTGAATCCCAGCTTCTCTCAGCTGCAAGGAATGCATTGGGTAGCTGAGAAAGGTAGTGGAGTCTTCCGAATACAAGTCAGACTTTCCAACGTTTGCAAAGCAGGAGCGAGTGATATTCCTTTCTATCACTTTATCGGTCCCATTGCTTTTATTCTTTTATTTGTCCTCATATTGAAAGGATATCTATCCCAGGCACAGCAACAGACAAATAAATTAAAATATAATAAAGTGTAACAGCATAATTCTCAGATGTGTTAAACACAAAATTAAGCCACATAGCGATTTGTGTCTCTTTTTTCCTGTTTTACTATACTTTTTTCAAACATCTACTCTGAAAGAAACCAACCAAACCACTCCTCTTTTCCAGGGAGAATGTTCAGAGCCTTGGAACACTCACAATGAGATTTCATGCAAACTATCCCCTAAGTTTTTTGCAGCAAGTAGCTGCAAAACCATGACAACAGCCGCTGCAGCAAGAGCACAGGGAGAGACAGGAACCCTGGAACTCAACTATGACTTCAAAATAGTTTTAAAACTTTGGCTTTAATTTATAGTATCAAGCTTTTAGTAGAGGTTTTCAGGTTATTTAGAAATAGATACAATTTCTTCTCATAAGAAAATAAATGGAAGTTATCGAATCCAGGGGTCAAACTTTGGTGACATTTAAAATGACAAAACAAAAAACACCCCCTGCCCCTCAGTGGCTAAATGGCTCAAAAGCAATTCTATAAAAATATCCTGACAACTGTCTTCATGAGGAGAGGATAATACTGAAAAAATCAAAAGCACTTTTAAATATGAGAAATTTGTGCTGAACAGTATTATGAATTAAGGTATGATATATGTTGATGGTGAGCCTGTTACCAAACCTTCTGTAATTTTTATTTCCTTTTATTGACATGGTTATGTGATGTTAGTGGACCTTTTCCCCCCCCCATAGCTATGGCTGCTTAGAAAAGGTGAATGTCAACATCCCATTTCAGCAGACACGTAAACACCTTAGCATTTATACAAACACCTCCCTCCAGAATCTGGATCAGCTCTTACTGGTACGTTTGACCATCTGTTAGGTATTTTAACAGATAAGTTTAGGAATGATAGACAAAGTGATTGTCAGAGACTCAGATTATTTTGTAAAGATGATCCCAAAAGACATATATGAATAAAGAACACTGCTTTCTCTTGGCACCATGTTTTCATATTTTGCTGGCTTTTATCTTCAATAGTTGTGCAATGTCTTAAGCAGATCCATGCTGCAAGGGAAGTTGTGCTTTGGTTTCATTTGTATCCTGAAGTCACCCACTACCACTACAGCCAATGCACTTACAGTCAAATCAATTGAATTAGATCATAGCTCAAATAACTGCAGGTGGACTGAGACTTAAATCAGACAGTGTTGTAGCATTCATCAGTGCTATTTGTTTAAGGAAAAATCTCCTACAAGAACAGATGAGCACTTTTCACATTTGAGGATTAGTATTTTTGGTTTGCATTTTGTTTTAGTGAAGGGTGTTTTCTCTCTGAACTTCTCTATAGCAAATTAAAGGGTAAGATTTTTATACCATTAGTTACCTGTTTTTCATGCTATCTTTTAAAATAATGAATAGACTCTTACAGCCCCCCCCCCGCTCTTGACTTTTGAGTAAAACATATGTCAGTCATTTGTAACAGAGTTTAACAATGGAGAAGTCTGACAAAAATCTCAACTGCTTTTGAATGGTCTAACTGTATTTTGTGGTTAGCACAGTTTACCATATGCACATGGTGAAAAGAACATGCACATTCTTCCCATGTGCAGCCCCTCTTATTTATGTACTAGAGTTCAGCTACAATTAAAGTATCATGTTCAATATCTCAAGCCTGAGACGGTGGGAATTGTTAAGCTGATGTTGATTCCGTAGCCCACCTCCTGCCCCACATTTTTAATGTTGTATGCTGTGGGCCATCAGAGATACCTGACTAGTGTTTAGAAGCTGCACATTTACCATGTGAGCTGAAAACTAGTAACAGACTGGGGCTATTAAACACAGCCTCAGAGAGTTCATCCTGCTGCAGAACATGTGAGGCTGCCACTGCTGTACCACTTGTCCTACACCATTTGTAATCACAGAAACAAGAAATTGCTTCTCATTAAAATTATAAGGGAAATAATAAGATCACATTTTAAAAAAAAGACCACACATATGTAATGAAATCTCTCTGGTGGGTTGAATTACACATGATAAACTCTTTATTTTTGTATAAATGAAAGTACACTAATTGAATGCTTTCCAATGTACTCAAGTTGTGGCATTCTTACTGCACACAACTGAAACTAAGAAACTGTCCTAGATAATATTTTCCTTTCAAAAGATGCCCCAAACTTGCCCCTTGAAAAGATAGTCATGTATTAGTTGCTGAAATATTTCCATAATAGTAACTGTCAAAAGGGGTACAGAAAAAGGAACAGACATATCTTTTCAGACATGGAAAAAGATGATGTGGTCCAAGACAAACAAGAGTTTATATTTCGATTTTGTCTCAAAAGTAAAAACCGACTGTTGTCTGTCATATAGTTACTTGCATATACAAAAGCATTACCTGAGATTTCGAAACTTTCTGAAACTTTGTGTGACTTTGTTTGTAGAGAAGTGATTTTTTTTTGTGTTAAAACCAACAATGGATCATAAATATAAAACACTTGGAAGCCAACATATGATGTTTTGTCTTAGTGCGGTAACAAAACATAGGAAAAAAATAATAGAAGAAAAAATAAAGTAAAAATGTTGATACTCTTAGAATGCAACTGTTTTCTTTGGTTTAATAAAGCCTATGGTTCAAATTTTGAAGTATCTCTTTTCATATTTTTTTCCTTTGTCTCAGTGCAGAGTTCTAAAAGGATATGGGGAGCAATTATTGTGTGCACACACAGTAACCGAGGAATAGGATTTTCTTGCCAGAAATATCCTTTCATTATATAAATCTATTTTTCGCTTGTTCTTGTGTTTATAGCCTTAGTGATTAATAACCCTGGTCCAGTGGTCATTTAGGCACTATAGTTAGCAGCAATGGTAGCTATCCAGATTTAGGGATTAAATTTATCTGTGTAAATGAGGCTTATATCAATTCTCCAAAAACGTTTCCACTTTCTTGGAAATAAGATGGTGGGAAGAGAGAAGAAACATCTGCTGCATTTAAATGCCTCAATGATGCCAGCCCCTCAGCTAATCAGCTCTGCCCTCACCAACAGATGTCACTGCAAGCAAAAGGAATTAATTTGTGAGGTTATTGGGCTCAAGGAGCAACAAAACTCTCTGAAATACGAATGTGAAAGAGCCTCTCTTTCAGAGCATATGTTCATGTCTCAGTTCCGCTGCCACAAGCTGAGAATTAGCAGCAGGCAGATTGGTAAAAATAACAAAAAAGAAGAAAAAAAAAGTAAAAAGACAGTGTTCAAACTTACAGCCGTGTGAAACAACTGAAACACATCAAAAGAAAATTCAGTACCCTGCTTTTAATTTTATGAATGATTTAACTGAGAAAACAAAATCTGTTAATTCATTGTGTATATTTCTCCAAGGCACACTCAGAAAAAATAGACATTCCAGTCACCTGACTCCATGGGTAAAGATAAGAAAAGGAAAGTGTTCATGTAGCAGTTACTAAGCCGTTCTACAAATTTTTCTGATTAAAAAATACACATATACCAGGGCACACAAAACCATCACTAAAAATATTACAGCTGCAAAGTAGAGACATTAAAAGTTAAAGACTCTTACCGTTAGGATTATTCACATGCCATCTTAATTTCCTATTTTTGTATGCATGCTCTGGTACAGCCTTTAATCGCACAGTCATATTCCTGTTTTGTGTTTCTGAAGATAGCCCTAGATTGGCCAGAAATATTAGAATTCTACCACAAAAAGTAATTTTGACTGCTATGTCATCAGGCATTAAAACAAATGCAAGTCACAACTCTCTCTTATATGTCCTACCACCAACACTGGCAGCAAGCGGAACCCAGATCTCTGGAGGCCTGATACACATTTTCCATACCTACTCGAGAGCACTAAAGGAATAAAGAAATCCATGTATTTTGGGATGCTACCCAAAGCTTTGAGGGTACAAAGAAACATTTTTTGTCATGGCACACATTCTGTCCTGGCTCCTCACAGCTTGCTGTAGTGTTGTGCCCTTGCCTCTCTGAGACACCTCCTCCCAGTTCCTCTGTTTCTTTCTCAGCCTGCTTTCGTGTCGTTCCTGTTTGTTTGTCTTTCTCCCTCTGCTCCGATCTGTGTTTTCCCGCTTCATGCTCCTACTTGTTAGCAAGGAAGACTGTGAAGGCTGGGTTTTTTCCTGTTCACAGTTATCTATCTTGGCTGCCAGTAGGAAGAATTGCAAGGTTGTCTTGCTAAGACCCAGTGCCCTTCTCTCCCTCGCATGGCTTTGTTGCAGCAGGAATCTCTTGCAAATTTAGCTGCCAACCTCTGACAAACCCCTGCTGAGTACTTGCAATTTGAGGTTTGTTACTTGCAAAGCCTTGCAAACTCAGCTGACATTTAGTTTGTGGGTTTTTTTAAATTATTATTATTTTCCCAGGGAAAACCAGATACAAAATGTCAGTCTTTGCTTGAAAATACAGAAACACTACAGGTTTTTCATAAAAGCGATAAAATAATTAATGTCCACAGGCAAACGGTTTTTTATCTCTCTCATCTGATCTGAGATTATCTTGTTGATGGTGTAAGCTTTCAGGAGAGGGAGATAGTCATTATAGAACACATCCATCTGTGTGTAGAAAATACACAGTGTTCTCTATGGCATACAAACAATCTCACTGCACATGCTAAATGGGACATGCCAGAAAGGTAATTTTTAAAACTGGAAACCAAAACATGACTACTTAGTGAACCACTGGCTTCAAAAACCATCATTATTTCCCACTGGCTTAGCAAAATTTTTCAAATTATTTTATTCTTTTGAAAATATGATCACCACCAACAAATCATTAAATTTTTTAAGATAAGACCCTTTTGGTTTAATGAGGTTGCATGCAGTATAGTTGTGCAAATCTTGTGTTAGGCTCATCTTCACCAAACCTTGATGTCTGCCTTTCTATGCACTCTTTCTGCTTTGTTCAAGTCACAGCAAAAGATCACTTTCTTACTAAACAGCTGCTTTTTATCTTGTGATATGACAAGATAATTCAATGAGGGTGTGGGGGCATGGGGTGGTGTGTGATCTCCGTTTCATAGTCCTACATATTTCCCAGGCTGGAGTCAGTGGCCTTTGACAGAAAGCTGGACGATTCTTTGCTTCTCTGATTTTTTTATTTCTTTATTTCTCTTTCTCTTTCACTCTTCTTTCTCATTGCATTTTTCCTCCCAGCTGACTCCTAAAAGCCAGTCCGAAACAGGACAGTACTTAGCCTTTGCTTTCTCCTTTCTGGCTTGTTTTTTTCTTCCAAGTTATATAGAAAAAACTCTAAACATTTCAGCTAGACCTCAGAAATATATTCAGGTAGAGTTACCTCTTAGCAAGATACCCTTTCCTCATATCAGCAAATATAAAGTGGTAGTTGAGTGAAAGAAAACAATCTTATTATTGTAAACAGCATAAAGAAGTAATTTAAACACAGGTCTGTACCCATTAACAAGAGAATGGGAATTTCTGTCATAAAGAAAGACTCTCCTCCCCTGTAAAGAGAGTAAGGAAATACAGCAGAAGCAGTAGATGAAAATCAGCAATACAAACAAGACTGCAGTGTTCCCAGAGTTCAGAGGAAATCATAACACATCAAACATTCCAGCCACTTTGAAAGATCCATGAAAATATATAAGCAATTGGCCACCAGCAGAGCTATAGACCAATATCTTTGTTCTCCCATGGAGGTGGGGAAATGCTGCATTTGTTTCAACATATTTGCCTTCTACTTAACATGGGAAATCTGGCTGCACTCCACAGAGGCCAACACTTTCAAAAGTTCAGGGCTGACATTGGCAGTTTGAGTGACTAATGCTTGCTGTGGTGGACTGGATTTTTGCCATTCTGCGCTGAGCATATTTTTAATGTGGCCCGTTAGAGGTAGAAATTCCCTTCCATCACCTAATGAGACTCCAGGCTTCCCAAAGCTAAAGAAAACCCCTTCTTATCTCTCTTCAGATGCCATACAAAAGTGTGAGCAATGGAGGAAGCATATTCTCCCAAGTCGCTATTAAAACTCATTCGATATTTTGAAAAAGAGATGTGGGGAAAATCTGGACACAATTTACAGCTAGGATGGAAATAACTGCTGTTGTTCAGGATATGGAGTAGTATTAGTAAACCTAATAAAAATAAATTAACAGGTAGAGTAAATGTGAAGTGATAAAAGATAAGTTCCATATATTACATTGTTATTGAAGTGCTAGTATTCTAAACTTTTGCTCACATTCCTCATTTTAAGCAATCCCTCTGAAGTCAGATAAGACAAATCATTAAAGTTGCAGCTTGAAAAGTCTGGGAGCTAACCAAGGAGACTGGTGTTGATTTTAATTTCTCACATTTAACGATAATAACCTGAAGTATGTTATCCAAGCACATATTGACCTTGAATGTTGTACTAGGTACTATTGCTACTTCTCAGATTATACATGTTATTTTCTGCGCAGTAGATACATACTGCATGCAAATTTTTAAAAACAAAGGAATCTGAACTGTCTAGAAAGACCATTTATTTCTTACAAAAAGTGTACCTACTGATAACTTAGTTGAAACTTTCTTCCCTATTTATCAGTATGCAATAGGTACAAAATGACCTAGCCTCACACTTTTTAATGGTTACAACTTTCTGATTACTAATATTATCAACTTTTTTACTAAATATCATTTTACAATATCATATATAGTTTATATAATTCCTCAAAAAACCAAAACACACAAAGAAAACAAAAACAAAACCAAAACCCACCAAAAACCCAACAAACAAACAAACAAACAAGAAAAAAAAGAAAAGAAAAAAAAATCCCCCCAAAACAAAGAAAGGCAATGCAGGATATGTTCATCTCTTATTCATGTGGGAAATAGAATTGACATTTCTGACCTCCATGAATGGAAAGATTTACAAATGTTCAGTTTCCTTATGCGAATTCACCATTTCTAGTAACACCAGCTGTTTGTGTCACTGTTTACCCATACAATATGCAGTGAAGTGTCCTTCCAAAAAAAATCAATAGCCATTATCATTGTTATTTACCATCATCATAATCCATCATCTGCTGTTGTTTCACACCACGTTTTCCATGCCAAGTGTGGGTGTGCACTACTATGTTGATGAATAGCTGAAAATTGCCATGAAAATGTGCTGAGTTTCTGCTGGCTGGCACAGTAAAAACTGAATGATTCTTTACAGCGAGATGCATTAATATGTGCTACAAAGTTCATCTCTCAGTTGAGACGTTCCCAATTTTGTTGTGTTCTTGTTGTAAAATGCTAGTGCAGTTAACCTCTAGATATAGTAAAAGAAAAATTTATATTACAAATAACATTTTGGAATAGGAAAGTGGTATCTTTCTGTGAGAAGCATGAACATGTCTTTACATTTTGGTTTGTTTATTTTCATAACAGACAGTAAAACAGAAAGATTAATATACAAGAAACAACTGATTAAGGAAGAAGAATAAAAATTCAGGGTAATCTTTAGCCTTATCTTAACTTTTCTTTTGCATGGCTGCAGCAAGCACTGTGAAATCACCTTACCAGCACTTGTCTGTAACCAGTGTATTGCTCTATTTCTTTTCAGCCTCTTCTCCACTATGGAAATTCTTCCAGAGGCTGCAGAGAGTTTCCTGTCTCCACAGCTAAATGGGAGAGATGTATGTGTTAAGGAACTCCTAAAAAATGAATCACGTTATAATTGTTTTGCTACTTTCTTAGATCGTTATCTGTTTTTATTTTATAAAATATTGAAGCCAATTTTAAGCATGCATGCTCAAATTCAGTATGGAAAAACTCTTCATGGAAACCTGCATCCCCGGAATTGCTCAGAATGTCCTGAAAATGCTTTCCATTGAAAAGTAAAGATCCTTATGCGTTTATAGTTTCACCTCTTGACATCTTACTTTCTCCCTGGCCTCAACAATCAAACACCTAGTCTTGCCTGAGCCTCCTGATGAGAAGGCTAGGTACTCAAATATGTTTGATTTATCTAGTGCACAGATGTGAATGAGTACAAAAATGATAAACCAAGAGGTCAAGCTAATTTGAACACACTCCTCTTGCAGAGGAGAATGTTGATTTTTAAAGAAAATAACATCTTGGCACAGTAGGGCTGTGTGTTCCAGCAATATTGTAGCTTAGTGGTAGGACAGTTTATCTCAAAAGGAGAGAGGTTGTTGCACCGTCTTCTCATCTTAAAAAAGGTTCAGACTCAGCATTCCACAGCAGCCAGAGACCTAATTTCTGTCCTGAACCTGGGCCTTGTGTGTGGGGTAGTCAGAGTCCTTATCTGCTGGGTAGAGGATCTGCAGAGGAGCACCTTCCTGGGCAGGACATCTCCCAGGCATGGGGATCAATAGACTGTGTATCCTGCATTTTCTGTTGCTGACCTCTCCCTAAACTGTTTCCCTGCTTGCTGTGTAGAGGATTTATCTGGTATCTCTGAAGTTACTGACTCTGTCCCTGCATTATGTAGGCCACTGGCAAATTACATGGAACTTTAGAGAAAAATCTAAGGAATACAATGTCTACATTGTGGTTTGGACTCCATTAGGAAGGAAGAAAGGAGTCAAATCCCAGTTTGTGTGAATGCAGACTCTGGCAAAGGAAGGCATATGAATAAGCTCATTTTTAGTGAACGTGACTTGGAAAACAATAACTTTGTGTGTTTCATACATGTTGTTGAAGTTGCACAAACACTTAAACACTTTCTTGATTAAGGACGTAAATCACAGCCTGGTTCGTAAATGAAAAGTGTACAATGAGATTCCTGTCCCACTTAAACAAAAAAGAAACATTATAAAATTTTCCAAGGAGTATATTATAGCCACAAAATATATATTCTATCTAGCTTGCTATAGTTCATTATTAATCGGAATATAAAATGTTTTTTAGAGAATCCTAAAAGCAACGTGGAGCAAGAGTGTAAAGGTAATGGCACCAGTGTTCTCTTTTTAATATGCTCACACTCCAGTATGTATAACATTTCTTTAAAACATATAGCATGCCATATTCATGAGTTCAGGACTGCTTTCTAGGAAATACTCACTTTTTCCCCAAAAGACTGTGTCTGGGACTGTATGCGCGCTGAATGACTTGAGTCCATGACATGTATTTTAAGAAAGAATTTTGGAAATTTGGAGTCAATCATCATTTTTCCTCATTGTAAATGGAATAAGTGATGACTAACAAAGTAACTGTAAATATAAAGATTTTACAGTTTCAATATCTATGATAACTTAGTCTGTGCCAGTCAGCTGCTCAGAGCAGAGCAGATACAGAGCAGCCCAAATAAATATTTTTAATCACTCTTCAATGAAGATGGAAAATTTTCCTGCTAATTAGTATATGACATCCACATGAATTATGCTAACATGGTATATGAAAATAATTTTTTATCTGTTATTTTTAAGCGTTGGACTGATTTGTGCTGAAGAAATAAAACCATAACACAGGACCTTGGTGGCCTATGTATCCCCGACTTTCATCTTTTTCATCAAGACTTCCAAATATGAAATTATAATGAAGTTTCCGTTAGTGGGCATATGAATTGGGAATAATAATTAGGATAATTAATTGAACCGTAGCTCTGAGAATAAAATCAACATATTTAGATCAGATCTGAACTTAAGCATGTATAGTCTGACATCCATTTCCACAAAGGTTCTAAGCCTCCAAGCTCTTGTGTCTCCTCTTGTGCCTCTTCTCAGACCAGTGTGACTTCACACTCCCTGCCTTCCCAGATTCCTTTAAAAAAAAATCAAACTAGAAAACCCAACCAACCAATTAAAAAACCAACCAAACAAAAAAAAAAACCAAACCAAAAATCAAACCAAAAAATCAAACTAAGATATAAAAAGGGATAGTGGGTTCCAAAGATGGTCAGTGTGTAGCTGAGAAGTGAAAGAACCTGTACCAACCAGGGCAGTCTGTAGCTCCTGTGCAGTGCAGACATTTTCTTGCTGTAGAGCAGGACATCTAAGCAGACAGACTCTGCAGGCAGCTCATGGGAAGTGAGGCTTCCTGTCCTTGTTTCACCTCTGTCCCAGCTATCACCCCACGTGTCTCAGTTTTCCATCAGGAAAATCTGACCTCTTCTCAGAGCCTATGTGACTTTGAACAGGGCCACAGAGGAGGGTAAAAAGTACTGCTCTTGGAAGGAAGAGGTCAGCTAATTGCAGCCTATTGATGCAATTCTAATCTGCAATTCTAACTCTAATCTGGTTCTTGTGCTGTTTTTATTGGTCTTTCGTGGCTTTTCACTGGTTAGGAAGGAAACGCACCTTTAGTGTGAATATCCCACTCTACACTACACTGCACCATTGAAGTCCCATCTCAAGAACTTTGTGCAGCTTCGGATGCCACAATATGTAGGGACATCAAACTATTAGAGTGTGTTCAGAGGAGGGCAACAAACGTGGTGGAAAGTCTGGAGGGCAAGACTTACAGTGAGTGGCTGAGGTCGCTTGGCATGTTCAATGGAGAGAAGAGATAGCTGAGAGACCTCATCATGGTTTATAACTTCCTCAAGTGGGGCAGTAGAGAAGATGTCAATCTCAGTCTGGTCATCAGCAATAGAACTCGAGGAAATGGGGTGAAGCTGTGTTCAGGCTAGACTTTTGGAAAAGGTTCTTCACCCAGAGGGTGGTCAGTCACTGGAACAGACTCCCCAGGGAAGTGATGAAAACGCCAAGCTTGGCACATCTCAAGGAGCATCTGATCAAACATCTTAGTCATGTGGTTTAGTTTTATGTAGTCCTGTGAGGAGCTGGATTTGCTGATCCTACAGATTCCTTCCAGCTTAAGATTTTCTGTGGTCCTATGATTCTACTTAAACAAGTCTTGTTTGAAGAAGCATCTACTTGTTGAAGTGTTCCTGCCCTTTGTGGCGGTTTGAATCATACGTGTGTTAAAAACATGGACTGGCTTCAAATGAAGGTGTCTAACAAGCAAAAAGGCTGCCATTTAATGTATTTAGAAGAACAAAGAAGAACAAAGGTGAGAGCATTGATATACTGGAGGGCAGGAAGGCTCTGCAGAAGAATCCGGGCAGGCTGGATCAATGAACTGAGGCCAGTGGCATGAGGTTCAACAAGGCCAAGGGCTGTGTCCTTCCTGTGGATCACATCAACCCCAGGCAGTGCTACAGACTGAGGGAAGAGTGGCTGGAAAGCTGCCCAGTGGCAAAGGACCTGGGGGTGCTGGTTGGTAGGTGACTGAACATGAACTAGCTTGTGCCTGGGTGGCCAAAGAAGGCCAATGGCCTCCTGGCCTGTATCAGAAACAGTGTGGCCAACATGACAAGGGCAGTGACTATATCGCTTTCTACAACTGCTTGAAAGGAGGTTGTAGTGAGGTGGGGATCAGCCTCTTCTCCCAGGTAACAACTGACAAGATGAGAAGACATAGCCTCAAGTTGTGCTAGGGGAGGTCTAGATTAGATATTAGGAAAAAATTCTTCACCAGAAGGGTGGTCAGGCGTTGGAACAGGATGTCCAGGGAAGTGGTGAAGTCACCGGCCCTGGGAGTGTTCAAAAACTATGTGGATATGGCATTTGAGGATATATTTAGAGCTGTACATGGTGATCGTGCCAGGTTGATAGTTGGACTTGATGATCTTTGAGCTCTTTTCCATGATTCTAACAACATGTCCTGGTTCTGTCCAGGACAGGGTTAACTTTTGCAGTAGCCAGGAGAGGGCATGGTCAGGACCTGGAGGTCATTCTGTACCACCTCACATCACCGCTGGAGGTGTGGGAAAGGGATTCTCTTCTGAGGAGAAAGGATTCCTTCCAGTTCAGAAAACATGGCAGGAGGAGCCATCTGGTATTGCGAGGGTGTGTGGGGTGTGCTCAGTGCTGATACTGTTCATTTTCTTATCCCGTTGCAGTTTCCAGTAAATCTTTCTTGTCTCAACCAGTGATCTTAACCTTCTGTGCCTCCATTTTTCCAGTCCATCCCATGACAGAGGAGAGGGGGAGGGCAAAATAGGGGGAGAAAGAGAGACCGGCAGCCTGGTTTTTGAGTCTTGGTGGGGCACTGAATTGGTGAGTACCATTCCCCAAACACGACACAACAGAAAAAAGAAATATATTGCATAGTGGTGTCCTACAAAGCTGTGGTATAATTCTGAATTCTAAAATTCAAATTCTAAAGACAGAAATATGTTCTGATTACAAACTAAGTGGTATTCTCTATCTTAATTGCTCTCCAATTTGTTTTGTAAACCATCAGTGTTCTTACTTGGCCATGTAGCTCTTTGGACAGAGGAAAACGGAGAAGGGTCTGCAATGTCTCAGACTGAAGTTAATTGGAACGCTATTTGTGAAAAGGTTAAATGATTTTTCTTGTCAAAAGTGGCTGTTGGCTTAATATAATGAACTACCTCCTTAATGGCTGTAAATCCGTCAACCTCACTAGGGCTACCATGTTTATTTTTTCTGACAGACTGACTCAAATGCAGTCATAGAAAAAGGAAGTTTGATGTTTGCTAACATATTTACTACTTTTGTTCAGGTCAGCAAATCAAATTCAGAACATGTGTTCCACAATATGCTTAATTGCTGCTTTTTTCAAGTTACACTGGGAATTCAGTTTACTTATCTACTTTTTCAAACAAAGCTTGTAAGATGAATGAAAGAGGCAACAAAAGGGCCATTCTGAAAGAAAAACTGCACTGGTTAGGCAGTCACACATGCATGTTTGGATGCATTTTGTGAACACATAAACATTCTTTCTTTTTTCATCTAAACAGTTTTTTATTTTTTTATGGAAGGACAGAGAAAGGAAATTAGAAGAGGCTGGCAACTTGAGAAATGGAGGTAAAGACAATTTCCGTTGGAAAGGACAACATGGAAACTTTGCAGCTATCAGCAATTCAAATAGTTTTGCTTCCTTTGAATGTTTTCCTTCATTCCTTCTGCTGAACCCATTTGAAAGAAATATTATTTCCCTCCTAGACATATTGAAATTATTTAGCTCTAGTTCCACTTTGTTATGTTTTCTGAAGTCTTCTGTACATTTTCTCCTAACTTGCATACCAGAATTACCGAACAGGACGTCATCTTCACTACTTTCTGCCGTGTTTACAAAATTGAGGGGTTTTTGACCGCTGTATTGCTCATTAAAGTAAAGATAAACTTAGTATTCTGGTTGCTTGGTGAACAAGTTTTCTTTCAGAGAAAATGTAGGTTACAAAAGATACTTTATGTGCAAAATACAAAAAAAAAAAAAAACCCAAAAACCAACCTAAAAAAACCCACAAGGAAAACAAGAACACCAAGAACAACAAAAAAACCCCCACCACCACCGTAAACCAAGCCAAACCAAACCAAACCAAAACCAGAAAATAAATGACAGTACAGAGACAGGTACAATCACGTGAAATGTAGAACATATAGCAGCAATAGTGTAATAGTGCTCTCCTGGTACAATAAACTACATGAAATGGATCCTCCACTAAAACATTTCTCTCTGTGTTGAACCTGATGAACATGATTTGTTGATTTTTACATAGAACTATACCATTTAAGAAGACTGGGCTGCCACTTGTCTCCTACAATATTTATGCTCTTACTTTATGTGAAGATACAACAAATTCTATTAATAAAGTAATAAATTAGACCCTTAGCTTACCATGTGGTTACAACTTTTTAATGGAAATACAGTCATATTGAGGGAAAAATCACAGACTGAATTTTCTTCACAAACATCTATACTTACCTTAACCAACAACATTAAAATCCAGTTATTTTATAAAGCATTATTCCCACACAGTTTGAACTAAAATATATTATATTATATTTTTTAATGAAAAAGATGAATGAAATGAGTTCATATTCTATGTGGGTTAATAGGTAAAGAATATTGGTACATTATTTTTACAGAAATAGCACCTACAGAAAACTTTTGAGTGATACTGGGAAGAATGAAAGATTTCTCTGGGTTTGAAGAATCAGAATTTACTTTAAAAAATCAATATGGCTATCTATTCACAAATTGTGTTCTATGTAGACAGCACACAGTGCAAAGGTTGTAGTGTTAGAGAAGGGAGTAAGTGTGAGCGAGAACCAATGGAACACAGCCAACACACTGCCAGCGTTGATAACAATGTTATCTGAATTTCATTGACCTTATGAAAAGAGAGATGAACACCAATTCTTAGAATTAAACACCAACTCTCTTATTTTTTTTGTTACAATGACAATGACTGAAATGAGAGAAAGAAGCTTGTATCATATGAGAATAATATGCCACATTTGACTATATGATAGTTCTACAGATAAAGCTTCTTGATCACATCAAACTTTACAAATACTTCAAGGGCAATACATTGTACATTTTTTCTGTGTATTTATGTAAATTATGAACCTTGCAACTTTTGTGCCTATTCCTTTTTGAAGTGTCGCTGGTCTCACCTGTTTGTTTTTTTTTTTTTTAACTGCATGCATAGTTTTCCTTAGTGTCTGTTTTTGGACTCCTCTGATTCTAACGTCCTTCCATTTCTATGAACTTCTAGTAGCAACAGAGCTTCAGAAAAGCAGAAGGAAAGACTACATAAAGAGAGTGATAGACTAAATAGAGAAAGTTGAGATTTTATTTACTTATTTCCCCTGAAAATAATAGAATTCTTTCCTGTCAGGCCAAAAGTTTGGCCCTTCACAGTCTCTGTGAGAAAGGCCTGAGGCTTTAAATCTTCAGATGCAGACATCACAGGCTGATGTGCAAAAATGTGATTATTAATGCCTGACACTGAAAGTCACTGCATCTATCTAACCTAATGGGTCATTCATTCTATAAAATGTGTCATTTAATCCCAAGAGAGGTCTTTTTTTTTCCGTACAAGCAGTAATACTGTACATGTTTTACAAGTGGACAAATAGGACTTGGTATGTGTCTCTCTTAAAAAACGAAAAAAAGGTAATATTATTTAGTCTGTTGCACAAAGATTCTGATCACTTGAATATCTGACCTGGAAATAAATAGGAAATGTCAATCAATTATGTCAAACATACGATGAGTCTGATAAGGGGAATTGTGAAGTGGTAATATATGTTAAATTCAAAAGGACTCTATTGACACAGAAAGAAAAATAAAAATTATATTTCAAAATGCCTTCAATTCCTAGTCCGAGCTGAGTCTGTACTGGGAGGACTCAAAACAGGAAAGTTTGCTGTTCTATGAGAATAAATGAAAATACAGCATGCAGAAGAGAAAAATGCACTGAAGGGAGCAAAACACCTACTAAACTCACCTTCTTTACGAGCAAAAAGTACATCGTGCTGTCATGTCTTTATCTAGGTCTCAAATTATTTTTTATAGAATATCACTCTTGAAAACCATCACTCCGTGCAAGCAGGGAAGCACCACTCATTTTGTAAATTGAGGCTGGGAAAGAGAGTTTAGATGGATGATGTGTAATGGAGCCACCAAGAGGGCCCCACTTGTTTCAGTTCTCTCCTTTATGCCTTACTTAATCACTCCTAATCTGGAATTCTACTAAAAACAACAAAATTAAATTATTCTTTGAGGATTAAGGCAGTCAGAGGAAATTTTTTTCCATTGGAAAGTCAGGAATCTATTCTAGGACTCTTTCATTGATCTTAGCCAGGTGTGTAGATAGGAAGGTGGAAACACCACTGCTATTTCCATCCATAAGGTCTGTGGCAAGTCTAACGAACCAGTACATCACACATTTCCATGTGCCCTGGAATAATACCATTTTTTTCATCAATGTTGTTTTAATGCGTGTATGAATCCAACATCTCCCACAATTTACATTGCTTTTGCAATTGGATCTAGGCATTTTTGTACTTGAACGGTTTATAGTTCTGTGTGCTTCACTTTCAGATGTAGATCTCAAGACTTTTTTTTCTTCTCATGTTATTCGGCCATTCTACATTAATTTTGTGAACCGGAGACACTTCCATTAGAGAAAGCTTTTTTTGCCTATGATGAAGGACAAGCAGTAGTTTTGAGAGACACAGTGAAACGTACTCTGATACAAACAGATTGAAGTGAAAGGGCTAGCTGAGATCTCATATCACCAAAGTGGAAAGCAATCCATGTAGGCTAACTATGAAAACGGAGAAGGGTTGGCCTTCTCATTTCGAGAAAATACCGTATTATTAGAAAGAATAAAGCACTTCACTCAATTGAATCAATTTTAAATCATCTCGTGGTCACTGGAGATAAAATACTGAATTGGATACTATTCATCTTTCCTTTCACTGGTCTCTATCAGGCATAGCTGTTTGCCATTATAGGTTGAAGTATGTACCCTAAGTGATAAAATATTAAAAAAGGAAAGAATAAAACATATCCAGTTCCTGTTCAACTTACTAATATTCAAGATAAAAGCAACCCCTTTTATTAAGATAGGAGCTGAACCAACGCTGTTGTATTAAATTCTGCCTAGTGGTTTAAGCATTTGGTTTTGTTCCTTTTCCTTAAAAATATTGAGCAACAGTTGGTCTTAGCTCGGAATAAAATTCTAAGAACAGGACAATGAGGTAAATGTTATGCAATGACTATTGTTTTACTGCACTTTTTTGTCATAAGCAACAGCAGGTAAGTAACTTTTTTTCCTTCAGTTTAGCATTCCCATTCCTGGGCTCTTACTGGCATTTAGTATCAATTTAATCTTTCACTGTAGAAAGCAGCCTGACATCATAAATGCAGAAAAGCATACATTGGAGAAAGAAAACAGGCTGAGATTTGGATTTTTGCCAAGGTAAGACTATGCATGCTGTTGAAGTGTAGATTTTACCAAAAGGTAAGAGCTCAGTTTTATATTTGCCAGAATGAAACTTTTCTTTCCAGTCCTTCCACAACTTTTGACTCCAAATGAATAAAAATCCATCAGTCCTTCTGTGTCAAGAAGATTATAAAAATAGGCTTGAAGGTTTGGCGATATTTGATTTTGAAGTTCTAACTTCGTATTTTCTTCACTAATATCCACTAGTATTCATTTTGATCCTTATTTTCATCTCCCTATTTTTTCTCTAAAAATTAGTTTTTTCTCTTTTCCCATAAAATGAATTGCAAGAAAGATGTATCAATCTATTTTTAAGATCCAAGAGTGAAAAAGTAATCTACTCTATTTTTCTTTCTTTGTTGACTTCTTTTCTTAGTAGTTTATCCTCTCATGATGACTGAACTAATTTCAAGAGAAAATGTCAGATTATTGTAAAAGTTTAATCTTACTTACCTGGATATGAAATAAAATGTTCTTCACCTTATACTGTCTTTTCCTCTTTTTTATCTGAATTGAAAGCAGAATCAAGTTAAACAGCTGTTGTTTCTTTACTTTTGCTAGCAGTGTCCTCTACCATTGTCTCGCAAAACTTTGAAGCTCTCCCACATATTTCTGTTTTAGTAAATTTAGCCAAAGCAAAGTTTTCTCTCTTCTTTCTTCCCAGTACATTCAGGAACAAATAGAGGAAGAAATCTGCCAACCATAAGTTCAAAACTGTGTAACTTCTTTCACTTATTTCAGCTTTGTGAAAGCAATGTATATAACTGTCATGGCAACCATGACATGTCTGGTTTTACTTTACAAAACTAAGGTTGACATGACAAAAAAAAAATAATAGCCTTAATTTGCTAAGTTAATTTACCTTTCAGTTAGCCACTTTATAGCTGATGCTGCTGAAGTTACAGCTTCCCATGTATCTGAGATATCCATGCAAGACCATTCAAATTAATAAGACTTTTTTAAAAATATACTTTGGATTTCATGCATGTTAGCTTCTGGCACTACAGTGTGATTTTTTCATGGCTAAGCATCTCTAGATGTCTCCCTTTATGGTACTTTTAATTGTTTGCTTTCGAGTAAAAACAATTATGCTGAGGCATTACTTTTGTTCTTCTTTCTCCCTGATCGTGAAATGTTTTTGAAATTAACATCTGCAACCATTATCCTGACCTTCAGTTTTGGCTTTCCTATCCTTCCTGCCCACTCACCCAAAAGAGAAATCCCTCACCCTCGTGTGACTTGCTCTCCCAGGAAAGCTGACTGAAGGAGTAAGGCTATTTACCAGCTGCTTCATACACACTGGAGCAAAGCACAAGATTAAGCTAATCTTAAAGCAAGCTACAGCCCGAAGGAACAAATCTGAGTAGCACGTCTTCAGGTTTTACTCATATTCTGAAGGGAGCAGAAAGAGAAGCTAGATTGGAAAAACAAACCACTTTTCCCTATCTTCCACAGTTCTAATTGACCATTTCACAGGAAAACAACGTTATGAAACATTTATTTGTCATTACAGAAATTCAGCTGCTCTTTGGAGATGCTCACTTGGATTCATTTTAAATTTGAGAGAAGATGGATAAAAATTCTTTCTGTATTTTCTTTAGCTTTTCCAAATGAATGTTCTTTCGCAGTGCCCAGAGTAGCTACAATCTTAGCATCTGCAATGCATTTGGTGTTGTCCCACACATTAAAAAAATTACACTTCATATTCTAGTAAATTATGTAGAACTTAGCGAGGTAAAACAATGTCACATCTGCTTTGATTCCAATAAATTCCAGCTTAAGGGTGTTAAATCCGTACTGTCTTCCCTGAGCTGTCTGTGCCTTGTCTGGAAACACTTCTTTCATTCTCCCTCTTTCTCTCTTGCTTTTAACTGATTACCAGTTGTATCCTGCGATGCATCAGAAGCAGCGTGGGCAGCAGGTGAGGGAGGGGATCCTGCCCTTCTGCTCTGCTCTGGTGAGACCCCACCTGCAGAGCTGTGTCCAGCTCTGGGGTCTCAGCACAGGAAGGACATGGACCTGTTGCAGCGAGTCCAGAGGAGGGACACCAAGATGATTGGAGGGATTGAGCGTCTCTCATTTGAAGAAAGGCTGAGACAATGGGGTTTGTTCAGCCGGGAGAAGAGAAGGCTTTGGGGTAATCACATCTAATTGTGAACTTCCAGTACCTAGAGGGAGCTGACAAGAAAGAGAGAGGCGTGATTTACAAGGGCATGACAGGATAAGAGGAAATGGATTCAAACTAAAAGAGAGGAGGTTTAGATTAGGTATTATGAGGAAGCTCTCTATTGTGAGGGTGATGAGGCACAGGAAAAAGTTGCCCAGAGGAAGTGTGGGTGCCTCCTCCCTGGAGATGTTCAAGGCCAGGCTGAATGGGCTCTGAGCAACCTGGTCTAGCGGGAGGTGTCCCTGTCCATGGCAGGGGATTTGGAACTAGATGATCTTCAATGTCCCTTTCAATCCAAATCTTTCTATGATTCTGTGACTTGTGCTTGAAACACAGGTCCTCCAAAAGAAAATAATCTTCCATCTCTTCTATTTTTTCTTTTACTCAAAAAGGAATTCCAGAAAAAGTAAGGTATCACTTTGCCTGCCTTAGTTTATCCTTTTAATACTCCACCAAGGCAAAAAAACTTTCTCCTTCAACATCTCTCTTTCCATTATGAGTTCAAATGAGAGTATAAAATGTAAAGTGAACATTAGTTATATCCTGGCAGCAAGTCTCAATGCTATATCTTTCCATCACTGAAATTATGCTGAAAGAATTCCCTGTACACCAGGAACTACGATTCACTGCGTTTTATTTTGGTGAATGAAATCCTCATCTGTGCTTTTGCCTTTTGTTTTAGATGCTAAAAATGTAGAGATGCAGATAAGTTTTATGAATTCGTTGCAGTATTCTAACTTTTGTCCCCCAAAAGGATAACAACCCTTTCACCTAACCATGTTTTCCTTCTATTTCTTCGTATATTCAGCAAGGAGTGCTGAGCTGAAGAGTCTCATGCTAAAAATGTTTCAGAGATTTACCAAAGAATTCCCATTTTCTGAAAACATACAACAGTCTTCTAAAGAAACTTTTAGATAGTCTTGGAACATTTTTCTTGGATTATTAAAAAGAAATTAAAAATATCTTTCAGTCAAATTCTTGTTTTTGAAACAACCTTCACAGACACTCTGTATTTTCTTACCCTACTGAATCTATCTCTACTTTATAAAAAATGTAAAAAATGCTGTAAATGTGCTAGTGCACCAACATGGAAAATCTTATCTGCTGCCCATTTCTTCATTAATTTTTCTCCTTCTGTAATGAACCTGACCATGGAAATAAACAAGAAAGTGTCTTTTGTTTAAGGACCAGTGGAAATGTGTTTTCCTGTGAAAGAACCAAACATTCATGAGAAACAGGCAGCTGGTGGGAGACATGCATTTAAGAAGGCAGTAGATATATCACTGGGAATTAGAAAAATCTTGCTTCTCTGTCAGTTCCTTCCACAGCACAAAATTCTAACCCTGTGAATTTTGGAAAAATTAAAGCCTTTCTGGTTTTCCTCGTCTTTGCCTATTTTCCCCCACTTCTCAATTTTAGTTTCATGTCCAAAAGTACTCCATATGTTTTTGTTTAGTTATTAATTTTGCCAGCTGGCTCAAGCTGGTAAATGTAATTATTAAATGAAGCAGACAGAGAGGCTAGGAATGATGGAATTAGTTTTCAAAAAATTTCTTTCAGTATAGGCAGCTAGTTATGAACTTCTCTTTCTTCCTGGTCGCTGTGACCAAGACAACCACCAATCACCACTTCACTCGGGAGACTCTGCTAACCAATAACAAATTGGGGAGGACACCTTTCCTAGTCTACTCCCTTAGGACCTGTACCGTGAAGTTATCATCCAGGTGTTTTAAGAATCCTCTAGACCTGAAGAATCCTTTGTGCCAGCTGTGTGATGTTCCCAGTTAACCTCTGGCAAGCTGAAATTCCTGATAGCAACAAGAACAGTTGATTTAGAGGTGTTCCTTAGTTCCTTAAAGAATAATTCATTTTTGCCATCATCTTCCATTTGCATTATTTGTTTGTTCCTAAATCTTTACCCAGACTCTCTCAACCTCACCAATGCTGACTGAGCTCTGTATGTTGCAGCCACTCCTTCACGTGAAGGAACCCATAACAGTATTTCAGCTGAAAAACTCAGACTTTTAAGTTGGCAAAAATGCTGAAATGCTCCAGAAGATATTTTTAGAAATTCTGCTTATATCTCTGTCTGGGCTGTAACATTAATTTTAAAAGATCAGTAATGTGTCACCTGAATTAATAGCAGTAGAGTGAAAAGATTTATGCATTTGTTTTGCCAGTTCTAGGGGACTTTTCTTCCTTTCTGAGAAGGTGTCTGATGATGGCAACATATTGATTAATTTCAAGCTCATGTATAGTTTAAAAATCAAATTCCAAATTTGTATGCAATTCAAGTTGAGAGTCTTGTAAGTCAGAAACCTGTAATTTTGTCTCCAACTGCAGAGCAATGCTTTTTTCTTAAATCACCGGCATCAACAAGAGCAGCCACAGGTCTGCTTAAAGCCAGGTAATGCTTGGTGCCACTCTGATTTTCTGCCGCGCTTGGGCTCTCAACTGGCCCTGAATATATTCATAACGTGTGACGTGGAACAGGACTGTCAGGTTTAATCTCACATTCTAGTTTGAACAAAGCCCCATTTTAGGTCTGCTAGCTGGAATAAGGCTACTTAATGTTGCTCCTCATTATCTTGCAGAATCTGTGTATTTTCAGGCCTGTGGAGTTCTTGAGTGGGTCACACATTTAGATCAGCAGCACAATAAACTATGTGAGACTTTGGTCCTCCCATGAGTGGCTGACTTGCCCTGCCAGCACAGTGATTTACCATTGATTTGAAAACAGTTTGATAGAGGGCCATGAAGATGTAATTTCTGTTAGCAGCGAGAAAATCTAATTTTGAGGAAAAAAAGGATAAAAAAGTCATACTTGTCCTTCCCTGTTCTAAAACCCACTTGGCTCTACTGAAAGTGAGTAGAAATGCCACTGTCACACAGATGAAAGTGTTAGTAAACTAATAATATATGGAGTTAATGCATCTATTAAAGTATTTGTGAACACTAAAATAAGTCTGCCTATTTATTCAGCATTATGTCTGAGGAAAATAGAAATAGTATATAAACACGTACTCCCATTGGATAAAGTTGCTCACACATGCCTTCTATTATTCCAGTGCCAACATGTCTATAGCTGTTTTTTGCATTAATTTGCACAGTTATTTACTTCCCAGAAACCTATTTCAAATGACCTGCCAGCCAAGTTTCCTTTATGATTCAGGCAGTAATTATATAAAGGCCTAATGTCCTGTAGAGGAGAAAAACAAGCCACTTTCTTACTGGTATTCTGACAAGGGCTTTCTTTTATTGGGAAAAAAAAATAATAGAATTCTTTCCTTACTATAGTATGAAATCTTTTAGAAAATTCTAAAACTAATTAATATCGAGCCTTTCACTTAAAGATAATCAGAGAGGTACCTTTCAATAGACTACAAGAAAGACATTTCTCAGTCCAGTGTGATCAAAGACATGTGAAAAAGCCCAATTTAATTTGATCTGTGCAGTTTAAATGATTATTTTCACTAGTCATCAAATTTGCTGATACTATAACAGGAGACTACCTCACTTTTTATTGAATCAGTTGTGGTAAAATTTTCTTTATAAGGCTTAAGCAATTAATTGACACATTTATTCAATGCTCTGGAGACTAAAAAGGGAAGCCAGCAAAACAGAATGGTTTCAGTGGAGAAAAACAGTAAGAAATTATTTTCTGCCAAGCACTATTTCCTCTGCATTAAACCCTTGTGGGAGGATCTCGCCAGAATAAATATTTTCCCCACATGAGGAATAGATTGAGTAACTGATACTGCTGAATCAGAGTTACTGGGCTCAATACTCCAAAACAAAAATCCTCCCCCTCTCTCTTGACATTTTGTGTTTATCAGAGACTCTGAATTTTATTGAATTCATGCCCTCTGTGTTCAAATCCCCAGTTCATAGTTTTCATTGAATGAAACTGCCGCCAATGCCACTTACCCTTGAAGATGTTCAATGTTTCAGGTGCTTGAAAAACCTTTTTGTAATGTTTTGCATAGGCTTTTGCAAGCATCTCTCTTAGCACTTCAAAGTCTAATCAGGAAAAAAAAAACCCTGGTGATATTTGGCCTTCCTGTTTTTGAATATGTTTGGCTATAAAGCTTTAAAATAGTGCTCACAGTATGCCAAGAGATGTGAATTAGGTCTTTGCATTTCATTCAAATATGGTCTTTCCTATTTGTGCTTATTTTTCAAAATGGGCACAATCTGTGATCATTGAAGCCAAACTCCAGCATTCTATTGCTTCCAGTATTGAAAGCCTAGCAGACTCTGAATAAATACCCACAGAAAGATCAAAACTGTCTAGATTAAGAATATAGAGCCATAATGATATTTTTGCAGTTATTATGAGGCTGATGATCAGTTTAGCATGCAATTGCTAAATTTAACTGCCTCTTTGAGTGGTACTGCTTCTGTGCATTTAAACCTTACAAATCATTTGCTGTTGTGTATTGGAGGGACTGAAGGTGCTAGAATTGCCCTTCATACTCCCTATTCTTTCTCCCTGAAACATATGGATTTGGTGGCTTGTATTGCTTTGGGTTTGTTTAGGGGTTTTTTTGTGCAAAAGATTTATAGTGGTTTTACAGTGCTAAAAAGGGTTTTGTGGGCTTGTGGTCTTTGAAGACGAAACTTTCTATTTATGGAAATTTATTTATAGATGATCCAAAGCTTTTTTAAACTCTATTATCAGAGCATCTTGCCATATTTATTGATCAGATTAAATGACTAATAACTGTATTGGGTAAAGTAATAAGAAAGAAGATAAACAGTTGGGAATTTGCTCATCATGTCAACTAACCTTTTTATATCCAAGCCAAAGAAGGCTTATTTTTTTAACTTAAAGCAACACCGAAAATGTGGTAACTGGGAGGAGCAAGGGATTCCTGTTCTGTAAAATTTTCTGAAGCAGACTGGTAGGGGTTATTGTCTCCTTCCTGGTTGCATAATCACCTAGGGGATCACATCAGGGTCTCTTTCACAAATGTAACTCACTAAGTTACCAATGTTTTCAGATAACAGGAGCCATGATGAGAAGATCCTAGAAGCTAAATTTAATGAAGAATTACATCGTGAATTGATGTGTGCCTAAGATCTCTGTTCTTACTAATTAGTCTTCACATGAAGGTCACATGGAAGGAAGTCTGGCTTTTTGCTCCATTTTCTTCCAGGGAACCTTAAGTCCAAGAAGACAAGAGAGGCAGAACAGAGCAGGTCCCTCCGTGCCTGTTCCTGGACGATAACACGCAGAATAGCCTGGAGAAGGAAAGGCAGTGGTTTACTCTTAGAACAGGAGTCCAGTAAATACAAACTTCTATGGGCAAAGAGTGAGGATTGTAATTCAAAAATGGTGTCTGACACACTCTTCCTCCAGGGTTTAATCTAAGTGCCAAATAAGCATCACTTTTACTCAGCACTGCTCCAAAAATTGACAGACTCTCCCAAATGTTTAATTAAAACTAATAAAGTATAATGTTCTTAATTTCTTCTTATGTTTTCCTTAATGATTTTTTAATGTCCAGCATTACTGATAATAGATTGAAAGAATTTCTGCTCATTTCATTAAAGGATATACATTAAATTTTTTCTCTTCTAACAAACTGTTTTTGTCTTGTTTCCAGTTTTACATATGAACTGTTTGAATCTGTCCATGACATCTCAACTTTGGAATGATTTGAAATAACATGTCAATGGAACAATTGCTACTCATTTTAAACGCTTCAGCGGTTCATAGATTTCTACGCTTCTTTAATGTTGCACAAAACAATTTTTACTAGCACGTAGAGATAAGTTTCTTGGCTCTGCAATTCTGTTTAAGTGGAGATCTTGGTAGCCACTGACTACTGCTCCAGTCAAGCACGTTATATAGTGCATTAATATTTCTATTGTTATCACATTACACCTTGAGAGAATCTTTAGGTATATTTATACATGCATATACACTTGTAAAACTTGTACACCTGTTCAAATCAGCAGCAAATTGCCAAGAAATCTCTCTTTGTTTCTACTAAACAACGTCGTGTCAGTATTAATATTTTATTTAGTGACCTTTCTAAATTACTTGTTCTGTTTGGGAAAACACAGATAGCTGCACATAAAAAAATGTGGGGAAAATGATTGTTACGAAATAGTGGAAAAGCTTGTGCAAAAGAAAAGAAAACTATGCACATTAAGAATTGTATAATTTTTTAGCTTTATCATCTATGGTGTACAAAACACTGTTTGTAACAGCTGTGCCTGGGAAAAGATATTCAGTATACTTATGTGAGTGATAGAACTACAAGCTCTGTAGTTACATAATGATTTTCATTTTGCCTCCTTCTATGAGTCCGTAGCTTATGGAGTAGAGTGTTTACTACAATCTTTTATTTCACAAGCAGTTCCTGGATGCGTCAAACTCAGCTGAAATTCTCTCCTTCTCTCTGATTGTTACATGATGTTAGCCCACATTTCAGCTCCAGTGCTCTCTTTAACAAGCTCCCTCTGCAGCTCTTGGCTCTCCTGAGCAATGATTACTTGCCTTTGGTAGGGAAGACCTGGGAAATCTCCTGTTAAAGTCTGTACTGAGACAAATCTTCAGCTTGCATAAATCAGACTAATTCCACCAAAGCAGTGAAGGAAGCTACATGGGTTTACACATGTGCAAAATCCTGCCCTGTAAATCTGTAGGGCCTGACGTTTCAAGGGCCTTTGTACTCAATCTCTAGGACTAATTTACTGCTAAAAGTTGAGAGCTTTGCTGGAGCAGAGCCAGCCTGCTCCTCAGGAGCAAGAACCCACATATCTTTCCCATTAATCCATGATTTCTCTCTATATTCAGGATGTTAAAGTAAAATAAATAGTCCAGTAAAACATAAGTAACTCTTTGAAATCTATGTAGTTTTTGAAAGAATAATTTAGTGCTGAACTTGTTCTGTCATAGCACCAGTAGTGCATTTTTTATTGTGCATTATAAGTGCTTAATTTGAAAAAATGATTTTTGTTGTGGTATAATTTGTAGAAGGGAAGGACAGAAGTAAAAGAAATAAGAAACACTGTTGCAAAATACTAACTTTTTTTACAGGCACCTCTTTCTGTCAAATGTTCATGGATGTTTCCCTCCACTTACTGTATCTTGCACATGGAATTTATTCTCAGCTACTAGATCTCAGATGCTAAGACTGACCTTTGGAAAAAAAAAGGATCACCCGTAGAGGAGCTGAATAGACACATTTTGCTGAATTATTCGCCCCTCAAAACTCAAGCTACTTTGTCTAGCCTGTTAGTACCCAGAGTATTTCCTTTAACTCAGCTATACCCAATAAAGTTTAAAGGGTTGTTTTCAGGGTTTTTTTGGTTCACATTGGCATTTCCAGAAAGAAAGTCACACATTATTTTCTTCTGACTCAGTCACAGCAATATATGGTTGTACCCTCAGCCAGTAAATTACAAGACAGTGTTCTCATGAAGGCCACTAACTTAACATTACTGAAGAGCTTTGGCCCATAACTATTTGGCTGAGGTCCACGAATGACATTTTTGTGTACACACCTGCACCCCTGCACACACTTCATTAACAGTGCAGGCATTGGACTATGCCAATTAATGCTTCACACTGCATATAAAAGCCAGAAGGAAGATCTAGCACTTGAGATTTCAAGACTCTCCAGTTCACTCCCCTGCCTTACAGCATCAGAAGAGCTGCACCTGGAGCAAGGGCTGTGTTATCACCTCTTCTGCCTCCCAGGCTAGGGGGCTTGGTCCTTTCAGCTACGGAAGAAAAGAGAGCAGCAAAGGTAAATAATCATTACACTATCTGGGACCCTTCACATCACTCACAGGCCCGTGTGGTATTTTAAAATTAAGAAGCCATTTTATAAGTTAAATCCTGTATCTAAAGGCTTTATTACATATCCATAAAAAGTACCATTTAGCAACAGAAAAAAAATAGACCAAAAAAAAAGTGAAAAAAAAAAAGTGAAAAAAAATCTGAATTTATAACCAGCCCTCAAATGAAACCTCCAGTGAAAACTTCCTGCAAACCTATGTACAGAATCACTTTAGGGTTTTCATGCATCTCTGCAATTGCTTTCTCACTGACAGCAATGTTTTTTCATTGGTTGCTATTTTGATGACCTTTAAAAATTTTTAATCTACAAATCATATGAATCATGATGCAGCAAGTGGGTGGAGCATTACTAAACACACAGCTAATAAATTTCTTCAAGCGTCATCTGAGACCACTAAGATAAACCAAAATGATGACTAAAGATGAATGAAAAATTACCAGACTGCATATAACACAGCTATTTTACAAGAATTATTGGACATGGAGTTCCAAAAATGTATGACTTTAAAAGAAAAATTAAATCAAACCAAACAAGAAAACCTTCATGTTCTATTACAAATGTCATTATACGCTAACTTGCCCTGCAGAAATTAGGTTTTTTATAAAAGAGCTCGACTTAAAAGCCTCATTTAAATGATTTTTAGTCTTTTCTTTTTTTTTTCTTTCTTTTTTTTTTCCCCCCTCTTTTTTATTTCTAGAACTGTAATTTCCCATTGAAGATATTCTGTAAATGTTTGTCCCAGTTTTCCATAAAATCTGCCATCTTGGTCATAGCAAGTCAGTCTTGGTAAACTAGGTCAGTCCTCTGGAACTGAGGTACCACTGCAAATTATCTGATATAAAATTCTAACATGTTGTGCAAAAATCTGACATCCACAAAAGCCATTTCCACACAGGGCACTTCAGCCTTATCAACAACAGAGGATGGAAAATGAAGTTGTTTTGATTTTGAACAGAGCATAACTGATTTTTACTGTCAATGTTATGGGATGCAAGTCAATAAAATCTATATTTTTTGGCCAGTAGCCAGAGGCAGGCAGGCCCACTAGTTGTGGGGTGAAAACACAACATGGAATCTAACCATTCGCATGGAAAGAGAACAAGAGTTTGCAGAACTCGTGAACAATTTCAACTTGAATAGGAGTAATGAGTAGCGATTAATGAACAAAAGCAGAATATGTTTTTTTAGTACAACTTTCAATAGGCAGATGTCCACTTCATACAAACCATCTGCATACCTGGCGCTGATGGAGATCCCTGGTGTCACTTCCAACAGAGAGGTCCTTGATTTCTGTGGGCCTAAAGGACTGAACCAATGTGCTTAATTGTGATAGTTACTGTATCTCATGATGAACGAGTCATATTTATAACAATCTGTGCCCAGTCCTGCATCCGACACAACAGGAATGCTTTTCAGCTCTGTGAAGCCAGTGTTGCTCCACAAGATAGAGTGCAGCACTCACACAGGAGCAGAATAGTGCCATAAGTCATGCTAACAAACAGAGGGATTGTGTCCTACAGACACAAGTCAGAGGACTTTTCTTTGAAGACTGAATATGACAGTATAAGTTAGATGGGCTTAGGTTTTTACAACACTGTGTTTGGAAGACAGGGAAGCATTGACACTACCACACTTTACTGGCTGATCTTCTGTAGCATTAAAACAATTGAATTGAATTGAATAGAGGAGTTCTGAATTTCCGATTTTGTATAATGAGTATAGAGCTGAAAAAATAAAATTAAGACAGAAGACTGACGGGAAAGACCAGTTTATATTTGATCCTAAAGTCTCTTGTGCTATTCTAAAACTTCGGCTTTACTGGTAAATGTATCATTTGCTCATATTTTTTCAATAGTTATGTTATTGTGCATGTGTTAATGTATACAGTCTTCATCACTTATGTCCTACTTTTCTAGGTAAGTAATTTTTCTTCTGATTTACTTGACAGTACAATTTTAAGCCCTATGGGTTTTTGTAAGCTGAAGCAGACAGTGCTGTTTCACATGGATATTATTTTATTCATGGAGATTTTATTTCATTCTTTAAAGTTATTTTCTTTCAAATAACCTTCAAATCTAGGAAAGTTATTCAACAGAACTTCATGTCTGAGATAGTGTAATGACAGAATGATCACTTGAACATGCAGCAATGGTTCACATATGAGTCTGAAGAAATTGTCAGGATTCATTAATAAAAAGCAGTAGATCATTTATAATACATCAGATAGAGGCCTTCAGGAATGGAATGGAATGGGGAAGGTTTGTTTTATTTTTTATGAAATGAAATAGTGAATGCCAAGTGTTTTTCTCTTAGACAGGATTTCATTTTGGTCAGTCTTTCTTTATTTGCCATCTACAATCTATTCTACATGGATTGCTAATGAAATTGTGGATAAATCCTACATAATACGCATCTGTAAATTATATGCTTGAACAGAATGGGTAAGAAATACTGTAGAATAATTTTATGTTGCTGGGAATAGTGTTTCACTGTGAAGTACATATTGGAATGCACCAAAAATAACTAGAAGCCTGCAGAGCTTGTTTTTCAATCCTCTGATCACAAATAGCAGCTTGTAGTTGCTGTACATCCGTTGCACAAAGGATTAATTTAACTTAGAACACTAAGTCCACATTAGCCTGATGCTGTGCAAATGTAATAACTTATTGGGCTATTGGGAGTTGTAGAGTGGAATGGCTCTGTTTTGGTGCTGTTGCTTCATCTGCTGTTAATAGGTTCAGAACTCACTAGGACATCGATAGGAACATTGCATCCATCAGGTCAGGAAGGGGAGACTCTCCAAATATTATGATTGCCTCACCTCTGCATAAGAAATCACCACTGCAGTTCTAGCCCTACACTCTGCCAAATAAAATGGACACTTAAAATCACTGAAGAGATGACCAAAGCTACAATTTCTGAACACAGCATGTTCATTTGAAGTAATTTACTTCTTTTTGATTGCCACTGGGAACATGCGGTACTAAAACACTGCCTTAATTAACCAGTTCCTAATTTCCGGCTAGCATAGAACTGTAAGAGTTAAAATTATGACCACTCCTATGCAGTACTCTCCTGTGCAAATGTAAGAAGCACTTAAAATAAAGCTGTTTTCAAACACTTTCTTACCAGTTTGAAGATAAAAAAACCCCTTTGTTCAGCTGCTGGTACTTGGCTGAACCCATGTTTTTCGTAATTCAAACTATAATTAGAATCCAAACATTAACCTCAAACCAATATTAAATATTAACCTATCCCTAAGGTACTTCTTATTCATGCATTATGTAGCATTATGTAGCTTCCTATTTTTAGCCTTTAAAAACCTAATTCAGCTATACAAGACTGTAAAAGTAATAATTTCTGCTATCACATTAATCTGACAACAAGAATAGTAAAGCCAAAACTAAATCTTGATGTGATTATTTTGAAAAATTAATGGAACTGAGAGCTTATGGCATTTGTAGTCAGTGAGAAAATCCTGGCATGCTGACATCATGAGCATGGAAGAGCTTGATAGACAAAGAGTAAAATCCATTTCCTTGTCACCATTAAAACAAAACCAATATGTTTCCATTCCCATTTTTACGAGACACCAGTGGATATGTGTTGAAAAGACACATATGTGTATAGCAGACTGTGATGGGTTAATCTCAGCTAGCAGTCAAATGCCCACTCATCTGCTCACCCACTTCCACTCTTCAGCAGGACAGGGGGAGAAAATAGGATAAGAATGCTTGTGGACTGAAATGAAAATAGGGAGATCACTCACCAATTACTGTCTTGGGCAAACTGAAGAGTCTCAAATTGGGGGAAATTAGATTATATTTATTTCCAAATAAATTAGGTTTAGATAACAATAAATTATTAGAGACCATAATAAGTTATTATTAATAATATTTTTAATTTTTATATTTTTAAAAAGAGATTTAAAAACACCCTGTCACCTCTCCTTTCTCAGTTCCTACTTCCCTGCTGCACTCCCACCTTCAACCCACATGAAAAGGCCCACAGTGAATGGTGAATAGGGGATTATGGTAAGTGTGGGACTGTTTCTTAGTGTTACCCTTTCCTCATCACCTTTATTCATGCTCCAGCCTGGGCTTTTCACAGACTGTATATCCTTTAGAAAATACATAATCGCTCCAGTGTGAGGGTTCCACACACACTGCCATGTGGGTATCTGCTTCACCATGGAGCATCTCAATCTGCTTGTGGTGTTCTCTCTACTTCTCATTTTCTTTCTTTCACCTTCTTTTCCCCCTCCCTTGCACCTGTCTGGTGTTTTCTGACCTTTCTGGAATGCTTTTTCAGAGAGGTATCTCTAGCTGGGCTGATGGGCTCAGCTATGTCCTGTGACGTGTCTGTTGTAGAATGGCACAGGGCAGTCCCTGTCCTCTCCCCATGGGTGCCACCTCTGCAGCCTGCACATAGTGTACAAATACAAACACACATTTGCTGCTGTGCAGCATTTCAGAGTGTGTTGCAGTTCGCTGTAAACGTATTCCAAAACTTCCATGTTCAAAAGCAGGAAAAGACAGGATTGCTGCCAAATATCTGCACATTTGTTCAAATCATACAGGTAAATTGAACCGACTAGCCCCTCAAGTTTGGTATGTCTCTACCTGCATTTGTTAGAGCTATCTCCAGATCATGTCCCCCAGCAGAGGAATGGCTGCCCGAGTGAGGACTGCAACTGCTTCATTCCCTGTGGGTTCTTCCTCTTTTTGGAGTCCTTTGGTCTGGGAGTCTTCCTTTACCAGTGTGGTCCACAATGAGGGGTGTCACTATGGATTACTATCAGGGTCTTTTGTGATGTGGTTGCTGAAAAAAGAATATAACTCACCTTCAGGAAAGAAGTCTGGACTCAGAGCTGGTGTGGGATGACTGCAAGATCCATGTGGTGCAGCAACCCCTTAATCTTACTCCTGCAACTTCCAGCTGTGCCAAGGGAATGAGCAGGTGGTAAAACAGCAGATAATTTTGAGTAAGGGATACGGCCATAGCACTGAGGGGGATGCATGCCAAAACAACATTGGAAAACATAACAAAGCCAGTCATTAACAATAATCAAGATACTACACTCTCTGGGGTAGATTTCAAATCTCTCAGCTGTTGTTGATGCCACTATCTCATGCTTCTGTTGTCCTTTCCTTTAACAGATAATGACAGCCTTTGTAAAGGAAACAGCAACGAACATTCTTTTCTATCCACACAAAACTCAATGTCTTTCTGTAAATGGATCAATTTGTAGGAAATACCTTCAGGTCATGTACAATCACCTCTAAAAATACGGAATACAACTGCATGCCCTTTTGCATCAAAATAACTGTATTCCATCAGTATGTTTTTTGTTAGAGAGTATGTTTTTGAGGCATCAGAGTAGAGAATTTATTCTGTAGCTGAAGTTCATTCTTTACGATTCTGAAAGCATGATTTTACTATGAAAGGACTTACAGTTTCTAGGCTGCAACTTCTAAAGCAAATTACTGCCGTCCTGATGGACTAAGGAGAGCTATGCCAGAGAGGCAGAGAGAGTCAATAAGCAGAGAACATTCTTAAAAACATTTTTATAGCATATGCAGGATATTTCAAAAATGTGAGAGGGGAGGACTAACTGATATTAAGTACCTTCTGTCAGCCTAGGACAGTCTACACATCCCAAATCCACAGAAACAGACTTATATTAATTATTACACCACCATGTATTTTTTCCATATTCTTTCTGCCACTTTGAGCATATGCAGCTGTGGAGGAATTGTGTCCTTCTGTGCACTGTATTTATATGTATTAATGTACTTAATTTATTTTCTTTAAGCTCTGACAGAAATCAAGAAATTTATTCTCAAAGTTCATATCAATTTTCTCAACCCATAATTGGAAATCAAAAAAAAGGGAAATATTTGGCATTTTTATCAGACCATACTATAGTCTAATGAAAAAGAAAATTATTATCAAACTGTCAAGGGGAATTATTTCTTACATTTTTGAAGTGCATTTTATACTTCTCATGTTTTGATTTTAAAATATGCTTTTAATAAGAAGCTTTTAGATTCCTTATTGTTTTATTAATCTGTCTGTTTTTCATTGACATGTTTTATCTCTCTGTTGATATTTAGCTAGTGGCAAGAAGAGATTATTTTTGCTAGATTAAGCCACAAAATCAAATGTGTCTTAATAGAAAACAAGCCTCTAAGCCCCTAACATTACAATTAGAAGAATCACTTCTCTAAATCACTAACTGCCTATAAGTGACTTTTCTAACTTCTTCACAGATACTCATATTCACATATGGCATTAACTTTGCAATCCAAATCTAAATTCAAGATGATTATATGAAATATGATTAATTTTTAATGCAACAACAGAGCTGAACATGTAGGGGAAAAGTAGAGCATGTAGATTGGCCAAACACTGAATTATCATCTTCTATAAAAGAAAGAATAATACTGAAATGTTTTGCAGTGCTAAAGAAGCACTTGTCATCACATTTATAAAACAGCAACTTTTATAGAAAGTATTTGTAAAAAAATTGTAAAAGGAATTCTAGATGTTGAGGAGTATTGATACAAGGGTATCAAGGTAATTCTTTTAACAGGTATTCCTAAAGCAAGCAGGTACCACCTTCCTATTGCATTTTAAAATTATTCTATCGACATCATATCTGAGGGCTGGTTTTTGATTGGCTGTTTTGAATCTTTATCTGTCCGTGTGAAGTGATACTGGCAGCGTAATTTGGGCTGATATGAGCAGAAAAGATTTGCAGACAGAACTAAGCCCATCTGTTAGACAAACAGGGCAACTTTCTGAGCATGGAGATTTATGTCTGAAATCATAGCAGGATATTTTACCCAGCTTCTCTTTCAGACTTGAAAAAGAGCTTTTGCATACCAAGACTTGTTCTGGTTTTCTACCCGTATTCTTTAGACTAAGAAAATTAAATTACCTTTCCATTCAAGCTGTTGCTTGTGAAGAAGACTGTTTTTCTATATTGGTTTGGATTTCATAATGTATTGTTTCCTTCTGCATAAATTAATGCAATAGATTCTCTCTGCATTTTTAACTACAGAGTATTCATATATGTACTAGTCTGTTAGTTCTTGACCTCATTTACTCCAATCTCTATCCAAAATGAAATTTAGATGAGTTTTCAAGGAGTATTTTTTAATTAAATATACAGAAATGTACATCAGACAGGAAAAAACATCAACTAAAAACTACTTTCTCTGAAATGTCAGCATAGTTTTCTTTTTCCTGTTTTGTTTTGTCTAGAATAGGCAAATATATGTGTTTTTTTCTCTTAGGTGGGATTTAAAATAGAAAACAGGATACTGCTGATGTAAGAACTAATTATTGAGCAGTGGACCAATGAAGATTAACCCTTACAGTAAACCCCACTCCACCCATTTTGTGTGTGTTGTAAAAACAAGAGAGAATTAGAAAATGTTCTTCATAATATTACGAATAGTAGAAAAGGACAGTGGATCTTCAATTCACCAGCCAACCTGTTTGATGTTCTTCCAGTTTTGCTTTGCCATCCTTGGCAGGTCTTTGAGCTCTGAGACTTTCATGAGAAGTTGGAAGTGGGGAGCTGTGGCCATGCTGGTGGGAACAGCCCCCTCACATTCCTCCTCACCCCATGGGCCCCTAAGGGTGCAGAAAGCATTGATTCACTTGTGTCTCTCTCCTTATGAAGACAAATTAAAGGAAGTGCTGCGGAGAGGGCTGGGTTTAGACAGTGTGAGCATGAAGAGGTTCAGGTGCCTCATCACAGTCAGGCTCATGCTGTGCTTGTGGCATAGCACAGCTACACTGCACTAATTCACAGGACAGGGATCATTTAGGAAACAAGCATCTCAGAAATGGTTCACTTCTTTCTTGTGACATCCACTTGGTACCTCATCAAAGCAATGCTTATGAAACTATGAGTCTTTTGGCTGTCTTTGCAAAGTAGTGCAGAGTGGGCTGCCCGTCCAACTGTGGATTTCAGCCTATATTTGTTTAGGCTCTGTTACATGAGAGCAAGCCATATTTCAGACTTTCTTTAACTAGGAATGACTGCTCTGTTTGGCATATTATCCAGATAAATTTTAGAAAGCTTGATTAGTGAGTAAGTAATCTCATCAGTGGGTTTTATTTGGATAATAATGCTTCTTGTGATGTCTCAGTACTAACCAGAACCTTTTTATGGCTGGTTTGTGTACATATGCCCTTATTCATTACTTCTGTCTTTTTGTAGGTCTGTACATCTTTGTATTACTTGCTTTTTTTAGCCTGAGGAAAGCCTCTACCCATTCTTTGAATCAGTGCTTCTCATACAGTCATGGTGTGTCTGCCTGTACAGAAAAGCATCAGACACAGAGATATTTATGGTTGTTCAAAAACGTGGACTCAGCAGACTAGAATATAGAGTATTTTATGAGTATAAAAACTGAACAAAGTCCCGCTCTTACTGAGACTATTTAGTCTCATTTCATTTTGTGAAAGAGGCCACCATGGAATTAATCTGTACTTTTGTAAATTTATGTTATGTATGCAGTAAATATTTTCAGAAATTTTGCACTATTGAGGAGATCGCATCTTTCCTTTAGAACATAAATAAATACAAAATAAATAAAGATGAACATTAAATATTGAACCATTTTAACAATTTTTTAATGAATGTTTCAAATATTTAGTGTCTATTTACACTTTCAGATTTTTTCAGCTGGAAGTTAGTGCGAGAAGGTTGTATAGGGATTCTTCATGGATCCAATAAACAAGCCAAAATGAGTTTTTCCACCTGATTTTCCAAAGTGGTTTGCCACCATTTGGGGTAATTGACACACTCTTAATGCCCTAGACATACCTGCAAGCTTACATCATCATTTCAAGTGGTCCCATCCCTCTTTTGATTCCTGGGTGTGAACATGAGTGGTCTTCAAATCAAAGAGGACAGACACTTCCTGGAAATAAACCAGATGAAATAAATAGGAGAGCTAGCATATTGAAGCAACCCAAGGAAAAAAACTTGTTATATTGTAAGAGAAGTTTCTATCCCTTGATTATCCCAGACTAAATTCAACTCATTTATCTGAATGGTCCTAGGACAGTCTTAAACTCTTTGGTTCCTGCAATAAATCCATTTCAGGACTGTTATCCTGTAAGTATAGAATCAGCCAAGTTTTTTCTTGGAAGCAAGTATAGCATGCATCTGATTTTTTTGTGTTTTAAGTATCACAGGTTATGTAACCTGTTTGTAACTTTGCTACTTCACAGGATTGGAAGGGATGGTGTGGATTGTGACATTGTGTGAGCAGTAGAGACTGGTAACCATGTAGGACCCAGATGTGGCCAAGCACTCTGTGCCACCACTACAGCAAAGTTGTTGCAGTGTGTCCACGTTCGACTGTGCCTGTGAGAATTCTTAACCTGTGAGAAGTATTGATCCATTTATACCATGCTTTACACATTTCAGTATCATTATCTACACTATTTCAATAAATAGACCGTAGAAAGCAATCAAGTTATGAATGAGAGACAAAGAAAAATGGGCAGACACACTCCAGTCTTGAATCTTGCATATTGTTGATTAGGCTTAAAGTCAGAAAGAAAAAATCTATGAATGGCTTTTGATATTATCATCTCTTCATTTCTGAAAAAAAATTTACATTTTACACATATCCAGAGATTGAAAATTAAGAGTTTTGAATTGAATCAGCCAATACATTTTCTTTATTTGAATTTGTTTCATTTTGACTGTTTTTCTTCAGGCCGTTTTTTGTTCTCTTCCAGTGACTTCTGGTGTCAAAGAATATTCCGCTATAGTGGGAGTCCTTTTGATACAGAAAAAGTTAAAACAGGAAAATTATGTGAAATAAACCAAATTATTTTTTTTCCAAAGCAGAGTACCAGAATTTGCTGATGTAAAAAAACAAACAAAAGTAACAGTGTCTTAAGAATCTAGATTTTCTTGTCATTTATTTATCTGACTAGTTCATATTAGTCTCATGACATTAAATTGACAATTACTAGAATTACAGAGTAGTATCTACAGGATATCTGATAAAAAGCTGGACACTTTATTTTGATATGTTATGTTGCCTAAATCTCTAAATAAACCTGATCTGCATTCTTAGAATGAATTCATGTGACTGAAAGGAGTTCATGAAATATAATAGCACTACAAAAGCATGCTTTTAAGCTGAAGTTTTTCCAGGATGTGGGCCACTGGAATATAGAAAAAGTCATAAGTGTTAGAGTTCTGGACTAATGAAAACCTTTTTTTTTTTCGCTGATGATAATTGCACATTGCAATGGGTTGCCCAGAAAGGCTGTCCAGCCTCCATCCTTGGAGAGTTGCTCTGAGCAATGTGGTCTAAATTCAATCTTGATATTACTGTGAGCAGCAGGTTAGACAAGTCACCACCTCGAGATCCCATCTGAATCATTCTGCAATTTTAAGTTGTAAGAGATATTAAAAATTGGTTATGTTTCTATGATTTAGGTGCAATTCTATCAATACAACAACCACTGACAACATTGTTTTATTTTCTGTAATCCATGACAAGTTTGGGATTGTCTACTTGTGAAATCAGAGAGTTAAAGCACGGTTTCTTTTCTAAACAGACTCCAAGGAAACTTAATTTGAAGAATCTGGAAGAAAGTCAATTTTATGTTGAAGGTGGTGTTTTGTGTGGGTCTATCCTTAGATAATTTTTTCTCCTAATCATTTTTATGACACAGGAAGAGTTCTCACCTCCATATTTAATACTAGAAGCAGATGATTCACTAATCCTTTAGTCACTAAGGATAACTCTCTTCCCAAAATCATAACTGTTTTTACAGAAAATGCCTTGTCTACAAAATAATTAAAAATAACTTTTAAAAAAGAGAGAGAAAGACAAAGACTCGCCAAATAACGCATGTATTATGACCTTGCCTTATTCTATTTGTGGCTCTCTGGGCACTGTGACTCTAAAAGTGCACGTGCAAATATTCTGATCGTATCAAATATTGAGAGACATTAAGATACAAAAGAAAATAAGGAAGAATTTTGTATTAAGGAATAAAATAACTGCCTCAAGATTACTTATTAATGAAAGCTAGTAATGGTGTGGCAAAACAAATGGCAAGTAAGAGAGCAGTAAGAAATGAAAGCTAGAAACTCAGAACTGAGCAGCATTCTATATGCTTTGGAAATTACTGCTTAAAGATCATTCACAAACACCTTATTGCAAGATAAGTTTTTTGTTTAAATACAAGCCTTTTCAGCCAGAAAAGAGCATAAGATCCTTCCTTTCTTTTCCTTCTTCTTTTCCTGTTGGTGAATTAGAAGACAAAAATTATGAGAATTGATAAACCACTCCAAAACTTAAAGAAGTTCCAGTAAAAAATAGGTTTTATGAAAATAAGAAAGGAAAAAAGCAAATATTTTTAAAAATTAAAAAAATCACTGTTAAAGACAACTTTCTCTCTCATTTTATATTCAGCTATGATTGATCCTTCAAAAAATTCAGACTGCAGTCTGGTCATGTTAGAAAAGAATCAACAACCAGTTGCTTGGAGGAGAAAAAATAGGTCTGCCAGGTTGCCTGGCCAAAATTCAAGAAAAAAAAAGAGGAAGTAATCCCCCCAACAAAACCTACCAACCAAACAAAAAACCCAACCACAACCACCCCAAAGAGAGTAAAAGGGGGAGGGAAACAGACGTAACGGCTGTTTGTCAGTCTTACTTTGTGATAGCAAAGAAACAGTGGTTTACGGCTTCCACAGCCGCTGCTGAGGTGACCAGTCACCCTCAGTGGGCTATAGCAGTGCGGCACCTGCCCATGGCAGCACAGTCCTGGGACAGTGACCTTTTTTTTTTTGAAAAAAGACTGGAAACCGCATCAGTATTAGGTGCTAATGTTTTCTTATTGGAGGTCAAGAGCGTGTTTTACCTGCATGCATAACACATCGGATTTACAGCAGGAATATTAATTTGCTCGAGAGGGCTATCCTGCCAATGACAGAACTAGAGTGAAAAGTGGAAATATACCAGCAAATTAGCGTCATTAAACGCCCAAACTCTTCTTTTGTTTGCTTGCAAGCAGTGGCTAGAGTAGACAAGAGTCCGGTGATAGGAAAGCCAGGAGTCATGGTAGCCCCTGCATGGTCAGGTGCCCTCTTCTGTGGGGTGCAGGGTGCAGCTCCTGGAGTTCCGTGCAATGTAAGTGACCACCTGCACTGCCCAGCACACAGGGGAAAATGCAAAGCCATTACTGGCCAACATCCTGCTATTTCCTCTCAGGTGAGACCTGTTCCATGTTAGCTTGCTGCTGTGATGAGCCCCAATTAGCTTCCTTGGTATAGGTTGCATTTTGGTGTAACATATGTCAGAAAAGTCAGCCTGTACCTATTAAGTGAAAGAGAATCAGTTGCCTGAGGCATTTTCAGATAAATTCTCAGTGTTTATTTCCTGTCTCAGAATGACTTAATCTCTTAGCTGATGAAATAGGTGCCATTCATTTGTGAAACAAAATTACTTCCTTGAAAGTGTGCATTTTCACATCCAAGCTAAACCACAATGTCATAAACTACATTTTTTAACTTATTAAGGTCTTTGAGGTCATCGTACCCTGACTTGCAAGGAAGCACTGAGAGCACAGATTCTAGATACACATAATTTGATATATTTTTGTGTTTTCTGTGTGTATACACATTAGAGCAGCACCTACATGCCTGATAGATATACCATACCTGCTGTATGTACCAGAATGACAGATAGACCCCAACTAAATATACAACCAAAGACTCAGTTCCACCTGAAACTAAGATGTTTGTAAAATATGAAGCAATTTAATACAATTAAGACACCTTGATATTCTCAAATAGCATCAGGTTGAAAACATAATGAAATTTATCTGAAAATGTCAGAGTAGCTAAGTATGCTGTCACTGTAAGGATGTTCAGGATGTTTCCCTACACTGGAATGCACACTTGTCATTACATCCCCAGAGGATATAGGTGCATATACCTAATTATCTTCACCATTGTGCTTCCACATTCACCAGGATTTTCAGTGAATGCAGATAAACCCAGGAGGCAGAGCAAACAGCTTCATGCTGATCGAGCAAACAGGAGAGAACAAATAGCTCAGAGCTGATAGTGAGCTTCCTTGACTTTTTAAACTAAAGGAGGTTTATTTAGATTAGATATAAGGAAGAAGTCTTTTGCAATGAGGTTGGTGAAACACGGGAACACTCGGTTTTTCAAAGACGTGGTAGGTGCCTCATCCCTGGAAACCCTCAAGGTACTACGCAGCACTGGTGAGGCCGTATTTGGAGTACAATATCCAGTAGTGGGCTCCTAAGCATAAGAAAGGCATGGAAATAATGCAGAAAGCCCAGCCAAAATCACAAAGCTGAGTAAGGGAATAGAGCATCTCTAATACAAGGAAGGGCCGAGAGATCTGTTTTTCATGGTGAGAAGTCAGAGAGAGTCTTATTAATATATGTGAATACCTGAGGGGAAGGTGCAAAGAGGACTGAGACAGGTTCTTTCCAGTGGTGCCCAGTGGCAGGACCAGAGACAATGGGCACACACCAAAACACAGGAGGCTCCCTCTGAACATCAGGAAGCACTTTTTGACTGTGAGGGTGACGCAGCTCTTGCACAGGTTTTCCAGAGAGGTTGTAGAGTCTCCGTCTTTGGGGATATTCAGAAGTTGCCTGGACACAGTCCTGGGCAACTGGGCCTATGTGGCCTTGCTTGGAAGGTGAGGTTGGACCAGATGACCTCTTGAGATCCGTCCCAATTTCATTCATTCCACGATTCCGTGATTCTGCAACGCTAAAGCTCAGCCAGGCATCTGTAAAACTGTCAGAGGGAGTGCAGAGGGATTTGGGAACTGTACATTTTCCTTCATTTCTTTGTGGCATTTGGCAAAATTAGTTATCAAGAATAGTGTAATGGATTTTAAGGCCAGAGGAGACAATTATGATCATACAGGCTCACAACACAGACTGTAGAAAGTCACAAAGTAATTTCTTCATCAAAAATATGACTACAGGATACAGTTTTGAAAAAAATCCTGCCTTCAGTAAGAGACTGTAACTGATGAAAAGACCACCATGTCCCCAAAGTACTCTCTTTCAATACTAAATTTTCCAGTTTTTAAAAATTTGTGACCTGAAGCTTTATATTGAGTGGCTTGCTGACCAAAGCAGGCCGTTCTCTCCAGCAGCTGTCCGACCCAAGCGTAGGAGACTGAATTTGGCCCCTGGGCTCTGCTGCCCATGCAAATCCCACCTGTGTGCACCTCAGCCTTACTCACAGCCTGTCCAGGGCTTGCCAATATTTTCGTGTAACTTTTCTTTCCCTGTATAGGCACGGTCTTTAGTACACAAGTATAGGAAAATACCAGTTTTAAAACAAAGGAAGAAATGCATGCCATATTCACAGAAATCACAGAATATTCTAAATTGGAAGGAACCCACAAGGATTATTGAGTTCAACTTTTAAGTGAATGGCCCATACAGGGATCAAATCCACAACCTTGTCATTATTAGCAACATGCTCTGACCACCTGAGCTAATCTCAGTGTCTGCATCTCTATATTATTTGACTTACTGCCCCAAATGATGACAAGAAATTACTAGGGAGTCGAGTATGAAGAAATTTGTCACCCATTGACCTGAATCTGGCTTTGTTTCCCCGAAAACACTGTGTAACTTCCATCATTCTGTATGTCAGGTCACCTAATTTTGAAACGAGCGTCCAAATTTGGTACTAAATTCTTCAAGAAAAATCTATGTACTTGTACTGGCAGTTGAAAATTCCGTCATCAATAACTGGGTGCAGAAAAGATTAGGCCATGAAAATTACTGACACAGAAACTCACTACAAATGGCATTATACTTCACATTAAGAAAAATGAAATAGTATGCATTCTGTAAATACAGGAGCATCTTCTGTGTATATTAATCCAAAGACCTCTTGTATTGTGCTTTTGAGCAGTGTTTTTTGGAAACCAAATATTTTTTTGAAACCAAATGTAAAATCTTCCATTTGAAAATAAACTCTGTACATACGACTTCATCTCTACTAAGTTGTCAAAACTCAGTAAAACAAACACCCTGCACCCTTTTCTTTACCTCTGTGACCACCTCCCTATGAAATAATGTATGCAGCAAGCACAGGTGTTTCTTGTTTTCCCTCCATCTCCTTTGTAAAGATTAAAATAGCTGTAAACAACCTAATCCTGTAGTAATATTTTATTACCTTTTCAGTTATTAGAAGCTTCTGTAAGAGCAGTGGTGGTTTTTTTTACCTTTATTATACTCCAAAGTTGCACTTTCCAAAGAAGCACTTTGGTATGTGCTAATGGTTATAGCAGGCACTTTGCATTAGGTATAGAGATTTTGGGACTAATGAAAGTGGCATATGCTTACAATAAGCCTTTATGTTAACTTTCACTACTTCCACATCTGATTTTTATGTGTTGCCTAAGAGATTTAGTCAGTAAGTTTTAGCTTCTTTGCAATGGCAGAGAAGTGCTGGACAATGATTTGGCAAACATTTCAGACACGAACAGGATAAAAGAGAGGGGTGGCAGTGTGGCTAGCTTGGCTGGATAAAAGCAGCAGCTGTCTGTGGAGGGCCTCAGGGGGCAGGCAGCATTCAGAGGAGGTATCAGGTTTTACAAATTACCAATATCACATTATATTCTAACCTCAGGTCTCCAAAACGTACAATCAGCTATAACTTTTGTCGGGAGAGTACTACTTGTGCTAACATGGTATTATGCAACTGCAGGCAGTGTTTGCATTTATCTGTATAGCTTTAGGACATCCACAGTACTTCAATCTAAACAAAAAACCCAAAACATTTATTTTTCTCTGCCAGAATTCATTTTTCCCTCTTTCTAAACATGAGGAATACCTGAACATATTAATTATTTTTACTAGAAAATAAATTGTGATTCCAGTTGAAAAGCAAAAAAACCCTTTAAATTAATAGCATCTGTTCATTTGAGTGGTATCATTTGCTTTCTGTTTATCATTCAAACCATATCTCCCTACTGTCCAGACTGTCACACCTCTAGGTATCTGATGACTGATGTCATCATTGTGCAATCAGTGGGATCTCCCTGGCAATTATCTAACCCTCTTGAGCAGTTTCTAGGATCATGTTGTGAAGTAGTTTAGTTGTTCCTCTTTACAAATGACATTTAAAATCCCCCATTGTATCTAGGAGAACTGACAACCGTTCCAGGCCTGGATCTTCCCCATCTCAGTAAAGGCTTGTACAGAAAAGCAACATTTTAATCTACTTTCATTGCCCTCCAGAAGCCCAAAACATTTATGATTTTTATGATGTAAATTTTAGAGTATATTTTTTGTCAGTTCTGTCACAGAGAAACCTTCTTTACATCACATATATATACATTATATATATGTGTGTGTATATATATACACACACACATATATAAATATATATACCTACAGGTATGTATGTATGTGTGTGTGTGTATGTATATATTTCCTGGTCAGGAAAAAAATTGCTGCTGCTCCAAAATTCTGTCTCAAGTCCAACTAATGTGAAAATCTCCATTTTCTTTTAGACAAAATATCTAGTGGCTTTGTGGTAAACTGGTAAATTTTAATCCAGATTTTTTTACATCAAAGGGATTTTTGACCATTTCTGTACCTAAGTGCCATATTGGACTGAAATTTGAAATTTTAATATATTTTTATTAGATAAGATGAACTGATTTGAAAAATTGGTCTACTTGGAGGGATATGGCCAAATACCATCTCTTCTGAGCATAGAGATTCATTTGAGCTACCTCGCACTACTAAGTTGATTTATCACACCGACTTAGTGTGCAATACTAAGAGTGAAATGATGCACTGAGTTTTTCCACAGTCCTTCATGCCATGAAAAAAAACTGTGAGCAAAACTCAGCCATCATCAAGTTCACTTAGTTTTGTTTAGTACCATGATAATGATGATGATCGTGATGCAGCAAAAATGCATCTTAACCACTACGAATATTAATTTAACCTACTGTCTCGATTTGAGACAAGTTTAGGAGGAAACGCCCTGGAAGGGACGTCTCCTCCACAGAAGACAGGTTTCAGCACTCCCTCCCCCACCAATGTGAAAGGAACATCTTGGATGAAAGTGAAAAAAACTATTTAACAAGCAGAGTGCCAGCACAGGACACAGGAAAAATATGAGCAATGTTAGATAATAAACCACCCCGATGCAGAGAAAGCTGGTGGATTTAGAGTTCTCTCTGCAGCTGGCTCAGCACCTCCCGAGGTCGGAGGCTGGGATGAGGTGTCCCCACAACCTCCCTGCTGGTCCACAAGGTCTGATGATCCGGTTCTCGGATCACAGCTAGGCCAAACTGCTCCAGAAGAAGAAGAAGTTCCAGAGGATTTCAGTATGCCAGTATTGGAAAATTCCTTGCCTCAGCTAACAGGCTGGCTAAAAGCAGGAAGGTGCTCCCTCTGCTCTGCAGTGGTGAGAACATGGGGGAGTGTGTGAGTCCTTGAATACAAACCGTGCTGAAGAATTTAATTTGCCTGGCTTTTCTCCCCCCTCTCCTGGACCCAGCTTAAAGCTAGGGGAACCATTTCTGGGCATGAAGCAGATGATAGGGAAATACAGTAGTATCATAAAATCACCCCAAGACACCTACCAAGGATTCTGCAGGTGAGGTATCTATAATGATGACTTCTGAAAGCTTCTGGTGAATGAAGGGTCCACACTATAAGACTTCTGACCTAAATACACATCCTACAAAGAATTAAAGAAAGAACTTCTGCAACTCTATTGTCTAAATCAAAAACATTCTGCATTTTAGTAATTTCTATTGATTTGATCGTAGTATCAGAATTAATAAATTTCTTCTTCTGAACTTATCACTGCACTTAAACTAGCCAGCAAAATTAACTTTTCTATATCTTTGTCCGTTATCTTAATTTCATTAACTGACATTCTATCATTCCCCATATCTGTTTTCTTGAAGGCTTTTAAATTGCTGCCTTCCTAGCCTGATACAAAATTTGAAGCAGTGGAATACTCATCAAGGTCAGACACGAGGTTTGTAATAGGAAAGCTACTTAAATGGCAGATTGAAATTCCTGACTCGTTCTTAAGACCCCTTACAACCATTTTCATTTTGGATACAAATAATATATGGTTATTTGTGCCCTACAGTAATTCTGAAATATTTCTTTTCTTTTTTTTTTAAATCTTATTGCTTCATTGTAGTGTATCTCCACTAACCAAGTGATCTAAGCTTGGTGTGAGAATATTCTCTTGACAGAAGGCAGAAATTAAAATCAGATCACCCAATGCCTCAATTAGTCCCATACCTGGTGAGCTATAGGGGTATCTGCTACTTGGAAGTCAAGATGCACGAAAACCTAAAAAAAAAATTTTTGCAATTACCTATGACTTTCTCTGTGGCAGAACCACCAAGCTTTCTTCACCATGAGGTTTCACACTTCAGTTGCTGAAATATTTCATGCCAGCTCTGAGAAGCTTCCTGATAAGATATTTTGGACTCCTGACTCAAAATACATGTACAAAGCAAACAATGTCTCCAGGAACAGGGATTGCTAAACCATTCCGGCAGTGCTCAGACTACTTTCACACCTGGATATTTTGCAACTTTTTTTTCTGAACCAGCTCCCTAAAGGCCCGTGAAAAATGTCCCAAAGCTTAATACCCTTCGCTTTTAAACAGGCTCTTACACGTAGTGTGAACCTGTGCCAGTCTGTCTTTCAACTAGCTCACAAGCCAATGTATGGATTACTCTAGCAGGAAGGCTATAATGAGAAACTCAGGCACCAAGTTTATTTTTTTTTGTGAGCACTTAACAATTCTGATTTACACTTTCTTAAAAAAAGCAAAAGAATTTAAAACTAACATGCTGATGGTAAAATGTAGGTAGTGTACAAATTCTGCAGGTAATTTACAGTGTTCTCAAGAAGAGAGAAGTTTCTTTTTTCTTTTAATACGGTCAGCTAATTAGCTCTACTTACCACTGATTACATGCTACGAGCCAGAGGTACATGTTTTCGTTTTTCATAAGCACTGGCTGCAGATGACTCTGTACTGAGTCAGGCAGCCTCTTCCGACTTCTCTGTATTTCTGTTCCCAGAGGAACTGCCTTTGGGATTGCCACACCTGGAAGCAAAGACTTCTGAAGCAGCAATGAGCAGGAGCATAAAACTGTGGTAAAGATTCAAAAGGCCTGTAAGCCAAGCCTTCCATTTTATTGCATTTAATGAGGGCAGAACAGTTTTATTATGCTTTGAAATTTGAGTTGAACATATTGCATAAAAAATTAATTACAAGTTTTGGGAGAAGAATAAGACTAGCATAAGGTATTGATATTAAATCAAGTATTGTCTAATTTTTTTTATTTGGGGCAAAACCCCCCAGATTTTAGGCACCTGATAAATACAGTGAATTAAAGCAAGTCTGGTTAGTTGGATGTAGATTTTTAGTATCCAATGTGTCTTCCTGCAAACCACTAAAATGATAGTTTAGGGATCGGAGGAGGCAAATATACGGGGGAAGGGAAGGGGGACATTATGCCTTTATCCTACACCGACTTGTCAGACCTGAGGAAATACAGGGAACTCAAGTTTGTACTCTCAAGGTGAAAGTTTTAAGATAATTTTCTATTTTTTACTTTTCTGCTCCTTTTAACCTGCAAAGCCAGCTGAGATGTATAAAATTGTAACAAGTAGATTCCTTATGTAGATTTCTCTTCCACGGTCATAGAATTTCTTAAGAATACCTAACAAATTTGAAAGTTCATCTATGAAGAAATCAATTCTGTGTCACCATAAAAGAATGATTTACAGCAGTTCAAGCACAATTGAAGTTGAGGAGCTGAATGGGTTGACTATATTTCTAAATGCAACACATATGTGTTCCCCAGCATTTCATTTGAACATTTAGCTTTGAAAACGTTCAATCCTCATTTAGGCCCCAAAGAAAGTACTGTGGAGGTATGCAACCTTTTTGAGCTTCCCTCCATTTACTGAGCCAGAAAATCTCAGTTCACCTGTGCCCTAAGCATCACTGTAAATTGGCTTCCCTGCTTAAAAACAAAGCCAGTATTTAGGAGACATCTGTGGGAGTATTCTAGGGCCCTTTTTTCCACCAGATGAATACAGTGATTTTAGTAGTAAACTTTGTATTTGGAAACCTCAGCAGGAGACTTTTTTTCTCCTTCTGCACTCCCCCTGAACTTCTGTACTCCTGCTGCTCACTCCTTTACTGTTTCATACAGGACTCTCTTGCGTATTCCTGTATTCAAGGGGTGGTGCAGGCTATTAATTTGCTGGACTCAGGGATCCTAAGAGGCTCTTAACAGTTTTACAATGGCATATGTTTCAGAATAAGTCATGAAGGACTGTGTGCAAGGGAGAGGGCTTGGCAGGTTTTTCACATTTTTGTTTTTTGTCACACCTATTTCAGCCTTTCCACCACTTACAGTGACAAAAATTTATGGGGCCTGGGAGTAAATACAATGGGAACTGTTCAACCTCCAGCCTCACATCATTGCAAGTGTTTGTACTAAATTGTGGGGCTTTTAAAGCAATAGGTAACAACAATTGTTTCACCCCTTTTTGAATAGCCATCACTTTGACACATTTCCGAGTTGCTTGTTTCACTAAAATGGCCTTGTCTATATTCTGTAGGGCGTACTGGATGATGAACATTTTCAAATTACATGGTTTGCAGTTCCTAGTACCACTGAATTTACAGCTGCTTTCAGACTCAGTGAACTGCATTTGATAAGGCTGTATTCAGTCCAGAACCTTTCTTTAGGTACATAATTGAAACTATTCTACCAAATCTGTTTCACTTAGACTACAATCATGTTCTGCCAGCCACTCAAAAATCCCCATTCTGCTATGAGCAGTTAGTTAGTGGTGGGTGTATAATATCATTTAATCATTTCCCTCTAAAGCTCTGGCATGCGAGAACAATACTGTGATGATGATCAGGTATGTGTCCAAGCAGTGTCTCAGGCTATTCCAGTGTGTGATCTTGTGGTGTGGCAGTTATAAACTCAGAGACACAGATGTCCCATTAAGGGGCAGTCCAGACTCTGTGCTGTCGTTTAGAGACTGGCACGTGGCTGGTAAAGGACTCAGTGGAGTTTTCCATCTGTTTGACCAGCTACAGCTTGCATAGCGAACACTTCTCCCCTTCTGGTCGTCATGTTACAAATTGGGATTTTTTTTTCAGTCAGTGTTGTAATAAAGGGGCTCTGAGAACACATTTTTCTTATACATTCTCAAAGTGATTTGTTTACTAATTTCTTCCCTCTGACACTGCCGAAATTAATCTTGCTTTACAGGTTACTGCATCACTATGTTCAGACATTTCTATGATAGGAGATTTCCAGTTCTTTCAGCAATCAGTGTGAACAGAAAGAGAAAAAAAATTACAGTGCTATTCACTGTATTCCAGAAAAATTTCAAAGCAAAAGAAAAAAATCAGTTGGAGTTTCTTTTTGTTTGTTTGTGTGACCTGCTAATTAGGATACTTAAAGGAACGGGATTATGACTTTATAGAAAGGAGCAATCTTCTGAGTTGTAAATGAGAATACTAGAAGTCTAAATCTGCTTTCTATTTTAAGAATATTGATACTACTTTTATTCAATTTTAAAAACATATTTTATTAATGTGTGTTAAAGCAGCTCAGCTTATATTTTATTTGAAACACAAGTATAAGAGATGTTCTTGCAGCACCACTAATTTTGTATTTTTCCAATCTGTCATAATCACATGTTTATTATTTAAGCCAAAGTCTATTCAGTTTATTGCTTTGTGAGGAACAGAGGGATTTGTAAGAATTTCTAACTCACTTTAGACTTTTAAGTGATGGAGAGAACTGTTACCATCAGCGGTCATGCTGCTGGTGGCTTTCTTTTGGGGAAAGATTGGGCAGTGCCAGGCTCCCCCAGGGAATGGTTTGCCCCTTTCCTCAAGAAGGACAAGGGATTAGTTTTGGGATTCATGAATGTGCCCTGCTTCCAGATGAGCCGTTGCACTTCTCCTGGGGAAAACAGACAAGGAGTCATCCTCTACATGTTGGAGCCCACTACATGAACTCTACAGGAAGTCTGGACTCTTCACCTTGGGCAATGATGACTCCTCCAGGAATTAGGCACCCAAAATTTGGACTCTAAGGGAAAAATATCATTTTCTGGAGCTATCACTTTCATCAGTCAATTTCTTCACTAAAATTAGCAGGGCCATATATTCCATGAGCATATAATGTGTGTACTCTTTATCATTTGGCACTCTTTCTGCTTCTTGGCTGCCATAAGTAAATGGAGTAAGAGGAACAGCAAATGGTGTAACCAAAGGGATAACTTTCATTTTGCTTTCAGGAAATATAAAATATTGTATCTTTTAAAAAGCCATTGGAATAATAAATAAATAAAATTAAATTTTTTGTATTTTTTTACATCAGAAAACATCTGAAAATTAATTAAAATGGAAACGAAAATATATGTGTATAGATGTCTGATAGAACTACCCTGCTAGTGGCTCTATGTTCAACAAACCAACAATTGTCTGCAAGACTTTTCATTCTCTTGACAACAAGATGTTTTGAGAGAAATAAACATGGAAAGCCAGAAAATTAAAGAAACTTTTATCAAACTTCCCACAAAATTAAAAGGTAGAAATGCCCCTTAATAAATCTCTGCTCCATTCACTCAGATGTGTATTATATTGTTTTTCTCATGAGTTTTACATAGTGGGTAAAGCCCCATCAAACCCCTTACCAAGCCTGTAGATCCCATTTCAAACAAAGGCATGACTCAACATAATTCCTGCTCTAAAGAGTATGTGGTTTAGGGCACAAAATGTATGTGCATCAGGCCGCGTAAAGACAGAAATAAGGTGCACCAAATATTTCTGCACTGCAGTTGCACTGTAGAAGAGCCAAGACAGGATAAACTCTTTCAGAAACATCAGTATTTCCTATGGCTATTCTGAGCCTGAATCTTCTGTATGCCCATCAATTCATGGATTAGACAGAAGAAACAGATACACATGGAAATATATATACATCTGGACATTTATTGATATGTGTGCAATATTAAAGTCAGTTTTACCAAACATTTTTAACAAAAAAAGTAGACCAAACAGACTTTTCAGATTCCTTCTTTCTAGCAGGCAGAAAATCACTACCTTAGCTAGTACCTTTCATATAAATTTTACAAACTCTCAGACATTCATTAGACATATAAAAGGAATGGCCTCTGCAGATTATGGGGCAAGGGTGAAGAGGGTAGCGAAGGGCAAGGGAGACTGATTGAGCACTCAGAAAGTTGAAAGTAGGATTTGATTGTTTTATTAGCAAGAAGGTTGGGGGTTATAAGACAAGGAGAAAAGATAGCTCCTCTGATGGGAAATTCAGAGACCCACAGAGCCAATTAAGTGTGTGGAGGACTTTCCAGGTGGGGGAAGGGCTGAGTGGTGCTGGGGGCTGGCTCTAGGAATGGGGAATGGAGGAGGAGGGAAAGCATGTGTGGTAAATTCAGCAGCCAGAACAGAGAAGGCAGTGCTGTAAATCACATGAACTGCCTTGCTCCCACATAGAAAGAAAAGGAAAGGAGGTCAGTTGGATTTGCTTGGGGTTTCACATGTCCTATTACCTTGGGTTATCAAATGGATCTAGAAACAAAGTGTCACAGAGAGCAATGAGGGACAGGATTGTAAGGTCAGCTGTTACCCTGATGTTTACAGAGACTAGGTGGAGGCTGAAAGGAAGATGAGTCAAGCAAACATACCTGGAGGTACTTGGAAAGTAGATGTACCTGTTTGGGATTTTTTTTTAAAAAGTAATAAGAAAATACTCAAAAACCCCATTCCACTCAGATTCCTTTCCAATCTAGTATATATCTTGACTCACCAGCTTTGAGAACTTCAGCCTTAGTTTTTATAGTATTCCTTTTATCTTTTGAAAATGGATCTACAGGATACAGTGGGGAGCTGAAACAATTCTAAATAATTAAATAAATATAACTGTGTAGTCATGATTATTTGTGTCTGTTACTGCCCCACAGGGTGAATGTGTATTTCTGGCAGAGTGCCTTGTGTCTGATTGCTCCCCTTGTGGAGCAGTAATGTGTTCAGGTAGTCATGCCTATATCTAATAAAAACTGCAAATTAACAACTCTATCCCTGAAAAATTAATCCTGGGTCTAAAACCACAGCAGAAAAAACCTTCCCACACACACATACACAAAAACCATGCCACTAATAAGTGTCCATTGCATTCTACATGAGTACAAATTACTTTGGAAAAGAAACCACAAGATTACATATGGGATGTTAGTATTATGTTGAAAAAATCATATCCTATGAAAGACTGGAAATGCCATAGCCAGTCTTCATAAGCTGAAAAGTGCTTAAGCCCAAGCCTTTGCACACCTCAGCTATGACAATAAGCTTCTCAACTTCAATAAACTTTCAATAAAGTCCCACCTTTGGATAACATCAATTAAAAACATATAGGCAGACACTATATCGTAATCTTGATAAGAAAATACTTATAAATTAAAGAATATGTAATTTATTTAATTTAAAAGATGGAACTTTAAGCTAAAATTGATGAATCACAAAATAATTTAGAATTAAAGGTACTTCTTGAATTCGTCCAGTCCAGCCTCTCAGAGTAGGTGGTGCAGGACCATGTCCAGCTGAGTTTTGAGTATCTTCAAGAAAAACACTCCACAACCTCTCTAGAAAATCTGTGCCAGTGTTTGACCACCTGCACAGTGAAAAAGGTATTTTCTCATGTTCGGATACAGTTTAATGTGTTGTAACTGTCCTGTTAGTGAGTGCCTCTCGGAAGTGTCCAGCCCCCTCTTCTCCTTTCCTTCCTATCTGGTATTTATACATGTGGATAAGATCCCCTTGAGCCTTCTCTTCTGCAGGGTAAAGAGTCACAGCCCTCTTCTCTTATGGGAATGATGCTCCAGTCTCTTAATTTTCTTTGTGGCCCTGCATGTGGCTTGCTCCAGCAAGTTCCTGTCTTTCTTACATTGGGGAGCCCACAGCTGTAATCAGCATGTCAGGTACTGGATAGAGAAAAGATAGATCTCCCTGGCCCAAGAGGCTGTTGGCTTTCTTTATGGAGAGGGAGCATTGCTTTCTCATGGTCAGCTTGTTGTGCACTAGCACCCAGGTCCTTCCCAGCTGAGCTGTGTCCTGGGACATCAGTTCCTTGTATTTACTGGTGCCCAGGTTATGCTTCCCAGGATGCAGAACTTTTCACTTGTTTAATTCCATGTGGTTCCCATTCTTACTAATTTCCTGCCTGTTCTGGTCTATCTGAATGGCGATAAAACTCTCTCCATGTTTCAGCTGCTCCTTCCAAGTTTTTTGTCTCAAAATGTGTTGAGGGCATAGTTGGCTCCATTGTTCCTCAATGTAAATGTTAAAATAAGAAGATCATTTAGGAAGATGTTATGATTAGTCTAATATTAGTTCAAACAGAAATTTAGCCACATAGATAAGGAGAACTGTTTGAGAATCACTGTCCTTAATCTGCCAAGGGTCAGTTGTGCCTCATCAATATAATTGCTTGTGAGATAATGTGACAGGATGATTTGTGGGTAAGAGGGGAGCAGTTGGTATCATTTCCCTCAGTTTTAGCAAAGATTTTGACTGTCTCTCACACTGTACTCTCAAATCCAAGGAAGAATTTTATTGTCTGCATGCGTGCACTACCAGATGTAGGAAACACTGGCTGGATTTTGGATTCAGAGGATTTTGGTTAATGCCGGTGTCAAGGGGACTACTGCAGAGGTCTGTACCAGGATATGTCCTGATTGTGATTATGCCACCTGGAGGAGCAGAGGGACTGTACTCATGTCAAGCTTGAATTATGGTGGTGGAAGTCTTCTGGAATTCAACAAGGACAAATGGAAGTCCTGCCCCTGAGAGAGAGGACTCCAGCAGACTGCTTGGTTGGGAGGAGCTCTTGCAGGAGGACTTGGGGGTCCGGGTGGGCAGGGACCTGAGCAGAACCCAGCAGTGTGCTCTGGCAGCTGTGAAGGCCACCTGCATCCTGGGCTGTATGAACTACCCAGTCAATTAAGGGACAGGATTTTCTCCACTGGCTTGGCACTCACTAATCTATACCGAGACACAGCACATGGTTTGTGACCCCCCCAATATCAGAATGAAATCGATAAAATCAAGCCAGATCAGCAGAGGACACTGAGGTTATTAGAACAAAACAATTTCAGCAAACTCTAAGAGACAATATCTAGGGGAAAAAAGCATACCACTATGTTATACAGAATGGTCATGTATATCCTTGAAAGCAGTTATCTGGAAGGATTAATGGTCTTAGACTACAAATAACTTTGCATGAACTTCTATGACTTAAATTCTGAGGGGATATTTACATGTATAAGCAGGAAAATAAAGAGTCAGGGGAAAAAAAGAAGGCATATAAATCTCTAGGTGTGAAATATGACATCACTGTCCATGAATATTATGTAGAGGATTTTTCCTCATAGCTTTAAAAATAGGTGGAAAATCATAGAAGGCAAATAATCACACTCTAGAGCAAGAGGAGTTTGTTTTTTGGTGAGAAACATACAGAGCTTAATCAATTTATTTCATCATATCAGTGAAAAGACAGCTTGGTTATGGCATGCAAGTGCTTTAAGGGGACAAACTATCTGAAACTAAAGAGCTCTTTAAACTACCTGTGAAGTGCATAACAAGAGTGAATTGCTGCAAGTTAGAGCCAGTCACATTCAAATGACTAAAACAGAACATTTTTAAATGATGCTGATAATCTAGTAAAATAATCTACCAATGAAACCGAGGGGTTCTCTATATTTGAGTGAGTAGTTATTCTTTTCTGGAAAACGTGTTGTTGGGCTTATGCATATGATTGCAGGTGTGAGACATAGGATATAGAGAGAAATTATGAGCTTTTGGCTGGAAGGTGTAACAACATAGAAACCAATCCTGAATCCAGACCAATTTGTTGCAAATGTGCTGCAAAGTGGCAGACCTAGGCTGTTGCAACGGACAAGGATCAGTATGTGTTAACTGGGGGTATGATGGCTTTTTCAAACGAGCTAACTCGAACATTTGTAACCATGTGAGCTGACTCCTTGTTACAAAAAACTGTAATGGATTCCATTGAGTGGGAATCAGATGAAACGTAATGGATAAACAGACTGATGGTATAATGATCCTTTCTGGTCTTAAAATTTCTGAATTTGAAAAAAACCAGAAATTCTATTTTACCTGTGCTTTAGCTGACGCATCATAGCATACCCAGCTGCATATTATGCCTAATAACAGCCATATGATTTATTTGACGTATGTTAAGTCATCTCAGAACCTTAGATAAAGTGTGAGTCCTAATTGTCATATTTATTACAAGAGATCAATCTGTGTCAAACAAATCTTGGACGATAACATGGAGTCACAGTGGGAGTTTGTTGGGCTTTTCGAGGAGGGTGTTTTTTGTCCGTGCGTCCTGAAAATCACCTTTGCTTATGGCAGCATTTTCAAGGTAGGCTCACATGAACTCTCAGCAAGGAGGAGACATAACAACCACACAACCCAAGGAGGCTGTGTGCCTCCAGCCATCCCTGACAGCTGTGGATGCACGTCGTGTCAGCCTTGGTACTTCTGCGTTCCGGGGGGAGCGCTGTCACCTCCCTCCGGCTTGAGGGCCTGGCAGCTAAAACTTGCAGTGAGAAGGTCATGACACAAAACTTGTCGGGAAAAAGAGCCTTCACAGATTATGCATATTAATCTAAGAACTCTAAGACAATTTGTCCACGATGAACGTTATTTGCACTAGTTGAACAATTTGGTGCTTCTACCAATTCACAGGAACTTCCTCGTGATTTAACAAAGAGAAAGGGCTGTGATAAAAGAGTTAAGGAGTGGAGGGAAAAAGCAACAGATACGGGGATGCAAAACCATGTTCAGAGCTTACTAAGTCAGTGTCTAACACACAGGAGGAACCCTCAGGTGCCCTTCCAGCAGCTAATATATTGATGGCTTTGTCTGCTCCTAAATATATTAATTTCCTTTCTACAGTGACTGTTTTGGGCAGAGGTATTTTTTGTTCTTTGTAATACTGGTACTTTCTCGTTGCCACCTCCACACCTGTGTTTCACAGTCCAACATTATTTACTGCAAATAGTCCTCACACCAGCACTGAACAGGCAGGATGGTGCCCGGTGCTCTCACAACTTTGGAGATAGCAAGACACAGTCACATTAAAGACCACTGCTTGATTTACAGCTTATGCACAAAATCAAAACTCATTCTGGCTGAAAGTCAACTCCCCACTAATAGTGCCTGAGAGACTTGAAACTAATGTCTGTTTCTAGCCTCTGATTTTTCACTTTACACACATGGTAGGTGGATACTTTCATATTTTGTGAGGGTTGTTGTGTCTGCGGCATTTAAATTTCTCTTTTATGTGCTGAAATATGCCCATAGAAAAATATATTTTATAAGAACACATGAACATGTACATAGTTCCTCATTATACATAGAACTAGATATATATTCCCTTGTACCAGCAAAATTTGACTTATATTTTACCTAAGAGAAGACCTTAGTCAAAGATGTACCATAGTAACTCTTTCTACCCCTATACTAAAAATATATTGCAGAAATACTGGGGAGCAAACATGTAATTTAAAAAAAGGTAAATTATAAATATTTTAAACAGCAGGGACATTCTTTTCCCCTTTTATTTCTGTTTTTGAGAGCATTATTATTAATGCAGACTTACAAAATTTAAAGTTGCATCTTTTACTACCAGCAGAGTGACTTAATCACTTTGGCTAAATAAAAAGAATCTGGGAGGTAGGCCACCTTTGCAATTTTAAGAAATTTGGACTCACATTTTCACCTTTTATGTATTTTAATGACTCCTTATCGTTTGATAGTGGATATTCAAAAAGGTTACGTAGACAGCACTTTTAAAAGTAATCTTGTGTGCAATAGAATACAGAATAGAATACGCAACATTTTAATCAACTTCAGGTTTTCTAATGGACACTGTAACCGTGTCTGTCCCTTCAGCTCTTTGAATTAGCAGGAGAAAGGGGGGAATGTGCTGGAAGCATTTTTACCATTCAGCTGTTAGCTTCCCCCTATTCTCTGCTGATGCACTTGAACCCTTGCCTACAGTAAATGCAGAAGATCGCTGAGAAGGTAATGGAGTTTATCTCTGCTCAAGGTCACTGTTCAGTGCTTGTGCCACCTGACAGGACCTGGTCTTTCAGAGGTGCAGGCATGTGCTGGTAGAAGGCAAGAGGAGGATGAGATGGATTTATTCACTGGGGGAGTACTTATTGCTGAAAAACTTAGTTGTGAATATAATAGCATACATTTTCATGTAAGATTTCAACAAATTTCAACAAAAAGATTTCAACAAATAGGCCTGCTTTGGGGATATGGGAGGTGTAAACCTTCTGATCCTTGGAGGTAGCTGAAGTGATTTAGAGGAAGAACGTATGTCAGAGTCCGGCATCTGCAGAGAATTCATCGTGTGTTTCATATGCATGTAACCATCTCCCTTGGCGGCTACTCAGAGCTACAGCTGTCTGAACAGAACCACAACAGAAAGAAGAAAGAAACAATCAAACAAAAAAAACCAAAACCCACCAAAAAAAAAAAAACCAAAAAAAACCCCCAAAAAATCCCCCTGGGCCAACACCGTTCATTTTAAGAAAAAGACATATGATACAGGTGAAATAGAACAGCTGCTAGGAAAACAGATTATATTTATTTACAAACATGCAAAGGAAATTTTATATTTATCCTCCTCCTTGTTTTATTTCTAGAGCATATCACAGCATGAAGCAGCTACACCCTGAAAATGGCACAAAGAGCCTTAGCAGTGGCATTTTAACAAGCCTAAATGATTTAGAGTCTATAGTGATCTTGTTATTTGATTGGATGCAATTAGTATGAGGGATGCATGCCTGAATGCGCTGAGTTGTGCACTCTAATGGTCTGGCCCATTAAGGGACTTCACTAAGGACTCTATCCTGTTGTACGGCAGGCAAGTAGGGCAGTCAATGATTTCAGTTTTATCACTGAAAAAGGCAAGAGGTGAGAGGTACTCTGGTGATGCTGGCTTTCCCTTTTGCCACTGTGACTTGATCTTTTCTGACTGTTCATGTAAAATTTGTGAACAGAGAGCTGGCAAATAACATGGCTGCAGTCGGAATCAGAAGTGGGGAAAAAGATCAACAGAGACGGTTTATAGCAAACTGTAAGATACTGCACCAGATGATAAGAATAGGAAGCCAGCTTGCTCCTACGAGTAGGAATCTTAGCCCTAGATATCATCCTAGCCAGGGACTTTCAATGCTTTATTTTGCCTTCTCTTTTTTTTTTTTTAATTTTGAAAGCATGAAACTGAAAATGTTAAAGCATATTGGGAGAGCATAAGTTCTTTGCATTCCACTTCAAGTTCCAAAAAATCAGACCTACTGAACAAAATGAATCCTATGAAATTTCCCAGCCCAGTTTGCTGGGTTTCAAAGTGTTTGCTTCAATTGATATGTGCTTTTTGCACTGAAATAAAAGTTGGCTGCTCACTGATAGCAGTGCTTCTCATTGTCTGTATGAAGTTACTGCCTCATATGATGATGAGAGTCATTTGGGTAACAGTATATTTTCATTGTTCATTGTGTCTGGGCAAGACAGGATTCTGTCCCATGAAAATAATTTCCATTGTCTGCCTTAAAACATTACGTAAACAGTGAATAAACTTTAGGTCAAACAAATGAATCCACTGAAATTGTATCGATATGGCCCCAAGACAAAAAGTAGTATTTGCTAGTATAGTTATTCATCTTCTGTGGCCTCAAAATAAAACATACAAAAAGAATGCTCATCATTCTACTGTTTTTAAGCAACCTTCAAGTACAATTACAGGTTGAGTTGTAAAGATTCTTCTCCAGTTGTACCATGGAGACTCTGGTGAGCAACTGAAATGACACGTAGCTTGTATTGTTTTGAGTGTGAATAGAATTTACTGCCTCAGTTTTCCTTGGAGGTGGTATTTGTGCTCTGTGTGTGTGTGTATTAAGATATAGCTGTAGAGAGCACTCACCACATCTTCCCCAAAATATCTAACCAAAACACTCACAATGCCTCCATGGACAGGTAGAAATATTCACCACCATGGGTGTGTTCAATCACACCCATGGTTTAAGTAGAAAGCTCAAGGCTGATTCCTTAAAGGAAAGGAATTGGCAAGCTGAAGTGTGCAGAGAGGGTGGGAAAAGGCAGGAGCGAAACAAATCCTTGTACCTGAGCTGATTTCATGGTAGTCTTCATAAGGAAGTGACACAGTTTGAAATATTTAGTTTTGCAAGATTCAGAATTAAACGTCAACAAAGAAATTAATCTCCCGGTGAAAAGTCACCAGCAGAAACAGAAGTTTCTGGAAGAAGACATTGATGAAGGTGACCTACCAAAAGGCTGCAAGAAGACAACTCACTATAGAAAGCAGACAGATGGAGTTTGAGGTTGAATTTTACATAGGCAAAAAAGCTATTGTGCAGTGCAATCTAAAATAATTTCCACCTCCTTAGGAAAGAAAAAAAAAAAGATATTCTAAGGGGTTAGGCAATTTTGAAGCATTTGCTGAAGCTGACACAGCACGGACAGGGAGGGCATGGGCAGTAGCAAGGTGAGATGACTTGTCTGTGGGCCACTGGACAAGATTACAAACCAAGGTAATCAGACAGACAGCCTGAAAAGCAATAGGGCATGTATTGATTTTTAGCTGGACACAAATCAGTGTGTTGCTGCTGACAGTTATTGGTACTAGAGTGAAAGACATTCTAGTGTGGAAAAAACGTGAAGCTAGGCAGAGGACAATTAAATGTATGTTAAAATGTATGTTAGAGAACCAGAAAAAAGGGTGGATGGATGGAAAATGTTCATTTGGAGCTTAAAAACTATTTTATCTCCTTCCTCTTGTAAGACTGCTCTTCTAGAAAGAATAGGGAATGAAGACTACTTAACAAGGTTTGGAAAATACCCTCTGGCCATGGAATGGTTCTCAGGTGAGCGCTGCTGGTTCATTCTATTATCCAAGTAGCACAGGATACTTTTGGGTATGGGTTGTATTTATACCATTCATTTATGTTTTGTTAATAGATTTTGGCTTGGAAAATCTGATACAGGGGCTGTTACATTAATGACCTCTGGAGATGACAGATGGAGCAGCAGGAAAACATCCATTACAGACAAGTGAAATGAGCCAAAATGAAACATCTACATATAAGAAAATATAAAATAAATACCTAAAAGCTGGAAATTAAAAAAAAAAGGAAATCTGTAAAACTCAATGTACCATGGGAGATAAGTAACTTTGGGAAAGCATGCCAGGATCTGAAGGGAATGTTTGAGAAGCAAGTGAGAAACTGATTTGACTGATTTCTGAATCTGATGAGCTTTAAAATATTAACATATTTCCCTTTCATTTGTAGGATTCTTCAATACTGATCAAATAATATCTGTAGGGGATTGCCCAACAGAGAATGATATAATTTAAGAATTTGCTTTGGCAAGACTATAGTTATTGCTTGGAGAATTTCTGTGGGAGATCTGGAGGGGAATTACTTTTAATAAGATATTCTAATTACCACAAACATATTGTGAGAATCTGGGCTGAGGGCTAAGCAGACCTGTACACTCTGCAGACCTTAATGTTTGCCATTATTTGTGAGAAAAAAATATTTTGCTTTGATTTTGTTAAATTATGTAATTACTTAAATAGCTTCTCAATAGGCAACCTTTATGGTTAGTAACTTATTTGGATCCTGAAAATCTTCCTTGGATATTGTGAGACTCCTAAGGGAGCATCAGGATCTCATCAACTGTGTTATTAATATTTGATCTTTCTCTATAAAATTGATAATGCTGCCTTGGATGATTTATACAAATATGCAAGTCCTCAAAAGAGCACATATAAAGTGATAAACCTGGGTAAGTAGCTATATTTGAATTAGAAGATATTTTCTCATTTAAAACCAGGAGTACATCAAACAGTTTACTGCAAAAGCAGTCTACTACCCTGCCTGTAATTTTCTTGTCTCCACATTGCCCCTAAAGGAACTCTTTTTATAATCAATAACAAATAGTAAAAAGCAAATGCATTTTAATGGAGTTCTCATCAAAACCAGAGAAATCACCTTGTCTTTGACTTTAGTTCTTGGGATTTATTGCCAATTAAAAAAAAATCCTAGATGTGGAAATTGGTATATTTTGAAATACCTTCGTGATGAAAATTTGGTCCACTTCTGATGATGTAGAAACCAATTATGTGTTACCTTTTTACATATTGCCTGTAAGTTCTTTTCAGTTAATTTTTATCTCTCGTGTACAGCTTATGTGTTATCAAAGAAAAATGATAGTCTATAATTTTATAAGTTGGAAATGGAAAAGAGATCACCGTGTAACAGGGTGTCTTGTTATTCCAAGCAGTTGACAAGATACTGATAACAAGTGCTCTTGCTTGTGTTCCTATGTACCTCATGCCTACCTCTATAGAATATCTGTATTTGTGTTGTGCCAGTGGACCTACCTTACTGGAAGGGAAATTTTCAGCAAAGTATTAATCCAGTGATGTATTATTTTCTGTAGCAGTTTTGAAAAGCCCTGAAGCAATTATAATGTGCTGTCACCGTAGTGTACATAAAAACACTTTTAAACTTGATAACATATATCTTAGACAACCTTTCTAGGCCAAAACCACATTGTTATGACAAGAAAAATTATGTAAGAGATTACCTTGTAGACAGCTATTATGTTGACCTATTCATTTGCCCTTTGGAAAGGAAATAAAATTTTATATGGTCACATCTTGGGTTGCCTTCTCTAAGAAGTCGAAGTCAGAGCCTCTTTAAGTGGGCTAAGCTTTGATAGATAACATCAGTAGATACCATCTAGAACCATCCCAGCCGAGAGCAGCTTCTGCAGAGCTCATCTGCAGAAGTAAAAAGTATCAAAATCACACAATATGAGAGATTATGGTTGCCTTCTGTCATGCACATCTATCTCACGCTTGTTTTGACCGCTTGTAGAGTTTAATGCCAACTGCTTTGTTAATCATTTTTAGGTAGTGAATATAGGCTGCTGTGTCCACCACAATTTTCTTCTGTTTGCACTTCTCTGATAAACATAAGACAGAAGTAATAGCTGTTAATTTTTAGAGATGTCTTAATAAAATCATAATGATGCTAAACTCTCTAAAAAATTTCCTGTGGAACGAGTTTAGTCTGTGTGTGCTAAAGCAACACATGGTAGCTTGAAATATTGGGAAATCTGTTTCAAAACCTCATTGCTACTTTAAAATGATCACCAATGAGGACTCAGTCCAAAAGGACTCATGACACTTACTCAAGTCCAAATGCAGCCAAATGATGAAAAATGAAGACCCCTCTGAGAGTTTTTTATCTGCATCCCTGCTTTTGCAATCAACACAGTAGCTTTCAAATGCTTTTTTCACTCATTTGGCCAAGAGAGATTTTGTTAATATGGAGCAACAGACAACAAGGAAACAGTAATGTGAATGTCCATGAAGGAAAGGCAGAAAAAGAATGAATAAATGGTGTGAAAAATAACAGTTACTTCGCAGTGTATGCTGCAGATATATTGCAGATAGGAATTATGTCCCACCAGGGCAGTTTCTGGCAGTCAGGAGACAGGTCAGCAGCCTGTTCAGCAGCTTATCCACAACCTGCTCTGCAAATGGGCATCAAACACAGAGGAAAGCTCTTCCCTGACTTTATGTCAATCTAGACCTCTAAGCTGGCTTCATAAAAAACTTGAATCTAATCCATCATTTACAGCCCACTACACAGGTCTCCTGCACACCTGTGTTCTGTGCAGTCATCTGAAATTGTACAGAAACACCCTGTAGAAAGTGTGGTTAAAAAACCCAGTAATCTGATCACAGCTTCTCATGATTAATGAGAGACCTATAGGACCTGATGTCATTTACCTACTGTGTCTTAGTAAAATACAATATAACGGTGTCTCTATCTGCTGAAAATATTCACAGAATTTAAAGAACATCTCAGATGTTACCTTATCAACTCCTGATGCAGTTTAGCACACCTTCTGCAAAATTTAATGAAACATCATGTCTCAAACAATCCCGTTCAGCTTCCTGTGTTTTTGATTTTTGGCTGCAATATACTGTGGAAAAAAACTGGATGTTGCAGCAATCATTGCCCCGTTCCATTAAAATGTACTATAATTTTCAAAGTTGTCTCTGCCTTGATATCCTTTTATTGGAAAAAGGCAGCTTCTTGATTTTAGTGTAAAGAATTTTCCAGAGCTCATCTGTAGAACCCTGAAAGTCAGCATGAATAACAACTGACTAAGAAAAAATACTAGTTCTTCTTTTGGGGTTAATCTGATTTGAATTATTTGGTGTTTACAGAAAATTTAAAGCAAGTACATGGGCCATTTCTATGGCTCAACCAAGATGCAATAGCTTCTTACTCTACAATAAGCAGTTTGTATGTATAAAACCACTCTTGCCTGCTCTGCATGGCATCCAAAAATTCAGTTTACCTTGTTTTAGTATGGAATGCTGAGGAGATGGTGTTCTATTCTCTCCCTCATTAGTTTCAGATAAACTTGTACAGCTTATGAAATTTTTATTTGCCGTCAGCTTTTTTGCTTTCTGGAAACCTGAAGGGAAAATTATTTTCTGTTTTTCGGAATCATGGAAACGGAATCATTAAGGTTGGGAAAGACCTCTAAGAACATCAAGCTTAATCATTAAGCTAGCACCACTGTGTTCACCACCTAAACCATGTCCCCACATGTCACATCTATAGCCTTTAGAATTCCTCCAAGGATGGCGATTCAACCACTTCTCAAGCAACATATTCCAATGCTTGACAATCCTTTCAGTGAAGAAAATTTTCTTAATATCTAACCTAAACCTCCCCTGGCACTACTTGGTGTCATTTCCACTTCTCCTATGAATTTTTACTTGGGAGAAGATGCCGACCCCCCACCTGGCTACATCCTCCTTTCAGGTAGTTTGATGAGAGTGATAAGGTCTCCCCTGAGCCTCTTTTCCTCCAGGCTAAATAACCCCAATTCCTTTAGCCGCTCCTCAAAGGACTTGTGCTCCAGACCTTTCACCAGCTCCGTTGTCCTTCTCTGATCATTCTCCAGCACCTCAGTGTCTTTCTTGTCATGAGGGGACCGGAACAGGACACAGAACTCAAGACACAGCCTCACCAGTGCCCAGTACAGGTCACTGCCCTGGTCCTGCTGGCCACACGGTTGCTGATACAGGCTAGGATGACACTGGCCTTCCTGGCCACCTGGGCACACTCTGGCTCATGTTCAGCTGCAGTTGACCAGCACCTGCAGTTTCTTTTCCATCAGTGTCTTTACGGTCCCTCTTTCTCAAGCCTTTAGCACTGTCTGGGGTTGTGACGTGAACTTCTGACCCAGCACTTCATCTTGTGGAACCTCATCCATCTGGCTTTGGTGCATGAGTCCAGCCTGTCCAGATCCCTCTGCAGATCCCTCAGCCTTCTGGCCCTCCAGAAAATCAACACTCTTGCCCAGCTCTGCAAATGAGAGGACACTCAATCCTCTCATCCAAATCATTGATAAAGATATTAAACAAGACTGTCCCCAACCCTGAGCCCTGGGGAACACCACTTGTGACTGGACATAAGCTGGATTTAACTCCATTCATCCCACACTCTGAGCCCAGCCATCCAACAGGTCTTTAACTCAGCCAGCAATGCACCCATCCAAACCATGAGCAGCCAGTTTCTCCATGAAAATTAGAGTGAGTGTCAAAGACTTTGATGAAGCCAGATAGACTTATCTACAGCCTTTTCCTTATCCAACAAGCAGATTAGCTTGTCACAGAAGGAGACCAGGTTAGTGAAGCAGGACCTGCTTTTCATAAAACCATGGTGGCTGAGCCAGATCCCATGGTCATGCTACACGATGACCCTCAAGATGATCTGCTCCACTGCCTTCCTTGGCACTGAGGTCAGACTGGAAATTTGTAGTTTTCTGGATCTACCTTCCCGTCCTCCTTGTAGGTGGACATCACATTTGCTAACTTCCAGTCACCTGGGTCCTCCCTGGTTGACCAGGACTGCAGGTAAATGATTGAAAATGGTTTGGCAAGTTTCTGCCAGCTTCCTTAAGACCCTTAGGTGGGTATTATCACATTCATCATACTCCATTCTATTTTTAACCAGAACAATAAAGACACAAGTGCATGTAATAAAAATTAATCAAAGGAGGATTTCTGAAGAGGCTTAACATTTCTGTAACCACAAAGGGTGTGGAGAAAAGTTTATCAGATTTTCAAGTAAAGATACTGCATGGATAATTGTGATCACAGCTAACTTCATCCTAAGGTGGGGTTATGATGAACCCGTGTCAGTTGCAGTTAGGCCCAGACTAAGATGTATATCTAGCACTGGTACTTGACACAGAAATTAATACAATTGACATATGCTGTATCTTGGTTTTGATTTTTTAAAACATGTCTTTATGAGTGACTAATTTGAGTTATTTATTAGAAATTCTAAATAGATAAAATATAAATGGAAACAATTACTTCTTCATAATTACTTGTTCTATTCAATAAGATGGTTTAATTTATAAACTGATTTTTCATATCTACATCAAGATATGCATGAACCGTTTGCATGTCAAAAACATGATTTCACCAAGAAGCAAATTTAAGAGCAAAGGAAATATAATTTGTAAATCTTGACTGACCTGATCAGGTTCAAAGCCATTCTTTCTACTCAAGGCCCTCTGAGAGCTTTCAGTAAGCAGTAAAAAAGGGTGCAATCTTGCTTTATAGAGCTAAGCCTGTCATCGCCATATGGACATTTTCATGAAAACCACACATGATCAGGGTGTGAAGAAACAGATAAAGAGGACAAGAAATTCCTCAGTGCTCTGCTTACAGAGCTGCTATTGTCCTGCCATGCTTGTGAGAAGTATGTGGGTGCTCTGGACAGTGAGCAAACCTTCTAGCAGGCCCACAATGATCTCTTTCACTGTGGCTTTGCAGAGAACTGTACCACCCATGAAAAGGAAACAGGGTAAAGAGAGAAAGGCACTGCAGGTACTCCCCTTAATCTATGTTTTCTGTGGCTGCATCTGCAAAAAGCACAAAGGATTATTAACATCCACTCACTTGACTAAATTCAAGCTAATTCCATCACAGAAATACTTGCAATCTGCTCAGCTTCTATACTTGTAAAGTCTTAGCTAACCAAGTCATCGTCTGCACAATATACAAACATGATAAGAAATAATTTTTTTCTTTAAAATATTTGCACACCTGAAAAATTTCCAAGATGCAAGAAAACCAATGAAAATATACTTAAATATTTTTAGACAAGAGAAGGTACAGCTGATTTAATTTTCAATGTTTTCTTGATAATATGGTGTACCTTGCTTCCAAGTTCCAATAAGCAAATGTCTCAAAATGTCTTATTCATCTCCAATATAGTAAATAACTTCTGTCCTACAAAAAACCCCTGTAAATGGATCTGTGAAATCGTATTATTCTCTCCTTTTGGTACTAGCAGCCCATTTGGATTGAATCCAAGTACATGTGCATTAATTTTACTAGATCCGAACAAATTTCCACCACTTGAGGAGACAGTCCTTTTCGCTCTCTTTCAATGCAAGTCACATTATTTGGCCATTTAATAACGGAAGTAGAAGAGCTATCACTCAAAAAGCATAACTAGGTATTTGATGTGGATGATTATGCTAGGAAGTCCAGACTAGAAACCCACTTTCTCTTTATATGTATGCACAAAATCAGAGCAAATTTCCTACATGAAAAGCTTTGAAGGTCACTCACTTTTTAGAGCATTTATTTCCTGGATGAACCAAATTTTAGATTCTCCACTATTACTTGCATTTGTATTTTATTAGCAATAAATAGGCATACAGAAAAAGAAGGATAATTTTTTAGAGTTCTGTCTAATTTATATATCAATCAACAACCAGCTCAAGGAATTGGTTGTTGTGAAATAAACACACATCGTCTTTTAGTGAAATCTTATAGTTAAGGGATAAGGAGATGCTGACACAGTCCTATCAATCCTACTTGCCTGGGGATTATAACAGCCTTTCAGTTTCATTTGGGTTGAAAGACAGTTTGCGAGAATTTGCAAGTCAGTATAAATTGAGATTTGAAATTTTAAGGGTAATAACTGTTGCAGTGGCCAAGTGATAGAGCTTCAAACTGACTTTGAAGAGATTTTGTCTGAGTGATGCTGGTCTCAGGTCAAACAGGGTAACATCAGACATCCGATGCACTTTCACTGTGCTACAGACCATAATCTAGTGGAAAAAACGTCTACAACCCTCAGGGTACCCCTACGAAGTACCTGCAAGGACTGCAAATCTCTATATGGCAGAGAAAATTTTGGAGGAATAGCTGTAGCCACGCAGGAGAGAACAGGTAAGGGAAAGGGCCTCACACTGAGAGAGGAACAAAGACTCTGCTGGGGCTGCATTATATTGAGCTCAGTCATGGGGCAAATCACTTGGCAGCCAAACACAATCACATTGGCTGCCACTAGGCTGTTGAAACAAAAGAAATATAAGGCAGGAAAGTAAGGGGGAGAGGAGTTGTGATAGCTTCCTTTAAACACTCTACATTCCTGAAATACATACATTTGTCTATATGGATGTTGTCGATAAATATAAGTATATGGAGAGATAGAACTTAGTGATCTCACTGAGACAATATATACTTCGTGACTTTTCTCAGTGTTAATTTCGTAGGGTGTTTAATACCTTGGCTGTGCCTTGGCAATGCTAATATGCAGGAACCTGTTTACATTATGGACAAGAATGCCCTTACTTATAATCTATATTTGAAAATCCCGTTGAGATGTACATTTATGCAGTCAATGGAGCTGGTATGATCTTCTGGGCAAAGCAGTGAGAAAAGTCCTCATCACTGATAAAGTAAAGAAATGTGGACTTCCTTTTCACAGACAGATCAATAATAGATATTTTTAAATACAGAATTTAATTCCACTTTAATAGAGTCTCAAAAGAATAAATATTATTTTCCATGTGAAAAGTTTCCAAGGAAGAAGATTAATATTTCAATGGGTCAGATTGTATTTTCTGAGTTATTATAACAGTTTATCATAAGATATAATGCCACTTTTCTGGGTATTTTTTTTTCAAAATTATGATGATAGTGGATTTTATTCCAAGTTATTCTAACTTCGACATGACTAAGCATCCTCAATTACACTTGCAGTTTGACAAATCCCAATCATTTATGGAAGTGTATTTGATTTTGGGGTCTTTTTGATTGAAACAGTTTCTGATGAAACATCTCTAGGTTAGAACCTTACTTAGCCAGTTGACTTTTGGGAGGCCTGTTTTTGGAATTATTTTTTTGTCTCGTCTCTCCATTTTGAAAAAAGCACAAATACTGTTTAGCTGTCATCTCTGTGGGCTTCAGAGATTTTGGATTCTAATACCACTGCTCTGTTATGACATAACATTAAGGTAGATGCAGCTGTTTCTTGAAAAAATTAGCTTTATGTTTTGACAGTTCCTTTTAAGGAAGTGAAATCAAATTGTGATAACATTACATGTTTTCTAGCATGAGCTTTAACTCTTCAGTGATGCTCAAGGGTGGTCAAGTCTGACAGTAGAATGCAGAAACAGTAAGATTTTCATTACGCGTTAGGAAAACAAACGTGGTGTGTCCAGCCAGGACAGGGTGAATTTTTTGCAGTAGCCAGGAAGAGGTGTGTCCAGGACCCCGAGGTTATTCTATGCCACTTCACATCATTTTCTTGGGATGGGGGGGAAGGCTGTCTTCCGGGTGGGGAGAGCATGGCAGCAGAGAGCAGCTGGGTATTTTCAGGGGTGTTCCATGTAAATTGTTTGCCTCTTTCTTCTAGTCTCTGTCAATAGTATTGTTGTTGTAACTGTTTGTTTTGTCTCATTGCTTTTTCCAGTAAATTGTTCTTACCTCAACCCATGATCTTTACCTTTTGTGCCTCTGATTCTCCTCTCCAGCCTGTCCCAGGGGAGGTCAGAAGGAGGGGTGAATTAGCAAGCAGCACATGGTTTGCAGTGGTTTCAGTGGGAGTACCGTTCTAAACTACAACAGCCTTGGTATTTGTCCATGGTTGCAAGCAAATCGACATCCACTTTCAAATACTGAACGTGACAAAATGCAAGGACTTGAAACTGGCAGCAGACAGTTCATGACATGAAATGTTTGGGCCTCTCAATTTGTTCTACTGAGACTTTTACAGAAGAAACTACTATTAATAATGATCCAGACAAAGGAAAACTGTCTAGTCCAACTGTAGACAACGTATAAACTTCTTAAGGATATATTAATTCAATCTGTTCAGTTAAAAAAAAATAGAGCAGACTTACTTATGGAAATATAAAACCATTTACAAAACACTTAATCACAATATTTATCTCTGCCTGAAGCTCAGCTTAAGATTCCAAAAACTCAGACAATTTTTGGACTTTATTTAAAACAGTATCCTTCAATACCTTGTATATTTTAATAAATCATGTTTCCATCAATTTTCTAAGACTAAAGACCCAGCTGGAGGTTTATCCATATATTAATAAAGTCCCTGAAAGACTATATTACCAAAAAGTTTTTCTTAAAAGCATTTTATCATTTTAAAGATCACATTGTTTTAAAAATGTCATTATCCAGCTATTGGAAAGTCCAGGAAGTTATTGCATTAATTAGCTGATTTAAAAATAAAATGTAGCCCTTATTATGACCTTGCTTTCTCTTGAGACTTTCAACTGCAGTTCAAGTAAATCAAAAATATCTCGGTTGTAAGGGGACTAGTCAATTGTAATGAACTCAGACAGTTATACTTTTTCTCATTCAGGAACTATTCCTGGCTGTCTGAAGCACTATTCTCATTCTCTTGTACAAAAATATGTAAAGCCTGAACAGCATTTCTCCCTAGACTGTGGCTCAGCCTATGGGATCTGGGGTCCAAAACGCACGTGGTTGTGTTAACTACTGCTTCTGTATAAGCCTTATAATTGGGCATGGACAAGTTTCACAGTCTTATGACACTTGCTTCACTGACGAAAACAGGAGAAATTAATACCTTCACAAGAATAGTCCAAGTTAAAAAGTAACACGAAGTTGAAACTTGGATTATTACTGGACTAATAAAGTAAGGAAAGGATGAGACTGAAGGGTTTTTTTTCACATCTGTCCCTTTGAATGTACACAAAATTATGCAAATTATGCAAATATTTTTGCCAGCAAGGGCTGGCAGTGAAGAGGCTTGTTTGCCCTGCGCAGATGGAAAGCTCTAGTGGAAGATGCCCAGATGCTTCCTTGTCTGTAGCTACATTAACTAAACCTTGACATTAATCATGCTCATTTTTTGCCTTTTGCATGGCAGTAAAGAGAACGCTAATTTTCTTGCTTTTTTAATAAACATTACAATATGAAACATTAACAAACATTAAAAAATGAACCACAGGGTTCATCCAGTAGTGTTGATAGAGCTCCCCTATTCACTTAAAGGCTATTCTCTATCAACTTTGAAGAGTAATTTCATCAGCAGAAATCCCAAATGAGTGGAGAAAGGCAAATGTAGCAGAAGGATCTTGGAAAACACAGGCCCGGCAGCTTCAGTTTAACCTCTCTCCCTAAAAAAATCAAGAAATAAATCCTCACAGAAGCCATCTCCAAACACAAAAAGACAAGAAGGAAATTAGAAACAGCTAGACTAGATTTTTCAATACCAAACATAGATCCAATATCTGGATCTATAGTGCTTGGTCTGCATAGTTTAGAGACGAATTGGCCACAGTTTTATGAAAAAATGTGGAGAACAAAGAATGTTTTCTATATTGATGTTACCAAGGGTTTCAATACAGTAACAAGTTAGTTATTTCGAACAGATACACTGTTCAATGTGAGAAAAATAAGCGAGTTTCTGAGCCTAGACAGTAGCATAGCTGGCAATTTTTTGTGAGCGATATTGCTCAAGGTTTCAAAATGTGAACATCTTCTTCAATGACCTTTGTAGGAATATTATCTCATCAAGTTGATGTCAAATTGTGGGGAAGAACTAGTAACACAGGACATGGAAGTAGCTAACCTGCAATAAATTGGAGGAATGGTCTAACAGGAACTGTGTGAAGTTTGTGTTCATGGTGAAATTATGGATCTAGGATGGAGGAAGCCCATGTGCTGGTTCAGGCTGGGGAAGTTATTATTTACCTCTATTTGACATTAATGAGGTTACCTCTGAAATATTTGCATCCAATTTTAGACTTCCCTGTGCAGACACATTGAGGTGAGACCAGTAAAGGGCCATAGGGTTGATTAGGAGTCTGGGACAGGTGACATCTGAGGAGAGGACAAGGGAACTGCGTTTGTTTGGCCCAGAGGCAAGCAAATTACAGCCTTCCTCTGCACAAAGCCGGGTTAAGATGGAGCCAGACTCTACTCAGAGCTACAAAGCTAAAGGACCAGAGGCATCACACATGGTTTGCAGCATGGAATGTTCTGGTTGGTTTTAAGGAAGTCTGTGGACAATGAAAGCAGTTAAGCACTGGTCGTGTAAAGAGGCTAAAGCATCTCAATCCATGGAGACCGTTAAAACTTGCTGTGCCACAGCCCTGAGCAGCTTGATGGAACCGTCACATTAAACTTGTTTTTGAGACTGGTTAGCGGAATTCCAGAGGCCTGTTTCAACCTAAATTTTTCTGTGGTCCTATTGAATCAACAGTAATACAAACTAGTGCTCTAGTTATGAAGAGTGAGCAATGATTTTCTCCTGATGATCAAGATCACAGGCAGCTGATCCGTGTAGGGAGGACGCACCCAGAGATGGGGCAAGGACGCATCAAGAAATCTAACGTACATATAAGTCTGGGTAATCATTAATCCTAGGAGGCTAAAGTAGAGCCTCTGTGAGTCATGGGATGTTGTCAGCTACAGTTCTGTCCAAAACAGCCAGAATCACGCAAACTACCTTTTGCTTGTTAGCACTGTAACAAGTAATAACAAGCACTTTTGAACACCAATCTTTTGCTGATGTGCTCTTTATTAATAACTACATAAGACTGGTGGAATTACTTAATCTATCTGCACTAAATTCTGACAAAAGGTTGCCTTTCAATAGACTAAGAAGTTTCTAGATGGATTTTTTGTTTAACTACTTTAACAAATAGGCATTTTGTTACAGTTCCTTTCTTTTCTAATGCAGATACCTGACTGTTAGATTATATACTATCTTGATGCACTTTTCCAACAGAAATGACTGTGAGCAAAGTGAGTACATTTTTGATTGTAGTTCTAAACTGTAAACTGGATCACACAATATAACTTGTCTTTGATACTGTGAACTTCAACAAAGTACTTAAATAGCTTATGTCTTCATTTCAAAATGATTAATAAAAAATGCTGTGTTTGAAAGGTTGAAAGTCAGAAAGAGAGTATTTTAAGTTTCAGTGCTCAGGGAATAAACAAGTAATACAGTTCTGGTCGTAATGAAGCAGGTCACCAAATCAAGACACTATACGACAAAGTCATGACCTCTAAAGTCATTAAATCTTATTTCTTGCTATTTAAGATTGAGAAGAGAAACCCAAGCTGAAATAAACTAATGGGCTCTGAAAGTTTCTCTGGAGGCTTAATGAACTGAAGGAGAGGAAAGGACATTTCAAAATTGTTATAGCTCAATATTAAAGTTTGTATTTAGTACATTTGCTCTTTAACCAGAAAGTCCAAAGAAGAGTCCCAACGCACAGTAGAATTGTAATTCTATTATATAGATAACCTCACATAATACATGATTTCAATGATAAGTGGGCACTTCATGGACACTAGCCATTCTAGAGAACCCCCTCATGGAGAAAAGAGATGCTACAAAATCCTTATCTGAATGGCAACTTACAGGATTGTGCTCACATCCCAAACGCTCAGCTGTGTTATCCCCAGTGTCAAAGGACCTCATTCAGCCTGCACTAGCCCCTGTACCAAAGGTCTATATGGACCTCTGACTGCTCCCCATGTCTAGGCTTAGGGCAAATGTTGTGCAAAAAAGAAGTTGTTAGCAATTGCTTTTTCATTCCTTGCAACTTTGACCTTTTGTCTTCCAAACTCACATAAATGCAATCAGTCATCAGAATAGACAATACTACATCTGCCCTGAGCTCCCAGGGTACCACACAAGCATCAGGCCTTATACAACAGCCTAGGGTAGATCTAGTAGAGATTCAAAATTATTTTTTTTTCCCCTGAACATCTCGTTTCTGAGTTTTCCTGAAGTCTCTTAAAGTAAAATGAGGGATGTCTAAGCCAAGGTTAAGATAGGGAAGGCTTATTGCAGCACTGAACTTGAAGGATTTTGTTATGGTTGCATCTTTTGTTCTTCAAAATTTATTTCGTCCATATCCAAAAATTTCTGTTTGATTTCAGAGGATTTTGGATAACCCAAAGATGGCTTATTGCAGCCACTGTAGCTGGTTTCTCATGATGGTACATGTTCTTGTAGGTAGCACCTAGATTATACACTTCGTATGAGTTGCTTGGTTCTCTAAGTAGTAGAAGGACTTACAGAAGCAAGAGAAAAGATCCTGTTTGCTGACATTTTTAGCAAGACTGAGGCTTTCCCCCTGCTTCTTTTGTTCTTTCACCCTGATCATGACGGCAATGACAGTTCTTGTTTCTATTTATTTCAACAGCAATATCTGCAGATTTTTTCTTTCTTGATAACATTTGCTCTTGCCCCTGTCGTGGTAATAGTCTACTAGCTTTATTATTCTGTTCACCTGCTTCCACTGCAATTGAGGCACTGACCTCTTTTGTTCTTTTTCCATATCTGATGGTAGTGGTCCTGTATTTACCCTCTGCTGTTACAGTTTCCTATGTCTTCATCAATCTGATCCCACTTTTTTTCTCAAACAAAATATATTTGAAGAAAATTAGGAAAGTGGAAAAGAGGTGGGAGATTTTTCCATTCTTCATCTTGTTTTTCTATATAAGCGTCCTGTATCTAGGGCAAAAACTATACTACTATTTTAAGCGGAAAATAAAAGAAATGGGTAGGAGCAAGCCCAGTCCCATTTGCTTTTGTTTAGACTTGTAATTTCAGCTTTTGCTTCAGAATATAAGGAAGTAGTGTTAAGAATTAGATGAAAATTAAGGATTTTAAGCTTTTGCAAAAGGTTATTTCTCACAGTCCATCCAAAATTTTGGAGAAACTAAAGAAACTTTAGTTCTAGTTATGTATCTTTATTTCCTACTAGTATAATTGTTTCTTATTTTTAATTGCAAGACACAATAGAATTATGAAATTGAGTAGTCATATATGACAACATAATTGACCCATGATCAATTGAGATAAAGCAAGCAAGTTAAAATTCACCTGTTTCTGGGATTTTTTTATTTATGTCCAGAAGAACTCTACAGGATTAACTGAACAGGTATTAGGTATAAGAACAAGAACTGCCCAACAATATCTAATTTAAATTTGCCACCTTTTTAAAATATCTGTCATTATGCTGGGAAATGTGAATTAACTGAGAAGAAAAATCTGTAGGGTTACTGTCTCTTACAGATTTATTTCGCCTTTATAGCCATCTTGTATCACAAGTAAAAATAAAAAGAAATAACATGCTGAAAAAACATTGCTTATAAAATAAAGATTTGTGTCATAGATTTGTGTCAGTGCTCTATCCTTGCTGAAACAGTTATTTAAAAAATGGCTTATATAAAATAGGTTTACAAGGGAAAATTTTGCTTATAGTGTGATTTCCCCAGAACTGAAGTTAATTGAATATCAGAAGTGCCAAAACCACTAAACATAGACAAGAAGAAACATTGAGGGCTTCTCAGCCTGAAAATTGACCTGCAGTTTCAGTGAATACAGTTTACAAAAGCCAGCGTTTCAACCTGCAACATTAAAAAAAGAAAAAAAATGGGGAAAATGCTTTTATCAGCAGCTTGCCTGAAGATTTCACAGCCACTAGTTGCATTAAACTTTAAATTATGAAAACAATATTTCTAGCTGTTGCTGAGTAAATCCTAAAAGAAAGCACTTCATAATATAAAAACTAAAATTGAAAAAACTAGTGCCAAAACAAGACCCAACCTTATTAAACACTACAGAATTCTCTGAACCTTGTAGTTCAATTAAATAACAAATATGGCTAGATATGAGACAAGAGATATCTAAGCCAGAAAGAGATAACATCATTTTTTCGTGATTTGAGTTTGTATGGCTGAATTCTGGACAATTTTGATTCCCTATTATCAAAAGACATATTTTACAGAAGAAAGTATTCACCATATACAGCATTTTAGTGTATTAAAACATAATTTAAAAACAAGAAAAGCTACCAGTAAATACTACAATTCCATTTGTATCATTTATATTCTTCCTAGAATCATATTTTGCAGTAGAATCATATTACCCTAGGTTAAAAACCTAAATATCAACTATCTTCCTAGTGTCTGAATCTCAGAAGGCATTGTTAAAAACCTAAAAGCCATTCCCTGTGAGTTATTTTCACTACCATAACTGGAATGGGTCGGAGGCAAAAAGCCTCTGGCTTATCTGAAAAATGTCAAGTTTATTTTTTCATCAGGTCTGAGAGAAAAATATTATTGTAAGTTGAGAAGTGTTGTAAACCCCTGAAAATAGATTAAAGTGATTGAACAACACTTAAAAATGTTTTTTCTAACTTTCAACTCACATAAGTCTGATTACTATTTTGCTTTTTTTTTGTTTTCAGTTTTGATGTAATTTTGTAATTTTGATGTAAAAGTGACTCATCTTGCAAGGAGTGGTATAACAGTGCTACCTCCCACCTTACAGAAAGAAATTGCTCTCATTCCTGCACGCATAGGCTGAGAAACTAATCATTACTGTGTTCATTAAGCAATTCTGTGAAAATGATTGTAAAAGGATACCTAAAGACAGGAAAAAATGTTTCCTTTTAGATAAATTGGATACATGTCTGTATAAAGCCAAGAGCAAAAGACTGCCTAGCTGTGGAAAGACAAGATCAAAGGGGTTAGATTAATTGCTGAAACAAATATTTCACACAATTTTAATACATATTAGCAGTGTGGCAATAGTAATGTAGTGATGAAGGCCAGAAATGTGAGAGCAACTGACCTTGGCTCTCATCATTTGTGACCTAATCAGATGCATTCCTGCCCTTGCCTGTATCCTTGAATCCCGACTGAATGGTTCAGCTAGTTTTGTGCTTACACAGCTATTTCCAGCTGGTTACTCAATGATATATGAGCCTGGAGGAGGCACAGGAGGAAGAGTGGCTATACATTTCAGATCTGACCTCGTATATAGTAAAAGTCTCTTCCAGGTGGAAAATAAAGTCATTCGAGTGTATCTACTTAGTACAAGAACCCCAGTTAAAATATAGAAACCATGATGGTCTGCAGACCTACAAGTATACACCAAGAATTTGGTCAAGCACCTCTTCTCAGAGCTGACTGATGCAAAGGGACTTGTACAAAACTGTGAACATTTGGGTACTTTTGAGCCCAGTCAGACTTTACCTGTGGTATTTATAATGACTGTAAAATTCTACCAAATCTTCTCTAGAAAACAAGAACACGTTACGGTGTCTTTGACCTAGCCTGAGAGGCTTTAATCTGGCAATATCATGAGACCTCATCCTGTTAATACTGCTGTTCAAACCCTGTGAAAGATGACTACCACACATACGACATTAACACCTCTGCTGTTAAAGGATGAGGATGATTTTGAACATCAACTTTTATGGGGTTTTTTTTGTGTAAAAAGACAGAGAAGATTCCTTGTAAATCATCCCCTTCTCTGTAATGGACAAGAATTACAGGATATTGAGAAGAGACTACTCTGCAACAAAACTCTCTTCCGAGTAAATTATAAAGAGAAAGTGTCTACTCTATGTGTAAACCTCAACATGTTTTGTAGAAATATCTTCTCCATTCACAACATTTTAAGTATTAGATTTTGGAGTTTACGCTGGTACAAATTACCAACAGCTGGTAATCACTGCAAATCATCTTAGTATATAACTTAAGAGTTTACTATTCAAAAAACCAATGTAGTCTAGACAGTGAAACAAATAAGGACAGCACAAGCGACCTTAACCTTCTGGCCATATCCTGCATTTTATCCTGAAAAATTCCTTTGTGGAGTACTCTTAGAAGTGTTTGTGGAGGTGCATGGCTCAATTGTTAAAGGCTCCTGCCCTGACACCTGAAAAAACTTTATTTTGTGTATATAATTAGCCTTCTTACTGTTGCATGGCAGTAGTTTGAAATGGGTTGCCTGTTCCAACATCTGGAAATTGAGAACATACAGCTGATAGTTCATAAATTAAGAATAACAAAAGCGTGGAATGGAACACCCAGGGTTTTTCAAGCAACCACACAGATCAAGACAAAGATGAATCATCTCAACCAGTTTTGCATGACCTCCTATATGCCCCATTACAATTAGCAAGGATGCATGTGAACTGAAATATACTGAAAAAATAGCTAGTCAAGAATAACTGTACTAAACCAACCTCTAGCTCATTAAAAATGATAGTCTCCTGAGTATTGTGTTTTTAAGTAAAAGAAGCTATGAGAAGATTTTTTGGGGGGGGGAGACATATGCAAGGATTTGAGAAACTTCACATGTGGGCACTGCTTATTTTCTGATCATTTGTAGATGAAAACAATCTTGGAATTTTCATATTTCCTTTAAAAAGCCAAAACACTATGTACAAACCTTGAAAAGTTCATGAACAAGCAGGCTACAAATTTTACCGGTTTTTCTTTAATAATAAACTACAGCTAGTTTACAGGACAGTGAAAATATTCAGAGTTTGCTGCTAAGGAGCAAACCTATACCCAGTTCCCAATGCTTCTTCTCTTGCAAATTTGACTTCCTAAATCTCACTACAACTGACCCTGTTATTCTCCTCTAAATAATCAAAATTAATGTGTTGCTACTTTTGCTGACAACTAAGATGATTTTATGAATTCATTCAGTTAAAAAGAGTAGCTCTGGAAAACTGCTTTGAACTGAGATAATCTACCTTTTTCCTGTATAACCATCCTGTCCCTTTAAGAACAGAGGACTTTCTAAATGTGAAGGTTATGCATTCGTTTGCTGTCCCTTTGAGAGAATGTCCAGGTTTTGCTTTACGGGTGCACAGCAGGAAGAATGCCTGACTGCCGTTTGCTAGCTCTGCATCACTTGGACTGCTCATCAAGCAAGAGATGGAAGTAAAGGATGCCAAAGAGGGCAAACCCAACACACAATGTTTTGTATCAAGCTCCTTTCCAGCACCTCAGTAGGAGCTGAGGTGAATGCATAGGTTCCATCATCTCCTCTGGCCATTGAGCCCAGTATCACTTTTGCATCCAGACTTGCATCCTGGATCACAAGAAGGAGTTTGATGGTTGATGTGACTGTACAACAAGGTCAAATGAGGCTACTTCCTGAAGAGCTTCTCTAAAACTTTCCAGATGATGGATAGAAGAATAATGTTAGAACAACCGTTCAATGTATCTTGCTCAATTTTTGTGTGATATGAATCACCTGAAGTAGTCAGGTGTGTTAGCAGACTACTGAGTACTAAATATTTAGTTAAATGGAGGTCACCTCTTTAAATCTCTGTGTACAAAATATGCTTTGTCAGACATGCCAATAATCCAAATCCCTTAACTGCAGTAAGCTTAGGTTTATTTCAAATACAAGAATGAAAAAACGAAAATTGATTTTTCTAGACATTAGCATTAAAGGGCAGCCAAAGAATGAATTTTGTTTGAAGTTTGTGTGAATAACAATTACAGCACTGGCATCAAGTTTAATCTTTTTTTTAAGCCCATTTACATGGAAAATGAATTTATAACAAGAAGTTAAGTCCCAAAGGATATAATAAATTATTGCTTTCCCTACAGTTTTGGATGTTTTCTCACCCTTCATTGCCTTCCATATATAACACGCATAACACAAAGCCTCTAATAAGTTACAGAAAGTGTAATTCTATGGAAGAATATATTAAGTCGTGTGCCTTACAAGGATATCAGAGGAAAGCATTTTGGTTTAAAAATTGTCTTCCTGTTTTAGAAAAAAAATAAAAGTGCTAATAATTACTGGAACTATCTCCTTAAAACACAAACTCCTTTTAGCCATCCAAAGAGATGCTGAGATCAAAAGGTGAGTTGCATGCATTAAGGGCAGATGTTGAGTCAGCAGCTCTTGTTTAGTTTAATAGAGATGTACTCATGAGCATGAGATGAAAAGACCATTTTGCACATGATTACAATCAGTGGTGAAGAGTTCTACTCATAAATAAGGACTTCCCCTCAGGCTGCATGGTAAACAGCTGGACCTGTACAAAAACAATTATTAAAATCTTTCCAAGATGCTGGAACGCTACGCAGAACAAAATTTTCTGCAGATACTGCCTTTCACCTCTTGTTTTCTGTTTAATTAGCCCTATTGAGACGTAGAGCTCATTAACACGGTCAGAGAACAATGTTAGTATGCTGTTTTGTGATATGAGGGCATATCATTGAGGAAATAAAGTTTCCCATTCCTCTCTAAAACTGAATTCAGTGAGTTATTCTTGTTACACCATGATTTATAACTATGAAAATGAAAGTAATGTGTTCAGAAGACGAGTTAATCCTTTTGGCAGAAGCAGTGACAGAAGCATTGCCCTTTCCCTTAATCCAAAAGGAGATTTAAAGGGAAAACAGGAGACTGTACAGTTAATTTCATTGAAAGAGCATATTTATGGGTTTGTTTGGGTTTTTTTTACCTCTATATATGCTTGAAAATGCTGATTTACAGACATTTATTAAACCAGGAGATGTTTATTTATCTATACATGGTAGCTGTAAGGAGCAGAGCAGGTCAAAGCCCCATTCTGCTAAGCACTATTTAAACTGATAGCAAATGACATTGCCCTCCCTGAAGTCATTAGAGTCTAAAATAAATGTTCATAGAATAACCTTCTAAATACAATTTATGTGCAGCATAAAGCATTCTATTTTAAGAGAGACATATGGGAAGGAGAAGACTGCTAATAAGGTTACATCTACACACAAGGTTACAAGAAGAGATGTATTTTCCCTGCTCATGCTCTCAGATGGATGTTAGCCAGCTCTGGCCTGGAGTGACCAGGCTCTGTCAGCATAATAATATCGTGGTGCCAAAATACTCAGTCTCTTAGCAGCACTTGTTGGCCCTGAAGCTACCAGGTTTGTACTATGCAAGGACTGGAGCGAGGCCATGCAGTGCATCAAAGAGAACTGAAACGGGAGCTATTCATGTAAGGATAGATGATAGTAGAAGGATTATCTCAACACTGCTTGAATAGAAACCTTGAATCTGTTGCTATACTTGCAACTACATGCCCCAAAGCTGTATAACCCTGTCTTCTTGGTTCTCTTTAGTAGAAAGGCAATATTCCTCTGGATGTCAAAAAGGATGTCCAAAGGATGTCACAATAAGTCTTTCCTTCTTTGGCTTAATTGAGTGATTTTAGACTAGGGCCTGTCTCCCCCTTTACTACCTTTTATTGAGAGTAGACACACACAAAGTGTTGTAAATTTGATAAATGTAGGATAACCAAGTTTGGGACTGTGCAGCAATATTTTTGTTATTTGGAGACATGAGAATGGATCTTTTGGTCATTCAGGAGAAGTTGTAGCACCTTAGCTCTCCATTACTGTTCACCCTCCACCAATTCTGATTATAGACGAAAGGTAAAAAAAAGCCACAAAAGCATAGGAAATGTTCAGCAGGAAGGAATTGCAATCACACCAGGTGAAAGTAGCCTGTGAAGATCAATTACTCAAGACACTTAATACAAAGAAATTTGTTCCCGTGGGGTCAGTAGTGCAGTATTATCAAATGATTATTATTGAGATACATAGTGAACTAAAACCTAAGCTATACTGAGTTATCTTTGCTTGGTTAAAAACCTGTTTGCACTATCTAAGATCAAAGCTAATTCTAGCCTTGCAGTTTGCTGAATCTACATCCTTCTTATATTAGGAAACAAAAAATAAAAGAGGAGGGAAGGGCAGTGACAAAAGAGAAAGCAATCATTCTGATGGAAAAAACTCAGTATAATACATTCAGATCAGACTCCTCTCTCCTGAAAAGAGTCTAGCGCATCAGAGAATGGAACAGCACACTGCTGACTCCTCTAGAGCCACTAATGTAGCATTAAACTCCTGCATCCAGATCATGGGTCCAAATATTAGCCAGCCCTGGAGGGAGTGTTGAGCCCTGAGGAGCACGGCTGGCGGCCGCTTGCCAGCCTGTTGGCCAAGCCCCTCAGCCCCGCCAGGCAGAGTCTCTCCACAGCTTGGCAACTCCTGCAGAAGGATGCTGTGAGCCACAGTAACAAAAACATCACTAAGTGCCAAAAACCTACATCCTCTGCATCTCCCAATTTACTGGGCTGGTGACCTTATCCTGGAGGAGATCGGATTGGTTTAACAGGACTTTCTCTTTGTGAGCACATGTTGACTGTGCCTGATGGTTTTGTTGTCCTTTAAGTGACTTTTGATGGCACCCAGCACCCAGTCTCTACCCTTCTCCTCCATAATTTCTCCAGGTGTTGAGGTTAGACTCACAGGTCTATCTGTTTCTGGGTCTTCTCTCATATCCTTCTTGGAAATTGGAATAGCATGGGCCATCTTTCAGACAGCAGGGAATATCCCAGACTCCTCAGTCTTTGGTAGAAAATGAAGAGAATTCCATAAGATCTCCTAGCTCCTTCAGTTCTCTGGAATGCATCTGAGCAGGCCCCATGGACTCATGGACATTCCCCTGATATAGCTGGTCTCTGACAAGTCCAGTCTTGAAATGAATGGGAAGTCCCTGTTCCCACACTCATGGTCCTTTGCCTCAGAGGATTGGGCAGGGCATGGTCTACCAGGATTATCAGAAACTGAGGAAAAAAGCACTGTCTGTTTCTGTCTAGACTTAAGTGCATGTGCGGCAGCCTTGACGGAAAAGAAGTGAGGAAGCAGGAAAAAGAAAAACGGATTGCTCACCTCTTTTCCAAGTTCCTCCTCTACTGAATCCATAATCCTTGTCCAAAATTCTTACTTTGGAAAATGGTAAACCTCATTATTGCTTTGTGGAGTATATCTCTCTTTATTCTATAATTTTTTCTCTTCCTCTCCTCTTACTCTTGTGATATCTTTGAGGGAGAGAAGCCTTTAGATGCTGACTGTCAGCATTAACATCGAGTCAAAGTTGCCTTAGAGATATTTTACATCTGCCCAATAGTGACAGACTGTTCCTTGTGACCTGAGGGTCCCTGTTCCCTTGAGCTGCAAGTAAAGAGGGGTCTGGTAAGCATACTATGAGTTATATATCAAAAGCGAAGCATTTAATCCCACTTCAGGAGCAGACAGGCAGATGGTTATATTTCAATTAGGTCAGCAGTACAAAGTTGAGCACTTAGGCATAAATAAAGGAACTACAATGCCTTTCTCTGTCAGTGCTAACCACTCTCCTGGGAAGTCTTCTAAATTCCATCTGAAGCCATGGGGAAATATCACCAGTGACTTTGGTGAAATTTGCATGAGGCAAATTAATTTAGATATATATTTTTACATTCTAAAATATATCATTGTTTTTCACAAATTGCCTTGCCCCCTACACATCCAAATCCTAGGAGAATTATTGAAACAGGAAATCAGGGTTCACCAAGTATATAAAAAAGAGACAAGGCCTAGTGTGTTTCCAGTCTTGTGTGGACCCACCACTGAGATCACTATCTCAGAGAGTTTGCAGGTGGAAAGCTGCCTACATGTTTCTGCTGAGGCAGATGTGCCTCTATCTAAATTCTATATTATCTCTGATTTTCTTCTTCTGGGACTTAGCTAAGACAGGTTGTAGGTTTCTCTGCATTTCGAAAATTTGGAGTCAGATCCAGGCAATCATTTATGTGCATGTCATCACTTAATTTGGTCAAGTAATCATACTTTTTCTCATGCATAAAATTATCAGGCATCTAGGGCAGCAATTTCAGTGAGTCAAATGAGGCCTTGCTGTCACGGAGTGTATTCATGAATAACGAGAACATACTCTCTTTCAAAATTACATTGTGACTTAAAACTTTCATATGGTTAGAAGAGTAAAGAGTTCAAAGAAGCTACAAAACCTTTTAGGCATTGCTAGGTTTTTAGTAATCCAGTCACTCTTTTTAGTCATAACAGATTCAATTTAACTTTGCATCTTTCTGCCTGCCAGGAAGGTCTACTTTTAGTCATCATGAATACTAAACCAGATTAAAGCTATAATATAAAGAACACAGCAATGCATAATTACTTAAAATACCCATGTTCATTTAGAGTAATTCACAGTGACAATATAAAATCAAATACTTCCATTAAACTGTTAGGCAACATTTTCAATTCCAGCATCTTTCAGCAAAAAAACAACAAAGCAGCAAGATTTACTAAACAAGGTAAATAATTACCTAGCTGCTTCAAATCCATGTTGAAAAAAACCAACAAAATCAAGATAACCAAACTAACACACACAAAAAAGCTTAGTGTTGATGTGTCGTAGTAACTACATATCTAGGCAAAGAAAAGGCAAATCAGCACCCCATAAGCAGAATACATAAAATAATGCAAGATTATTTTGGCTCAGTTTCTTCAAAATAGTAGAAAACCTGGATATTCAAGATGACACATCTGACTTAGTATAACTTGCTGCTTGTGAATGTAACCCTCAGGAAAGTACCTACTTTGTTTTACATGAGCACTTTCAAATAAATGAACCCTGAAATATCTTTACCAGAACCTCTGTATTTCAGGATGATTTCATGCTCCACATAATAAAATATTTTACCTCTTTTCTACAGCAGAGTGCAGAAACATGCATTTGTGGCTTCAAGAAAGCAGTCTTTAGTACCCTGCACACAACATTTAGGTCCCCTGTGTAACAACATTCTTTTGCTGACTTGGTAATCTGCCCCGTTACCCAACTTTTGATGCTTTCAGCTGTTTTGTAAAATATGCATGGAAACAGGCTTTTCCAAGGCCAGATACATTAGTTAGACAGATTTACTCCTTGCTGGTGGTACAGGTGTCATTTTTTTCTTTAACATAGTACTTTTAGTTTTTTAAGTTAGTTATGACAGGAGACTTACCCTTGACATCAAGCTTTGAAAGACAGACTTGATTTTATTATGCCCATGAGAATAGATTCTGAAATCATAGAATACACATACGCATTTATCTCTTGTAAACCAGATTCTGTCCTATTTCCTCCTGTGCATCCAGGTCTTGAGTTAGCCTGATTTTGAACTAATTTTTATCTGAACAAGGATGATACAAAAAGGTGAGGGGGCTTGACACTGAGTTAATATAGTGTTCTCAGTTACTGAAGTTAAGCACACAAACAATTGTTTTATTCAAGCTAAAACTGCAGCTTTGATTAAATGTCTTTTCTTTGAATGATTCAGAGTTGAGTACAAAGTTTAAAAAAAATCACTTTTAAAGGGACTTTGTGGCATCATGGTTTTCCTTTTATAAATAGCTAAAATAGCATTAAATAAATAGTGGTCTACATGTTTTGCAAGATTTATGCCACTGAACCTTGATTGTCCATTTGCAAGGCAGATAAGTAGGTATCATTATCTAAAATATGGAACTGTTCTATGAAGGTTCAAGAATAAACATACCATACAGCATAGAACAAAGCTAGGCAGCTGATGCTTTTCTCTATGTAATCCACACTTTTGAGACATAAAATATTTCTAACAACACTCAGTTGTTGATACAACTGAGATACAGTGCAGAAAGAGATAGAGCCAAAAGAGAACACCATAGAGAAACAACTGAGTTCCCACCACAGTGCTGCTGTCATTACAACAGATTTTCTCTCCTGCTCTCTATCAAACAATTGCAGCTACTTACCCATTTTTGAATTCTGGGAAAGAAATATGAGGATATGTTTGCAAGTCAAATGCAGGTGAATATTTTAGGGCCTATGTCTGTGATAAAAAAGCTTTATTAACTCTTCAGCGATATATACCTGCAGTGACAAAGTTATCTCCAGCAAGATAACTTGTAATTTGCTTAAAATCATGCAAACTTACACACTGTGAAAATAAAATGTTTTCTCTTTCTCACTGGTTTACTTTTCTCCAGCTTGTTCTTTTTATTTTTGCACAGAAATCACTTTATAATCAATAGGCTCTGGCTTTTCCATGTGCAGTACCAAGCTACTGGGTTGCCAGAATCTTCAAGTGTTTGCTATGAGACTACCCACTGGTCTTAGAAACTGAGCAGCTCCAGGCTACGCCCCTCTCAGCATCCACTGTACACATCTGGAAATAAGGATCAATGGCTATCATTTGCAGGCTGCTCCAACCTTTTAAATAGGCCCTTGAAGGAGAAGACATTCAAGAAATACATTTCTCTGACATAATGCAGCAAGCATCCTTATTAATCTTGGTATTTTTGCTCTGCCGTGTCCTCATGTCCCACATGAACTCCATCAGACTTGAAAGATAAGAGCTATATCCCAATTTTAAACATCTTAAAATAGAGGAAACTTCATTACCTCAGCTGTGATCTGAAAGTAATATAGAACTTCAATTATAAAGAATTTTGGTCAAAGATAACAAACATGATTTTTAAAGCTATTTGACCTTAAGTCCATGAGGGAAGGAAATGTTCTTAAGAGGAATTTTTTAAACTCGCTTTCCCCCTTAGTTGTGATGTTTCAGCAGTAGGAAAAGTTGAATTAGTATTTATGCAATTCTCTTTACCCGAGTATTTCAACATCCATGAAACTATACTATTAAACTATTAATCTTAAGTATTAGGCAGATTAAGCAATTTTCCAGTGAGAATGTGCAGACCTGGTGCGATTTTCCGTTCCATCTCTTTGAGTAAATTTCATTCTGTGCACATAGGGGAATCTGGAATTAATGTTCCAGGTTTCACAACATTGCACGTCCATTCTTTGTATGAATTATGAAGGGTTCATCCATCCCCTGACCTTTTCATTGACTTCTGCCTATGCATATAGCACCAGCATGGCACATCCCTGCTGGAGTCTGTACAGAAACAGGACATTGCTCTCTGATAATGCAGCATTATGTCTCATTGACAAAAAGGAAAGTGAAGTGAACCTTACTGAGAAATGGTCTATCTATAGCGCCTGTAGCCAGTGGGATCCATAAGGCATCTGTGTGAATCTAGTCCTAGTCCAGAGTTTTGTCATCACTGTTAGTGTCAAACAGATTTTTCATGTCTTTGTGTGCTAGCCAGGTAATAAAATTCTGGTTTAACTGCATTTTTAAATTGCAATTAGTCCATGAAAGTGACACTAAATAAAATACTACCGGTTCCTTTGCTTTTTTGTTGGGTTTAAACCTGAGGACTGGCAAGTTTATTTATTTTTCTTATTATCACTGAAAAAATGCCAGCTTAAAGTAAGAAAGTTAGCATTGCAGAGCTCCCAAACTATTAAAAAGCTGAGATTTCCTAAGTGCCATTGAGGGCTCTCTTGCAAATAACAGGATTGCATAAGTGTAAAGTCAGCACTACAAAAAAACAACCACACATTTTTCCATCCCAAAAGGGTCTCCAGACTGACAAAAATGAGCATTTGTGTGACAGCTAACTATGTATCACCTGGAAGTAACAGACCATTATTGAGTTTCATACTGTACTTGCAAGACTGTGTTTGCTGACACCTACGAAAGATCCTTGTGTTGGTTTAGGTCTGGTTTTATTCCATTTTTTCTTCCTGAGAATTGTCCTAGATACATTTGTCTGACTTTTCCTTTATTTAAAGAGTTGTTCCTGGAAGAATGTTTCATTGTGTTATTACATACTTTTCCTGCTTCTTGTTATGAAATGTTTGAAAACTTTGGATATCTACAACTCTCTTTTTGAAAAGCTAGTACTGGTGGTAATCTCAGCAATATTTTTCCTTTTTGTTATTGGGCATACTGTCACTGGCCAGGGCAGTTATCTGACCTTTATCAGAAAGGAAGGTAACCAAGAGGACACTAAGACATTTGAAAAAAACCAAGAACAGTTCTTTCAGTTTAAGAGAAGGTTACGAGTACGTATATGTACATTGACAGGCAGAGAAACCCACTTGAATTCTCTCAAAATTGAATCTGCCATCTACATAAAACAATTTTAATGGAGCTTAACAAAAGAACGAGAAAACTGGCTTGATATTTGTCATTTTTCACCTCCTCCCACACAAAGCTAGGAAGATTTGAAGCCTGTGTCAGCACTGCATCACTAATTTCACCTTCTGATGATGCAGTGGCGTGACAATCCAAGCATATTTCCTGAGTTTTTACAGAGTGACTTCCAGGGCACGACACCAGTTCTAATTAAAGTTCTCACGGCATTATAATAAGGACAATTTCCCTAACTGGAATGTTACTGGGGAGCTCCTGCAGATGACTTATTTTTGGTAGCAGAGGCAGCTCTCCTGATCTTTCAGTGCAAACCCTGATTAGTACTGACCTGTGAGTTCCTGATTGGTTTGGTTGAGCACAATCATAAATCAGATCTGAAAACAGGCCCTAGTTCAGTGAGATTTAAATGAGATTCACTAAAGCGAATGATAATGATAAATAGATGGAAGAGAAAGATAATAATTTTTTCCCAACAATGTTACAAAAGGACTTAAAAACCATTACATTGATTGTTCCTAGTGTTTTGCAGAAAGCCCTCATCTGTGTTACATCTGCTCATTGCAGCGCAAATTGCTTATTAAGCTAATACTTTGCATTTTGATAACTTGCTAATTGAAGAATGCCTTCATTCTTTAAGAATATAAATTATAACTTGATGTTATATGCCTCATTAGATAACAGGTGTTTGGAGGACAGTTGCTTTACAGAAACACTCACCTAACTCTTACATAAGAAATCTTGCAATCTTGATGCACTCAATTGCTATCATTGTATAAAAGTCCTTCATCTGCTAGTCTGATAAATTGTTCATCAGCACTTAATAATGATTTTGGTCTATGCATAAAATGAGACAGCTTGTTGACTGCTTTGACTCAATATGTCTAATCATATATTATTTCTTTGGTTTCAGGTTACATGGTTTGGCACTAATTGTTCTGAAATGGCTTCATTTTAATTGCTGGTATTTCTGTTTTAGTGTTAAATCAAACTGTATATCCATTAGTACAAACAGCAGCTGAGTGGAAGACAATGGGACATCTCACCTCGATTAGGTGAGAAAAATTAATCCAGAGACAATGATATAATTATAGCTAAACAAATTTTATGAGGTACTTTAATTTCATATATTATTGCACTATGCAAGTTGTACCTGTGGGTCAGCTAATCTTTTATTACCAATCTTAAATAAAATACATTAATGACAAAAATAGGATAAGATTCTACATGCAAGTCTTTTCTTACAAACCAATTCCTGCCTGGCAGGCTGAACAAAATATATTATCAAAACCCATCAGTTTAATAGCAAAAGAACATTCTGACAAGTCTGAATTTTGTGTTGTAGCCCACATTAAATTAAGATTTCTCCCTGCAGGTATTGGGGAAGTGAAACCATGTTTCCCACTTATCTTGTAATGAGGAATAACTTACATAACAAAGAAAGTGAGGTAAGATCCCAAACACAGACAAGTTTTGGCCTTGATCTCTGGAGAAGAAATTTTGAGTATCTGGTTGTATCCAATAATTTGCATAGTGTGAACTCCCTGTAGGATCTCTATTTTAGCTATGTGAGATTAGATCAATATCACGTATTTTTTATGGCATATAATGTTTGATGTGTTTATATTTATTTACAGTAAGTATTTCAGTTTGATGAAAATTTTAGGTATTTTCCCATCAGATTGTACCATTCTATCAGAAGTAAAGCTTTCTAAAGCCTGCTATTATTCAGATTAAGTATATTGCAAAAGGAGCAAAAAAAAACCCCAAACAAAACAAAAAAACCAAAACAAACAAGAAAAACCCCCAAAAACCAAAACCCAATTCAGTGAAATAAACATTTTTCAAACTTAATGGAATGAAATTATATGGCTGTTTTGCCACTTTCTGCAATCATCTCAATGTTTTTTTACATTACATTATTTCAAATAAATTGGCACTGATGATTTATAACATCAAAATAGATTTATTGTAAAGTACATTTAAATGAAAATTAATCAAAGTTTGGAGTGGTTCTCATGTCATGCATGAAAGCCACATTGGTATTCTAAAATAATCTGAAATAAGAAATGAGAGCTTTAGCTAATGTTTACAGAGTACAAAACACGAAGCCAGTTATAAGATCTTAGTATTGCAAAGATGACTGAAATTAATTAAATTTCATGGGGCAAGAAATCAAAAGTATTCCAGAAGGAGTGGATATATGGCTTTTCATTTAGAAGGCAGAGTGATACTCTTGCTACACGCCCAGTTCTCATTTTCTTTTAAAAGCAGTCTCCAGTTGTTCTGTTGTAATTCATACAGGTTTAGTTGGGACTGTTTTTTTCTTAGCATACAAGAAATGAGGTCTTGTTTCCTTCCTAAGGTAGTCTTCCATATTCCAGTCACACTCCAGACACATGCACCTGAGACAGAGCACAGAGGTCTCCTGGAAACAGCACAGAGTAAAACATCTACATTTCCCTTTCCAGAAGTTCAGGGCTTTTCTAGCAATTACGTTCCTCTTCAAACCCCATAGTGGAGAGATACGTGTGGGGTGTTCAATGTATCTTAATGCAGAATTCATTGTTGGGTTTTGGATGTAGTCTACTCTCTGTGTGATGAGGGAGAAAAATTAGAGTCTGGCATGTAAAAAAATTCAGAGTTGTTCCTCTGGTATAAATCAAGACAAATTAACTGAAATGCCAGAGAAGTATTAGAAAGGGGAAATTTCCCCATTTTAGAGCTAAGAGAGAATGACTTGTAAATATTTGTCTCATTTAACTTCTATTAATTCAAAATGGGATACATGCAGATCTGAAAGCAGAATAACAGATTCACTTGGTAATTTTTTGTCCCTCAAAAGTTCAAAACCACCTTTACCGTGGTCGATTCTCTGTTTCCCTCAATTAAAAATTAATGATCTCTCATTTTAGGGGGCAAGGGGATAAATCAAATTCAACACTACGCATAAACAGATTCCTAACCTCCATTTGGAAAGTGGCTCCCTGTGTAGAGGGGAACTAAAGAAATGTCAAATTTGAATGTGCACATGCGGATGGCTTTCAGAAAAGGTGCAAGTGGAAGCTGCCTTGCTAAAAATAATGGAAGGATGAGTATTCAGAAGTCATATTTAATCAAAATTAATGTCAACATATGCTTTTACACACAGGATATCTGAAACATGGGACTTCAAAGTTCAAATGATTTCTGTTTTAATTGAGGGAGCAGAAAATAACAGCACATTAAGGCATAAGGAATAAGGCATAAGAAAAGTTTTACATGTTTTTGTTATCCAAAGAACACACACACGAACCCAAACCATGTTAACCTCATGCAACTTTTTCCAACCAGGCAGTCTGTGAGAATACTACAATAAAAAAGCTGGAAGAATAGCTGGAAAGGCAATGTGTATGTGTCAATACTACAGTGCTTAATGATGTTACAGAATTTCTCTTTCTTCAAAATATTTATTTAAAAATATGAATTCATTAACAAAAATATAGAAAATAATAATAAAAAAATCACAGTTTTCTTAATTATAGCAAATGTCATTGCAGAGCTGAGTGAAATAATTATGTATATCCTTAGGTTCCACTGAGGTGGAGTATTTTGATGAGACCGTTCCATTTGTCATTCCAAATTAAGGACTCAAACACTTTATAAGCATCTAATTAATTTTTCAGGTTGTTGCATTATCATTGGGAAGGGAAACTTCAGTAACCTGCTTAACTCTATAATTTTTCACCTGCTTACCTATTAAATTAATGGAAAATTAAAAAGTTCAGTCACAGTAATTCATACACTTCCCTGGTTTCATACACAAGTTTTCCTAATATTGTTGTTTGGCCTGTGGTCCCATGGAAGTATTTGACAACTGATGTTAGATTTTGCTTTTCTGAACTAGTGAAATAAATCCAGGAGAAGGACCCAACAGTACTGAAAGGAGGCACTGAATTTTTCAAATTTGATTTCAGATAACTAAAATGGTGCCCCCTCTTTTCAGACGTATGATGCAATTGTTATTTAATCTGTAGTAATTTCAGCTGTAGCTTTATAACACAGCAGCTGTCCTATATCAGTCCAGAAGCTCATATTAATGTGCCCTACCTCCAGCTGCATTGGTGAACAAATGAGAAGAGGCAAGAAATCAAAAGTATTCTAGAAGGAATGGATACATGGGTTTCCTCTTCCTAACACAAACTGCTTCATATTTAACAATATTTTGCACAGAGGCTGCCTATTAGTACATATATTTGGTAGCCATATGTTTTTCCCAAGTCTTTAAATGAATTGCTCTTCCAAGAACCTGTCCAGCCTGCCATTTCATTCTTTCATGAATAAAACAAACTTGACAGAGATCACAGCTTGCTATTTTTCTGATTAAGAGACACCTTTGGTTGTTTTGAACTAGGCTCCTACTAGCATGTTCTGGAGATGGTGAGAAAATCAATTTGCTTCCTGCATGACATGATGATTTGTGGACCTGCCTTCCAAAATTCTTCTAATCCCAGCTGGAGAGTACTAGTTTACTCAGCTAGACCCAGTACAGAAGTCGCTTGGTACCTTTGATCATCCTTGTCCCTTTCTGAAGTTTCTCCCTTTCCACTAGATTTTCTACTGTTTGTTTTTAAGATGAGGAGATCAAAATCAAGTGGAAAAATCAAGTCCTCTTGTTCCACTTAATTCTTTTCTAACAATTTTCAACTCTATACTTGTTTGGATCTGCAAATGGTTTGGATAATGAATTTGACTTTTCTTGGAATTATATGGCAAATACACATATTGAAAATCATCCCCGTCCTACAGTAAAGTCTTAGACTTGTTTTGAACATTCCAGTATTCTATATTAAACAGCATGTTGTAAGACTGTCACAATATTTGTGCACCTCTATATCAGTGTATGTATCCTTACTCATCCCTCTCAGATGGAGAACAAAAGCATATAGACAGTAGGTGAGTCACACACAGCGCTTGCAATGATGTGCATGATGAACGTTGGATCTCTATTCTGATGTTAGGTAACTTGGATTAGGCATTTTCTTTCCTAGCCCATCTAGCACCTCATCAGGCTTAACAGGGTTTAGTAGTGAAACGGTTATGCTCTTTCTAGGTTTTCACAGAATCACGGAATACTGGGTTAGAAGGGGACCTCAAGGATTATGTGGCCCAGACTTCCTTGGCAGAAGCCCGGTTTAGATAGGGTGGTTCAGCACCTGGTTCAGCCAAATCCAGCATTAGGGTATCCACCAGTTTCCTGTGTTTGTTCCGGTGGATGATTGTTCTCATGGGGAAAAATTTTCCTCTTGTGTCCAAATGAGATGTCCACAGGAGTGACTTGTACCCATTAGCCCTCATCTTCTCCATATGATTCCTTGTAAAAACGGAGTCTCCATCGTCTTTGTAGCCAGCCTTTTAAATACTGGAACACGATGATTAGTTCTCCCTTAAGCCTTCTTTCTCAAGACAGAAAACCCCAGTTCTCCAAGGCTTTTCCCATATGGCAGGTTTCCTGGTCCTTTGGTCACCTTTGTGGCTCTTCTCTGGACCCTCGCCAGCCTGTCCACATTTTTTCTGTATGGCAGGGGCCAAAACTGAGCACAGTGTTCCAGGTATAGCCTTACAAATGCTGGGCAGAGCGAGATAATGACTCCTCTATCTCTGCTGGTGATGTCCTTGTTGATGCAGCCTGGCATCCCCCTGGCTTTCTCTGCCATAGCAGGACTGTTCACTGAGTATGTCCAAGGACATCCAGGTCCCTTTCCACAGAGCTGCTCCTCAGACAAGTAGATGCCAATCTGTGCTTATGTTTTCCCAGATGCAATACCTTGCACTTGTCCTCGTTGAACCTCCTAAGGTTCTTGTTACTCTTCCAGACTATCCAGGTGTCTCTGCAAGATGTGCAGAAGTGTCCACATCTCCACTTAGTTAGGAATCATTAGCAAACTTCATCACTGTACACTTGATCCCATACTCCAGATCACTTACTGAAGATACTAAACAGCTTTGGGTCCAATATCTATGCCTGGGGGACCACATTTTTGTGACAGGCTGGCCATTTGTAAAGGAGCTTTATATCACCACCTCCTGGGTGCAACCAGGCAGCCAGTTCCCCTCCCACCTCGCAGACCACCTGTCTAGGCTGTAACAGATCAGTTTTTCTAGGAGGTAGCTCTGACAATCTGTATTGAAAGCCTTGGAGAAATCCATGTGGACAACGTCCACCACTTCCCGCACACTGACCAAGCAGGTTACTTTGTTGTAGAGGACAATCGTGTTTGTCAAGCATGATCTGCCGTTGGTGAATCCATGATGACCTTTCCCAGAAATGTGCTTCATCTCACTTGTGGCATCTCTCAGGAAAAATTGTTCCATAATTTTTCCAGGGAATGAAGACCTGATAGATCTATAATTGTCAGATTTAAGCCCTTCTTGCAAATAGGGGTGCCTTTAGCTTTCTTCCAGGCTTCTGGTTTTCCCTGGATCTCCACAGCTTCTCAGAGATTATGGGGTGTAGTCTCACAATGATGTCAGCCAGCTCTCTTAACATCCTTGGGTGGATATTGTCAGGACCCATCAATTTGTAGAAGTCAAGTTTCTGTAACAGCTCAAATACCAACTCTTCCTTCTCTACTGGTAGGTCTGTGTTTGCATCAACCCAGAATTTTCTTCCCAATATCTGAGGCCCAACAGTGCTGGCAAAGACAGAGGTGAAGGAAGTATTAAGAATCCCCCACTTTTCATTGATGGTGACTAATTCACATGTCCTGTTAAACAGTAGGCCAATATTTTTATTCTGTTTCTATTTGTTGTTTAAGTACCTGAAGAACCCTTTCTTGTGGCAAATTTCAGTTCAAGCTGAGCTTTTTTTTTTACTAACTGCATCTCTGCACACCCTGGCAATGAACTTGTATTTCCCAAAGAATATTTGTCTGTATTTCCTTCTTGGTCCCTGTCCAAAGATGGACGTGCCACTGTTCAAGGCTGGGTCAATCAGAAATGGTGATAACACCTCTGTGATAACATTGGAGAAGAAGAAAAAGAAAAAATTATTGTGCACTTGTAATTGCAGCCAGAAAAGTTCAGGGTGAGAATATGTGAGCGGAACAACTCTGCAGATGCCAAGGTCAGTGGAGAAGGAAGGGCAGGAGGTGCTCCAAGCACCAGAGCTGGGATTCCTCTGCAGCCCATGGTGAAGACCATGGTGAAGCAGCTGTGCCCCTGCAGACCTCGGAAGTCCACGGGGATGGAGAGATCCACCTGCAGCCTGTGGAGAAGCCCCACACCAAAGCAGGGGGATGCCTAAGGGGAGGCTGTGACCCCATGGAGACCTGTGGAGAGAGGAGCCCACACTGGAGCAGCCTGTCCTTGAAGGACTGCACCCTGTGGAAGAGTGACCCATGCTGCAGCAGTTTGGCAAGGACTGTGAGATGCAGCCACGTTGGAGAAGTTCGTGGGGGACTGTCTTCTGTGGGAGAGACCACACTCCTCACCCTAATCAGTGGGAGAAGCCACAGGTGATGAACTGACCATAACCCCCATTCGCTGTTTCCGTGCACTGCTGGGATAGGCGGTAGAGCTGGAAGGGAGGGAGGGGTGGGGGGAAGGTGTTTTTAAGGTCATGTTTTACTTCTCATTATCCTTCTCTGATTTTGTTAGCAATAAATTCAATTAATATTCCTAATTCTAGGCAGTTTTGCCTGTGACTATATTTGGTGAGTGATGTCTCCCGGTCCTTATCTCAACTCATCAACCTTTTGTTGTATTTTCTCTCCCCTGCCCAGGCTGCAGAAGGGAGTGAGAGATGAGTTTGGTGGGCACCTGGTATCTAGCCAAGGTCAACCCATTACAACATTCAAGGTTCTCCTTAACATAAAATGCTACTCCTACTCCACTTACTCCTTGCCTATCTTTACAAAACAACTTACAGTCATCCATCATGATCCTCCAGTCATGTGAGTTGTCCCACCATGTTTCAGTTATTTCTACAACTCAACTCTGTGACTGTGTCTGATGCTCCAGCTGTTCCTCTTTCTTCCCTAGCCTTAGTGTTTCACTGTGCATACACTTGAGGTGGTTGGTCTTCTGATTCTCATCCTGGGAGGCAACTAAGTAGCATTTTTTGCAGCTCTGGTTAGCCTGATCTACTCCCCAGTTTCTTGCAATGTCATGAGTTTTGCCACTCTGGATCCTGTATCCCAAGCCCTTCAGTTTAAAGCCTGCCTCACCAAGCTGGTCAGTGTGTTGCTAAAGATACCCTTGCCTCTTCTAGACAGGTGGGTGCCATGCCTCCCTGACAGTCTATAATCATAATAGAATGCCGTGCTGTTAAAAAAGCCAAAGCCCTCAATAAAGTGCCAGCCACAAAGTCAGAAGTTAATTTTAATTATATGTCTATTTCCGGCTACACCCTCTCAAGTAACTCGTAAAATGGAAGAAAATATAACTTGGACACCAATACTTCTCATTTGCACTCCCTGGGCTCTGAAGATTTCCCTCATCTGCCTAAATTCCAGATTGCAGTGCCATGTGTGAAAAAGTAGCAAAGAATAGCAGACTGTGCTCTGAACAAGCTGTGGCACCTTCCCAGCAGCATCTCAGACCTTAGGTCCTAGAAGGCAGAATACCTTTCATGACTCCCTGTCAGCCCAGCAGCTGTGGGTGCCTTGGTGACCCTCAACAGAGAGTCACCTACAAATACTCCTCACTTTTTTTTTTGCAATTTTCACTGTGTGCTGCAATATAGTTTCTACTTGCAGACCTTGCTTGTGGGCGTCTACAGCTGTTAAAGCTGCAAATCTATTCTTGTTTGTAAAGCTGGAGGGTTAGGAACGATGTAGAGTCCTGATATTGTGGTTATTTTTTTTAATAGTTTTATGGAACAATGCAAATTATATGCTGCTTTGCCTGCTCGCCTCAAAACACCTAAGTAGTCCCAGGAAAGTTGAAGAGGCCTGAAAAAGATAATCAGATTGTAAATGCCCATACCAAGTATTTCAGAATTGATAACAGTGTTCACTCATCATGTGATAAATTGGAGATTTTCTCCATCCAGCATCCCAGACTGCCTTCACTTCCACCCCTAGCCCCAGAGTGAAATTAAAGAGATGTGACAGACACAATATCCTTCAGAGATTTCATATGAGGAAATCTCACCAATATATGTTTGGCACAGTATTAGCCTGGGCTCATACAGATTACTTATCACAGTACCCTTACACTTCATGTCAGACGCTAGAAGCTGATGAAACATTGAGATACAGCCAAGTTTTGAGGGTTTACAGGAACTCTCTTTTCTGAAGACATGGCCTCTTTAATGAAAAGCATTTCCAACTCCATCCCAATCATTGTCAGAAAATGTGGGTTTAAGTTCTAGGTAAATTAATAACTTTATCCTTTCTAAATAAGAAAAGATCTCACTCACACTTCTCATAAACACAACACTTGCATTTGTCTCAGAGCTTTCCACGGAATATTTAGGAAAGGGTGTGTACACCCTGTTTATTTGCCTTTCTCTGTTGACCCCTCTTATGCCTTGGGGGGAAAAAAAAACAATCCAGGAGGGGATTTTCTCTCTGCAAATTCAAGAGGCTTTTTCTGTTGCGCAGAGAAAGGGGCGTGGCTTCCAGAAGGGTGTGAACTTAAAAATGTTTTTTTCCATTCAGCAGATGCTGTGCTTATTTAAAAGATTTTCTTGATGTATTGCCCAAGAGACCTACTTCTAGGGTTTAACCTTTCCCGTACTAGTTGTTCTTGGCTTTGATGACTGTTGATTCCAGCAGACGTTGTGGTGGCCAACACTGTAAGACTTCACACTAAATCAACCCTAATCTTTCTCTCAGTCTACCACACTACACTTCAATGGTTAACCTGGAGCATCTCTTTTATGCTCTAGTTATGAGCTTTCTAGGACAAGGACCATGCTTCTGTTCGTGCTGTATGGCACTCTTTACACAGAGGGCTTCAGGTTCAGTAAAATGCAGGTTAAACAGATACAAGACTCATCGAGACACCTACCTGCCACGTCATGCTTTAAAACACATTTTCCCATCATTTCTTACTTGTATGGAGATTTCTGAGATACATATTCAAAATTTGTTTTCAATTAGCTGAGAGTTTATGTTTTAGAGCATAGCATGGTAGTCTTTTCCCCTGGTTTCCATGTGGTTACTCACTTTACAGCTATTTTTATTTCATAATAATACTACTTTAAGAAAAAGTCTGTTTCAGAGATTTCATGCCAGGTTCATTTTTCAAGCTACTGATGCTAAAGACTAACTGACATTGCTAGAGCCATTCCAACATGAAGGTTTTATTTGAAGTGATGTAGCAAAAAAATTTTAATCTACTTTTAATCACCTATTTTTCTTGTATGTGATCATAATTTATTTAGCCCCGATTTCAAGTAAGGATGTTGCCACATGGAATCCTATGGCTACATTTCCAATTAATATCATTCAGAAACCCTGAAATGCAGCATTTCACTATTCACTACTCAAAACTCTAAACTGTTTCAATCTCTCTCTAGAGCTATAGTGAAGATAATTTAATCATTCCTCATGTAAATTATATTAATTATCATACATAACTTTTCTTCCCTATTGCATCTTAAGCAATGATTCAAGTGTTAATATAAATGTATCTTTTAAATTTGCTAGATCAACCAGTAAAGATTTTTTTTAATGAAGAGACAATGGTTTCTGACTCAGATTCCTTTATTTTATGTAACTTTTAATTCCCCTGTAGTGCTTTCTTATGCAAGTTTTCAATTCATAATCTACTGAACTGTCATTTATGATTAATTTTAAATTAATTTTATTACATGCATCTCATAGCCTTGATAGAAGAGCAGTACACTGTTAAACAGAGTCATTGGCAGTTTGTACTCAGGTCTATGTCTTCCTCAAATTGATTCTTCCTCTCTTTAAACGGGGAGACAAAATTTTAAAAGGCTCTCTGTTAATTGGATTTTAATGCACATTAAAGCTGTTAATGTTCTATCTGCTTGCTTAAAAATTCAGACTCTTAGCTGAGCAAGCAAGTGAACCGAAATTTCATATTCTTAACATACATGATATAACAGCTCAAGTCACACAAGCGATGAAGTAAAGGAGTTGAAAAGACAGAGATAAAAAGTTGATCTGCAACACTTTGGTCTTGCAGAACACATTTGGGCCGTAGCAACCTAGGGGCCTGAAAATCAAGGGCAGAAAACCTGATCTGCTTCATGAGAGCTGAGGCAGCACTCCACAGCACACAGAGTTCTTCTACCTCTAAGGGAGCATGCAGAAGTGAAGATAGTTGATCCAACTGGATCAAATCATCCCATCTGCAGAGTAGATTTTTATTCATTTCCCATCAAACAATCATTTTTCAAATTTTGAAAAAATTCACCTTTTTAAAAAATCAACACGGGCATTTATGTTTCCTATAGTTTAAATACTTTTTTCCAGGCTAAATAATACGTTATGCTAATAGGATAGGAAATGCTCTGAAAGGAGAAAAAAAGACCTCTGAAAGTATTTGCTTTTGCATATGGAACCCTCTGATTAAAAGAAGACAAGCACACACCACCTCAGGTAATTTCAGTTCTAAAAGCCAGAATCCACAAGTCAGTGATTTCCTTAATGGAAGAGTTTTAACATTTCTTTTGGGACTATCAAGCACTTGAGCACTATTGAAGCAGAATGCCACTTACAGTTTAAGAAAAATTACTGTCAAGTGAATAATGGCTGCTCAAGGCACATGTTATCTATTTCTGCAATTAGTAGAGAAATCCTGTTGTAAGACTCATTTAAAACATCAGTTTTACTGCCACAGGAAAGCAGCAATGTGCGTTGCTTTTGGCAGCACCGCTGTGCTGTAGTTAAGGGCCTGTCAGACTTACCGTTACAAGGTTTCATTTTGAGAATTGTGCAACTATGAGATATAAATTTTCTCCAAACAAAGTCTGCATTCAAGATTTCCCCTGAGAAGGAGTCTCTTCTTACAGAAAATGAATCAGTCAAAGGGGATTTTTCTTTTTTCAATGTTGTCAAAGATGATTTTTCTTTTTAATGTTAAAGATATTAAAACCTTAAACTTAAGTTGCAACAAATTAAGCAGATGTTCGTATTTATAAGGCAGTGGATATGAGACTTGCCAAACTCTATTTCTCTCTGAGCTAAGTCTTGCACACTCAGTGTGCTGTCTCCCACCAGGTCACATGCTATATACCTTAAGAATCTGATGAGAAGTCTTCCACAGAGAAATTTCTATAAAGGCTCAGGGAGTATAACTGTATTCTGCACTCAAGTGAGAACACATGTCCCTCAAAACAGAGTCGTTCCAGAACTACCTCCATTCTGAAGTAGTGGTAAAAAATCTCTCTCTGTATATGTAAAAACTCTGATTTCCAGGGAATCTGCTCTACCATGCCAGTTTTAACCTGGAAATGGTAATTGCAAGCATGTATTCATATTTCCACGCTGAGCATTCCAAAATTCATTGTGCTAGAGATAATGCATCAGGGTTAAAAACCTTCAGCCCATTACTCACCTATGTGTAAAAAACCAGAAAAGTTTGAATAAATGGACCTCACAACAGAATTAGATCAGAAAGAGAAAAGAATGTTGAGATGGGGACATGACACAAAATGCAGCCCCTAATCCAATATCCCACATCCACATGTAGTGCTGTGTTCAGATTTCTGAATCCTCGTATGAGCTACACCATCCAGTTCCCTTCCACCTCCCTTGTGCTGCTCAGAATCAGGCCCACAGGATGAATGTCAGTATTTTTCCACCACATTCCTCATCTGGATGACATAAAGAGCAGAGAGCCAGGGCATGCCCCTGCCACATCAAGTCAAAGCCATGAGGAGATCTACTGTTCCAGAAGTTCAACCTGAAATAAAGTTTCCTCTGAATAGAAAATTTGGAAGATTTTGCTATATTCTGTGTGTATGTATTTTGTGAGAAAAAGAGATCTCTGTGGCTTTTACCACAAGCCTGGATGCAGGTATTAGCTTTGCAAACATGACATTTTGCACTTTTAATGATGTTTACTATCAGTCTGCAACATACATAGCAAGTAATACCAGACACTTTGCACTATCAAAGAACACTATCCAGACTGCAATGTCTCCTATGAGATAGTCCTGATGGAAAGAAAAAAATGTGCTAGACGCAAGTATAATAAATAAGCCTTAATAATGTACAAAGAACAAAAAATTATGGCAGGTAAAGATTTCCTGCTGTCTGGGACAGGAGATTTCCTCTGGAGCAGATTGTCTCCGTACTCTACTTCTTGTGTAATTTGGCTGACTCTTTTCTTTGGAGCCTGCACTCAGCAAATTACATATATTTCTGGTTTCTTGCAGTGGTGGTTGATTTGGTGCTAAATAGCATATATTTTGCAAGTGAATTGGTGAGAGGGAACATGTTTGCTGCATGTAGAATGTGGCCTGGGTGTAGAAGAGAGTGTGCAGCTCACGGTTGTGCAACATTCTTTTAGACATTAATGAGATGAGATGTGACTTTCCCTGGGAGAAAGTCTAACACAATGCAATGTTCCCATCTTATTAACTGGCATTACATAGTCTTAGATTTTCATACAATGATGTTCACTGGTCTGGCATCTGCAAACATTGTCTCATGTTAACTTCAATACGATCAGATATACAGCAAGAAGAAAATCTCAAACAGTACATTTTGCTCTCTTCAAACCATATTTCTAGCATTACACATTTCAAGTTTTGTTTTTAATTACATAATATTCCACACAAACAGGTACATTAAAATCAAAAGCAACAATCTTTGACTATATTCCATGCTTTCATTCTAATGGAATTCTTTCTTTGCCCCATAGAAGTAAAAGAAAGATGCTTGCTGCTATCATATTAGTTTCACTTAGAAACTCATGCTTGCAGGGTCCAAAATAATATTAAAATAAAAACATTTTGTCACTTATTCTATGAATTTCAAACTTGTAGCACATTCTGGCTAGTTGAACTTGGCACGTTCTCATGGTAAAAGAGGAAACTTTATCAAAAGAATGATTCAGCCCTGACAGTATGTGTAAATTTAAAGTGCTCTAACACACTTAAGAGTTCATCTAGTGGAGGCATGGAAAGAGAATAAGGGCATCAAAATAACAATAAATGTCTTTTAACCACTCCATTTCTGCAGTTATAAGGAAACCCAAACAGTCTTTTCTCTCATAGTACGAATGCCCTTTTCCCAGCCTTGTTTGTATAGTCCTTATGAGAAGAGACATTTAATAAATTGGAAGCCACTTTGTTACCTCCTCATACCTTCATGGATGGAAATCTTTTGTGTTTTGACTGTGTGACAGTGAAGTGGAGGGTGTCCAAGGCAAATCTGCATTCTCCAACATACCCTAAATGTTGCCCTAAGGCATACACTACCTTTTTTCATTCATTCCTGAGATATCTGGTATAAGATTGTAAGCTGAAATAACAGCTGCTAGGCTCTGCAGAAAAAAAATTGTACGTAAATGACAGATTCTCAGTCCATTGAAACCCCAAGACTATACTTATTTCTCTAGACTCCATCCTTTCACTGCTTCATTTCAGGTATCCAGGAGCAGGTATAGATGCCTCTCTGGAGGCATCCAGTGGACTCTAGAGAGGACAGAGACCTCACAGGAACCCTTTGCCCTGAAGCAAATGCTGGTGGCAAAATCTATGTATCAGCACAGAAGAAGGCCCTGTATAGAAATATTCATGCTTCCTTTGGGCAGGTCAAAGCATGACAGCTTTGACATGAAAGCAAAGTCTGAGGAGATTTTTGACAGAGAGATTGACAACTCTCTACTGGTCACAGCTGATTTGTGGAAATTTCTTGGCTGTGTATGGTTGTAGAAGTCACTTTAACCTTGGGGGTTTTTGTAGGTTAATAACAGTAGGTGTCTGCTGCTGCAATTTTGTTTTCTTTTTGTGTATGTCTTCCTTACATGCTTATTTTTTTAACATCCCCTTTCCCTGGCAGTGAATTGATATATGTTGTCAGGTTTAGCATCAGAGTCAGTCAAAAGAATAAATTGCTAGATTGACTATTCAAAGATATTCTCTTTCTTATCATTGAAGAAAGTAAAATTCACTGTTGTGTCTAAGACATTAGCCAACAATGTGACTCTGAGCCTAGCTTTTTATTTGCATTAGGGTCACACGCTTATCAGAAAAACAAGGTTACTGAAGTGTGAGTTTGAAGACATATGAAAGTGACACCTGTTTGTGTTATACCCCTCCAAGGCTTCCCATTCTCTTGCTTTGTGAAGCCTTTCCAGTCCAGCAACTTCTAAGAGCATTTTAAAATGTATTCTTCCTCGACAAGTGCTTCTGTTTACAGAAGAGCTTTCAAGAGTTGACAGGTATACCTTAGTGCACTAATTTATTTATCCTATTCACATGCAAAGCTGCACACAGCTTCTTACTGCTGTCTCAGGTTGAGAACTGAAAGCACACTATAGCCAGTTAGATACTGAATTTTGACATGGAGCTATCCATGACAACTCAGCTTACAGATCAGGGTCTCCAAGGGAATAGGGCCTGTGATTTGTAGACTGTTTTTCCAAAAGCAGATTTCCAATAAACCCTGTTTCTTGCAAAATGAAGTTTCAGAATATGCCCTGAAACACTACTTTTGATTAAAAAGCAAATTGACTTGAAGTCTATGAAGCTACTCATAGAGAATTTTATAAAGCATTTGTAAAATTAGTCAAGATAACAGCTTTTCTAAGACAACTTACAGATATAGGATTTAAAATACTAATTTTTATTAATATTACCACTGACCATGAAACAGAATATCTATCTTTCCATTAAAAACAGAGAAAGCAGAGTGTGTGCTTTTTTATCTTTAAAACCATAAGATGGAATTTAAATTCTCTCAGAGTCCTAGATGTAACTAGTTTACCTTTTGTGATAAACTTACCCTGCCATTTGTTTTCTCCATTTCTCTTTCAATTATATGTTCACAGCACTGCCTAATATTCATTCTGACAGAATCTGAATTAATGATAAAATTCTCAAAAATGTTAGTAATCCTAACAATGTCAATACACATAAGTCAGTAATGTCAAAACACATCAGCACGTAAATTTCAGGAGATACTGACCATGTTTTAGGGCTCACAGTCCAGATATTTCGGTCTGCTCCTCAAAAACAAAGAAATTCCAAACAACCACTAATATATCTCCTCACGAAGGCTGCATACAGAACAATCATAAATCAGAAAATATGATTTTGAATTTTTTTTCCTCCCTTGTTGTTGTTTGTAATAGCTTTTGCACACACTTCCTCTTTAGAGGATAATATTAAGAGAAGCTTAAATACTCTGCAGAAAGCTGGTAAGACCCCCTGCCAAGACCTAAAGCAATGCTCATGGAAAGTAAAACCGCTTATTTTATCCTCATTTCTTTCCCCACCTCTTTTCACTCAGTAAAAGCAAGTGAAATGAAACAGGAGACAGTGAGAGCAAGACGCCCAGTGCAGAGAACAAAGAAAAGCAAGCAGAAAAACATCTGAAGGAAGAGCTGATTAAAAAAATAGCATACTTCTCCTGAAATATCCCTGTCCAATTATTTTTTGTGTTTTCTATTATCTAGTGTGTTCGAGGAGGTATATTCTTTTCTATTTAATGTTTTAGATATGGTTTTGTGCTGTAACCAGTGTAACAATGGACACATTGTTATTTTCTTCTACTGATCATGATTTCAGCTGTACCATATCCAGTGTACTAGGAATCCATCTTCAAGTGAATCTGGAGCTGCAGTATGTCTTTGTAAGCAAAATTATGGTGTGCCACATAAACCAGAGAATGAGGAAGGTTTACAGTGTGGTGAGGTAATGCGCTATTATAACTAAATCTGCTGAAATAAAACTTCATCTGATTCTTATGTGCAATTGGTGAGCAGTCAAAAAAAACCCTACTAAACCTATTTCCTTTCCCACTACCTCTATTAACAGAAAGTCTAGAAAATAATTGTATAATTTAATACTTACATGAAATGTTTTGTTCAACATGGAAAAAAATATGATAAGACAGAAAAGCCTGCTTACTATGTAATTTTTATCTTTTAGATTCACATGGACTTGCCACAAATGACTAAAATGAACTCAATGATATTTTTTTCAATTTCTTTTTCTTTTTTTTTTCTTTTTTTCTTTTTTTTTCATTTTTTTTGGTGGCTAGCAGCATATTTGTTTAGAGGGTAAAAAAAGTTTTCTTCTGCTGTAAAAGCAGACCTTGGGAATGCAACTGTAGGAAGTTTTCTGCCTGCGTTTCCAAGCAAGTTGGACAGGCATCCTGAGGATGTCCAGAACATCTTCTCTGCTGCTCTGCTTCTTCCTGCTGTTCTCTGCCTGTTATACTGAAGGACAACCAGCCAAGCTCAGTTCAGCAGTAAGGTAGGCAAGGTAAGTCCCCACTCAGTGTATACTCTCTGCTGAATTAATTTACAATTGCTGCAGCCCATAATATGTGTGTTCTTTCTTAGCAGGCCCTGGAAATGGAGGATATAGAGCACAGGATATTTCTGGTATGTTCTGTTTTTCCCAAAGAAGATCACAGCTTATAGTTCACCTTATCAAACACTCCCAAGTTTGTTCACAAACTCTGCTCTGTCTCAGCAGCTTTGGGCTGCAGTAGGCATGGCATGGACCGAGTGTCCCAGCCAGGCTGGTGTTTGGTACACATAACTCAGAAGTGGGACACTGGTTTTTGCTTAGGGAAAAACATTTACCACTCCTGTGCCAATTCACAGCCACCACGAAATGAAAGACTAATCTTTGAGAATAACTGAGGTTACCAATATGATCATTTCAGCCCTCATCTTCTGAACTTCATGGTCTTCTTTATAACCTACACCGTGTTTGCACCTGCCTTTCCTCCTCCCATTCTGCCTTCTCTGCTTTTTTCCAACACTAAGCAAGATATTGAGAAGAAAGCACATTTTACTGCTAGGAATGAATTTTGTACAGAATCTGCTTCTAAACCCCAAATACGTATTCATCTGCTTGATATACAGTGTTCTGCACATCCTGGCCTGAGAGGCACTGTGTAAAAGTAAACAGTGTGAGACATAAGACCACCAGGCATCCACAGAGGAACAGTACCACCCCCTAGCACACTATTCCCTCCTTTGTTTTGCAAAGGCAATCAATCATTTGTCAGTGAAAAACCTCCCACCTTTGCTGATTTTTTCCTTAGCAGAATATATTAGTTAAATCTTCTACTTTGGCAGCCAAAGGAAAATCTCTGCCTGAAATGGTGTCCCCAATTGAAACACAAATTTGTCATGCCCATTTAATCCTATAATGCTTATCTGCTTTACCACCTTTGGGGTGTACAGACTTTCACTATCATCAAAGTCCCAAGCCCTCTCTCCTCCATTTCCCTATTCTAATCCTATAAATAAACATTTGAAGAACAAAAAGGACTACTTTCTATGGGTGGGGGAAGGGGTTCCTAGGTGATATTTGAAAGGACACCACTAAGCTAATCACTCGCCTTGCAGATGTGTGCCCATCTTTTCAGGCTTGCCAAAAGTTGCTTTCATTTGTGTGCTTTCATTTTGTGTCAGATTAACCCAACGAAGTGATTTGACAGCCAGATTCAGATCCAAAATGGGCTTGTTTCATAGCCTGCAAACTCAAATTATTCCCAGGCTTTTCATATGTCAGCTGCTGTAAACATGCACGGTGATAACAGCAAATAGCAGAGGTTTGACTGAGCTGGCATTGCAGCTCTCAGCACCACTCCTTGAAATGTTTGAAGGTATCTTAGTAACATAACTTCATCTTTTTCCTAAAGAAAAAAAAAAAGGCTTAATGCCTTTCAGAGTGTTAAAAATCAAAAAGACTTTCCAATGTGATTACTTACATGAAGCTGCTTTGGAGAATAAATGCTCATGGAGGATATTTAACAAATGTGAAACTTAAGAAATTTTGAAAAGCCATGCATATTTTCAAACTTTTTTGTACACTTCATTTCTCACACAGATTTCTTCCAAAATCCTGGCAAAATTTTAGACTTTATATGGAGGTGCAATGTCTAAATGGATATGCTGTGAAATCTAAGCATGGGCCTAGACAAGATGTTAGAATTTGTGAGATCATTTGTTTCTGTTCGCAAGGAATATTGATATGTTTCTGATCAAAATTAACTTATAGTTGTGTTATATACCTGGAACAAAACAGGAATGTTCATTCACTAAATTAAAAAATTAGAAACTCTCATTCACTTCAATGATCTCTGGATCAGACTTTTTTTTGAGACACCAATCATTGTCAAAGATAATCCTTCATGTACAGTTAAACTGCCACAAGAAAATTGAATCACAATCTACCATTATTAGACTCTGTGAAGAAGCAGATGTGAGATAAGAATTAAAAGAATAGTGCCAACTTCTTCTTTAAAATGCCCGTTTGTGGTAATTCGAAAAGTCTGTGTCTGGAAAGTCTTACTTGACAAGTAATAAAACTAACTGTAAATACTAGCTGAGTTCTTCATAGACTGCTCACTTCCACACAAACATACACACACACACACATGCACTGTGTAATCTCGGGTTATTTGTAGCCTGAGTCAGACTACGAGTCAGGGAAACCAGAGCTGTAATACCAGGTAACACTGTGTCACATTAACCTGCAGTAAATTTCAGGAAGAAGTAAAACCTAAAGTTTTGAGTTCAAATATCTCTTGCAGTTTTATATTTCCCTTTACTATGGATTGTAAGGTAAACTGATTCCAGAAAAGGAGAGAAACAACGTGCCATTTATCATACGATCTATCACATTTCCAACCATGTTCCTGTCCAACTAGCCTAAGAGTTTGATTATTAGCTACTACTAACCACTAGTCAAGAAAGCCGTATCAGTCAGACCAAATAGAACTTCTTCATACACATTTTTCATTGACTGAATGGAAAGGAAGTAGACATGGCATAAAGTCTGCATTCAGTACTTTTCTGCAGAAACCTAAAAGGACACCCCAACAAGGTCACTTATCTATAAAGTATAATCCATAAATTTCCAAGGAAAGCATTGAAGCTGTGAAAGTTGTCGGTGTTCCTGAACATATTTAAATAATTTTCAAACTGTCAAACCAAGAGGAGTTACACATTTTTACAATAAAATTGCATGCCAAATGTGATGGGGTTTTTCTCTGTTAATATCTTTAGTGCCCCATCAAAAGCTGAAGTATTAGCAAATGCCAGAAGCAATGTCATAGCCAGCCCCTGCTTGATTAAAAATAAGAGTGCTTCGGCTGCAATGTCAGTTTAAAAGGATGTATAAATAGGATGGTGGGGCAAGTTCTAAATTAATCTCTAACTTGAAAAGTGTTTATTCTCAATAAAGTTAAGTCTATTTCAAATAAAGGTGGTACTTAATTCTGAATAGTCAAGGGATATAATTAATGACTTGTTCCAGGTTTTATAGACAGAAGCAGATGTATGTATGGGAAAGCTGAATTTGTATTCTTGCTCTAAACACTTCTGTCTTCAGCATTTATCTCCATTTGAATGACATTAAATTGGAATCTGGTATGTCAGACCAGATGTGTGTGGTGATTCCTTTATTCTGAAGAGAAATGATTAGAAGAGGTTTTGAAAAGGTTGTGCTTTTTCATTTAAGAAAGCAGAGCCTATAAATGAGTAAAATTCTTGCAAATACAAGAGTAGTGAGAGGAAAGAACATTAGACTTAGGAATTTGTTCATTCTCAAAGGGTTTTAACATGATTTTTTTTCCCTGGAATTTTGAAACGCTGCCATCTGAAAAAGTTAAAATGTATAAAGTGGAAAAATTTAGTATCATGAGCATTTATAGTTATCCTTAGTTAGCCTTGTGCATTACTAATTTCCAGCTCACTTTAATGAAAATGAACAGCATCACAACAGACTCAAAATACATCCCTGCAAAGCTAAGGGTGACAGAATTTATTAGTGTCCGCAGGACACCTTCATGGTGTGAGGCTCTTGTGACAGCAGTGAAGTCCAAATATTATTGAGAAATTATAAAAATTCCCCTCTTGAGAGAGGATTTTGCAATAGTTTGGGTATATATCCTTAGGAGCTGTAACATAACTTTCATATTTATTTTTTACCTAGTCTAGATGGCTTTGTGATGTCAGACTTGTGGTAAAGCATCTTCTGAGCTTTAGGTCTTTTGGTAAACTTCTGTTGTTCTCAAACATACTAAAATCAAAGCTGAGGTTTCAGCACCACCTCGAGTAGGCTGACTGGAGCACATGAAAATGTGAAGTCAAAAAATTGTAGATGAGTCCCCTGCAAAGTGAATGGTTCTTAGGGCATGTCATGGAGAGATCTTCCTTACCCTAGCCAGATCATTTTGGGACCCAGAAGGTTGATTCACATACTTTCTAGTGTTTCTAGTGCTTTCATTCAGGAAGGACTTGCTTTAGGGACTACAGAGTCCTCCCATTCTTAACTTGGAGGCCACTTAAACACCTCAGTTCATGTCCTGAATCAGCCTCCTGGGGCTATGTACCACTGCAGTCCCTGCAACAGTGGACAGAATAAGGTGTTTGCCATCAACATGAATATTCAGGCACACGTCTTTACATGGTTAACCCTTACAATACTTTAATAGCATCCAAACAAGAGGTTAAGCTTTAAAATTTGTAAGTGCTTCCTTGGGTAGTCTTGTTTCCCAGAAATTGGGAAGAGGGCAAATGAAGACCTTACACTTTGGGGTTGTTTGGAAGCTCAGTTTTACTTTTAACAGCGCCTCATATTGATGCCTTGGGTTTTAACTTTTATATTTTTCAAATCCTGTACTGCTTAGTGTGTAACCCTGAAGTTTCTTGTAGCCTGTTAATTTCTACTCTCTCATGCTAGGTAGACATAACAAAGCCTCTCCAGGCCTGCTCTCCAAGGACACTCAGACCGTCCTAGGCCCAAAAAGTATAAACCAAAAGCCTCTAAAGGCCGGGGGGGGAAGAGGGGGGGGGGCAAGCTTGAGGAAATTACATCATTAACTGAAGCTTTAACTGGAGAATTAACCCTGATATGCAAATGAGCCAAACTTATAAAAGTGTGAAGAACTTGTCACCTATCATCCATCTTGGGGTCCATGTTGGCAATAGCCTCTGGCTCCCCAGGGGGTACCTTTGAAGGCCTTTCAAATAAATACCGACTTTTATTCCCTTATTCCTGTCTAGTCTCTGTTCATAGGTGGCCACTTCAAGCATCAGTATAATAATTTTGTAATAAAGGCAAGACTGGACTTACATGTTCAAGGGAGAGAGATATAGAGACTGCAAATGTAAGAAAAATATTGACAGCCTGGATGTACCATTGTTGTCACCAAAATTCATATTTAAGGGAAATTTATTAAACAGCCTAAATCTATATATTTTTTGTTATGAAAAGTTTCATTTGAGTATGGAGTTATTTCCCTTATTTTTATTGTTTCCAAAAATCACATTATTTTTTTATTGACTGAAAATACAAATTTTTAGGTTTTTATTCACTGAAGAGCAGATGCTATTTTCATCTGTGGAAATTTTTTCTTTTTTCCCTTGCAGTAAATTGAGACACAGATACACACGGTAAACCCACAAAGCACGGTTTTTAGTCATTTCTCTGCCTTAGCCATGGCTTGTAAAGATTTATAAGAGGGTTACACCTCTGTTAGTCTACTTTTCTTTAGGGATGTATATAAAGTTGAATTTGTATTCTTGTCCTAAACAACTCTGTCATCAGAACCTGCTCCCACTTGAAAAACATTAAATTAGAGTGTGGTATTTCAGTTGTAACAAAACCTTAGTAGGTGGTTAATTTATCCTTTCTGGGGTCAAAAAGACTAAGAAGGTCTTTGCAAAAATTTGTGGAAGACAAGTCGGTCCTACTATTTGGACTGCATGTTATAGACAGAAAGGTGTTGTCAGCAGTTCTATATTTTTACGTTTTATTCTGTTGTGTATTTACTCATTTTGTACTTCTTAATCTACCTATGTCCTAAATTATAGGAGCATTACCTTGATGCAGATGATTTAACCTTCTTTGAGTTATTTTTGTCTACTATATACATTCTCAAGTTTCTAAACACTCTCTCAGAAGCCATCATTTGCAAGTGGTTAGCTTGCTCTCCAGCAACTCCAGTGAAAGGGTAGTCTGCAAGAACACGAGTGTCTCTTTCTTCTTGCAAAAATTAATATTAAAAAATGTCATGTTTGCAGTGTTACTAGAGGATCTTTTCTAGCAATAGTCCAAAGGTCCTGTCATTGCTTCCTGAAGGAGCCAGTGATGTTAAGCTATTTTTTTACTTTACTGTATTTGTGAATTATCTGTTCTTTTTCAAAATATGTATTTTAAAATTATTAATTCTCATTACTGGTGCAATGATAATCTCTTGTATATATTGCACTTTCATACTCAAAAATTAGTAATATGGTATCTTGAATTAACACTGACCAACAGCTGCCTATGCCAGTTCTTAGAATCCAGCACAGGTGAAAGCAAGTAGTCCTGCTTCTCAACATTGTTCCCCAGAGGCAACGGGAGTAAAGAGAATACGGTGGGATTTACTCCTTCCAGGATGTGCTTTTGAGTGTTTGGCAGATAAGACAGTGTCAGAATGGGATTCATTGTTCAATTCATTTCAGTGGCCACTTAAAAACAATTTGACTACTTAATTAATTAAAACCTAAAGAATTTGTCTGTCCCCTGAATGCTGAACTGAAGAAGGGACACTCTAAATTCAAGGTCAGCCAGTCTCTTGGAATTACATCATGTAGTAATTAGCAGTTCCACACATCAGTGCATCTTTACTCAAAAGAATGCAAAGAGCCTTAATTGGATTGATTGGTCCTACTTATGACATTTTATAAGCTGAATTAGAAAAAGGACTCTACATCTTGCGTTAAATTTGGGGAATAAAATATCATTCTATTACCAATTCCCAGAAAGGACTTTAAAACCACGATAAACATTAGTTTTCTAATACACCTTAGCTTAAAATGTTAAAAATGTATTTCTTTACACAAATCAAGTATTACAAACCATGTTAAACCTGGCTGTGGTGTATTAATATCATAAAATTTGGAGCTGAAAAACTGATCTTCAGAATAAAGTTTTACTGTCCAACCTAGCAATCCATCCCACCGCCAACCCTTGCCTGGAATACAAGAAATTACAAAGAGATAGCATTCTACTTTAGTCAGCTTTCACTGGGGAGATAATTTTCAGCTTTGTTTTGATAAAAAGTTCTCCAAATGGTTCATATTAACCACCAGAAGGGCTCTGAACTCTGTGTGTTTATTTGTACAAGCCCAAGATATTTTGTTCACTGAGAGGGCTGACTGAAAGACAGCTTTACTGGTGGGTTTGAAGTGAAGCAGTCACATGAAAGAACCTATTTCTCTGTTTTATGTTAGATATCCTCCACTGCATCCTCAGAAGTAAACAATCCTCACATGTGAATAAGGGAACTAGAACTAAGCCACAACAGCAGGCGTTTTAAAAGCAAGCTCACTTTGCTGGGTTCTGCAGGCTGACGAGATTTACCCAGAGCAAGAGACATTTTTGTTCATCTCTTGCCTTCTTAGCCTTTTCTCCATACTTTAACCATAATTCACACATAGATAAACCATCCTAATTCACACATAGATAAACCATAGATAAACCAGCAGCCCTAAAAGATTTTAAAGTCTGTTTGTATGCATTCTCCAAGGAACCTGCTATACAAAGCACCTCATATACACTGTACAGATTGTCTTTCCTTACAGAGGAACAAACCTAAAGGAATACAGTTTATCTTCTGATCAAGACACAAGATCATTCATGCAGCAACCTAGCATAGGTGTGTTGAAAAAAGCAGCAGAATTCGTAGAAGTTATATCAAGTATCACTGAATGAGGAAAGTCTGCCCAAAATCTGGACTGTGGAAGACAGATGGAGAAAATTATTTAAGATTTCCCACTGCTCTTTCCATAGACTGCCAGTTAGAAATTGCCTTTGAAGTTTCCTATTTATTGTCAGAGGCCAAGATTAAGAGATTTTATTTTAGTTTTTGATAAAGACTTGTGGCATTCTATAGATTCATAGAAATTTGGTAATATATTAAAGGAAATAAAAATAAAGGTGTTATTTTTCAGCTACAAGCATGATACAAATTTCAAGTATTCCCTCATATGAGCAGAAGCTCGAAGGATTGTATAAACAGCTCTGCTGTGTAGACCAGGATTTCACTTTTAATTGCACCCTCATCAGCTCTCTTCAGAGAAATCACTGGAGCTAGACTGAAAATTAATACATGGAGTCACAAATTTCATCTTCATGCACTAATCTCCAGCAAAATTAGCTATGTGTGGGCTTGGTCTGCAGGATTTCACCCACAGAGTAACCCAAATCCAAAGAACAAAGATCTAGGAGAATCCAAAGCACAAGCTGTGACAAATAAGCCACCAGAAACAAGCTTACACCACTACTCGGGAAAGCGTTCCTACAGCACAGCTGCAGTGACACAAGCTATTCATAACCCTCATTGTATGTGCTGCGGTTGTCAAGGGAATATGATGGTGAATCATATAATCATCCAAGTCATAGCAATGTAAAATCACCTTTTTTGTCTTTCCCAGGGGTTATCTCTACCCTGCAAACCCTCTTTTTGAATCCCTTCTGGCTGCAGGAGAGCTGACATGAATACTTTCAGCTGTGTACAAATTGGTAGGAATGGCTCACGCTCTTGAAAACTTCCAAATTTAGCAATATGACTCATATACTTTGATAATTTTAAATATCTTCATTATTTCTAGCTCATTTCATTCTGAGCTACTATGCATAAACTAAGTAGCTAGAACATTAGAGAGATGACTTCTAAAAACCTACACCAAAAAATATATTTAAGATAGGTTGACCATGGAAAAGTACAGTTTTTCAGCACTGGTTAACTCTGAGGAGAGTACAGTACCATGTGAAGTACAATGAAAGGCTTTTTTCATATTAAAAAGCAGTTCCAAAAAATATGAAGCAGGTTTTGGTCTATAATTGAAACTTACTTCATAAGCAGAATTTTCAAAATGTCAATACAAGATATTTAAAATATCTCTGCCAGGTTTCGCTTGAAGAAATGATTTGGTTCCAACAAACTGATTTTTATGTCTCCAAGGTGCAATCAACCCTAATATGAAATTAAGAACATTTAGTAAGTAACAACGGAATAACAAGAAATAAAAGAAAACAAAAATACAGTATTTTCTTTCAGGCTCATCTTAGGTGTTCAGTCACCATCAAAGAAGCTATGAGCAAAGTGCATTTCTTCAATAAGGATCTGCCCAACAAAGAAAATAAGACCAGAATATCAACTGAAGAAAGTTCCGTTTCCAGATAACCATATTAAGAAATGTTAAGCCATTGTAAGGAAGAGGCATCACTGAATTTTGCAGTTTTATTCTGCTAATACATTTTATAACTCTCTTAAACTTTGAAGATTTTAAAGTTTCTTTGGTTTTCATCTAAATTAAATACTTCACTAAATTATTCTAAATTTCTGGTCTATTGGTTCAGAACTCCAGAAGGGCTTATTACAATTTCTATCAGGATAATAATAATGAATGTTTTTCATGTTATTACTTGATATGTCAATGGATTTAAACAATTTCTGCAATCTCTCTTTGAAACACCGAGATCTATTAAAATATTAAGCTAATGGAACAAGCATCCTGGTCTGTAAAGTGTTCAAACTGAGGGGTTTATCCTATTATTATGTGCTACAGCATGTACTCCCACTAAAAGGTTGTAAAGACCTGTAATTTGTCTTTTACTAAAACTGTTCAAAACACGTCTAGCTTTTTATATATTTATAGCTGCCAATGAACTGGTAATGGTGTAGAAAATGAAATCCTCATATACTAATCGCAGGTAATGGACAGTTCTTAAGGTGACTGTATTCCTGATTACAGTTTTGTAAGCTCAGAAATGATACTACATCACCTCATGCTGCTCTGATGTGTCAGCTACCGAACAGATTTTAACTAGGAACAAAAAGCAAAGGATGTTTTGAAATGCAAATTCAGATCTCATATTTTCCTTCTGCGCTTACTATTGAATCATTCCAAAATGTCTGAATAAAACCACAAAGCATCACAGCCCTGCTTAATTTCAAAGCATCAACATCCTTTAATTTAAAAAGGGGCTCAATTGTTATTTGTTTATGGGAAAGCTACAAAGGCTTACATTATAACCACTCACTGAATAAGTTCCAAGCATATAATTTTGCTTCTGTACTTTGAAATGATGAGTAGTCCTTTCTGACTATGGAGAATGTAGAACTATTTAGTGAATATTCTCCTTGTTTCGTATTCCCTTTTCTAGCATTTACTTAATAACAGCTAGTTAGATTCAGCTTTGTTGTGGGTTGCATTTTTTATGGTTATTGTTGTTCAATTCCATGCCAACTTGCAGCAAATGTGCTCATATAGCATAGATAATTATGTGTGATTTTCTCCCTTAATGAAAGATAAATAATTTGGCAGTCTTGCCTCATGTATTTTTTTCTATTTTGATACAACTCATTGTTTGGATTAGCTCTTTTTTAATACAGCTTTGCAAGCAGAATGAAAGAGAAGGTCTCTTAGATCAATTATGTAGCTTTTAATGCAAGGTACTGGTATTTGTATTACAGATTTTCATATGATCATTTATTTCTAATACTAATTATTTAATCATAATTATATAGTTCTTTGTTTAAAAACGAAATAATTTCTGTTATACAGGCAGAACATTTTCAAAAGAAACAGCAGAAGGCACATTTATAGCAATCAAATAGAATAAAAAGCAGTAGTCAGTTCTAATTTCCATTAGACCCTATTTCTTCTTGTCAACAACCCTTAATGCAAAGAGACACAAGTCAGGGCAAGCCAGGACTGAACAAGGACAGAAATATTTATGTAATAATTTCTATTTTCAAATCAGATTGTTCTTCAAGGTGTTAGACTTACAAATCTCAGGCAGTTACAGTTTCACACCTTGCACAGAAGTTTTCACACCTTGACAGAAGAGAAATTTTATGACAAACTGACACCTGTACGTAAAACTGCGTTTTCATGAATAATCTTCACTTCTAATTTTTTAATTGTTAGGAAGATGCTTAATAATCTGCCAGAAAAGTCAACAGCTCTACTTCAGTGCTCTCCAGCAAGCATGAATGATGCACAAAGATGTTCAGTGCCACCCAGAACAACCAGACAAAAAAGATAACAATCAGCTTGGCAGTTTTGGTTTTGTGCTCTCGCAATTTTTCTGCAAAAGTGGGGCACCACAAAATGAGGAGAACAAAGGGGGCAGAGTGGTTTAGGTAGCTCAGACAGCTGGTTTATGATCCTACATTTCCTTAGCTGCAGGAAAAGAAAGTTAGGAAAAATAAATACTGGAAGAAGTGGAAGGAGGAAGAAATTAAATAAATGAGCTTCCAATTCATCTTTTGCTTAATAATCCTTGCAAAGGTAAATTAAGATATAACAATGTTGGGTTCCAACCAAAAGCAAAATTGTTGCAGTTAAGGAGTAATATGAGGAAATAATAAAACTAAACCCAAGAAATTAACTATTTGCAAGAAAAATATATTTATGGGGAAATGGCAAATTTTAAAATAAAAAACAACCAATGTGTAAACCTCCATGTGACCACTATACCTGATTTTGATGGTGTGCTTTTCTTTTGTCTGAACAAACTGAAGCAGATATCAGCATAATTGTGGCAGCAAAAGAAAGTCTACAGGTGACAGAGTGAATATGCAGCTGAATAAACCATTGGATTAGAGAACTGCTGTGTAGCAGTTTTTATACATTAAGTCAAGCTGTGTTGCTCAGACTGGGAAAAGGAAATTCCACATGTATCTGCTTGGGACCACCACGGGAGTAAAACATTTAGGTATGACAAGGTCAAGAAAGAGTCAGGAAAAAAAAAAGCAGGAATAACAGTTCAGTACTTGACCAACTAAAGGCTGAAACTCCTTTCTCCTGGTAGCTAAGTCTAAGGCAGAATTTCCCACAGTGGAAAAGAATGAGATCAGCATGGACAAGGGAGAAAGTATCAAGCCTACAAATTTGATTGGAATTAAACCCAGCTTTCCATTGTCAACAGCCAAAGTTAGCTGCCTTTGAAACAAACCATGTCTATTCTGCATTTATTTTGTGAGCATGACATTGTTGCAGAGCACAGAGAAGAGGAGGAAGGTACACGAAACGGTGAAGCTGGATAGCAATGCAGAGTGCATTTCAGATGGAGCTGTAGACTTAGTGCAGGTGGGCTTAGTCTGTTCCAACTCAGGAGTAACTTCTTCCTTAAAAACTAGGGTAAATGGAGAATGTGTTATCCAATCTGGAAGATTAGATGCATCTGGAATAGCAGATATGATAAATTTGCTGTTCAGATACAATGGCACAGTTTATATAGGAGACTTTGGGAGACCATGTACTGACTTCATATATGACCCTACAGAAAAGTCTGCTGAGTACTCAGAAGAACTCTAAGGCATCAGGTCATTCCAGAATGTACTAATATTAGTGAAACTCATGAAAAGCAGATATGTAATTGATGAACCAAATAGCTAAGAAAAAAAAGGACGTGTTGAGATGGAGAGAAGAAAGTCAGAATGGGCTTGCATATTGAGTCATACTGACTCCAGCAATTTTGTTTCTTTACTGTAAGGAGTTGAAGCTCTTTATAATCACAACTGCTACTTGTCCTGAAATCTGGAATACTTTTAAAGAAAGAGCCACTATGTCCATGTCATTGACCTTCTGCAAGACTGAGGTTACGTCTATCTGCCCATTAAACTACAGGAAGGAAAAGCCCTAGTTTTGCATGATCTATTGGTGTCCACATAACACATTTCATTATTATACAAAAATTCTTATGAAGTCATTACTCTGTTTGCATAAAAGAAGTTTACCACCACTTTTCCTTTTGCTGAGTAATTGATGTCACTCAAATTTTTTGCCAAATTTTTGAATATCTGAGACTGAAATGAGGACTGAGGATTGTGGAAAAACAAGGATAAATGTTTTCAAATAACTTTATATTTGGTATAATAATGCCTTGGGATATTCAAAAGCAATATATGTTTTCTCTATAAACCAAGGAGTATTGATGAGCTTAGACTGTTTCTGTCACTTCAATGAATTGAGCAGATGGATTCACTGTTTTCAAAGCTGGTATTGTAAAAGGCAAATGAAATGTGATGTGTCCCATACAGTGTCACCACTTGTTCCATCTAGCCTATCTGTCTCATACCATCTTGCAGATCTCCAATCTCAGCTTCTGTGGAAAAGCCTTCCCACCTGCTTTTCCCCTTTATCTTTTATCCAGCATACCAGAAAACATGTTTCTGCAATATTTCACTACAGTAGGTTGTAAGAACTCTTTTCCACAGCTGCCAAAAACTTCATGGCAACTCAAGCAGCTGAGCACTGGTTTTGATTGAAGCATCGCTCTGCAACAGCAGCTGCATGGGATCCTTTACCTCCAGTCCTGATCTGATCCCTGGGACAAGAACAGCAGTAAGGCCACTCACATTTTCTGTGATGCACTAAAGACACAGCAGAATGAAGGAGGCAATAACCAGGCCAGAACACAATGGTTTCAGGCAACATTTAAGGAATACTTGGATCTTGTGCCAGTTCTCTGCACAATAGCAAATTTCACCTGCAATGACTATGAAAAACATTGTGAACTGAGCAGGAATGTAAATTTCCTGTTATCACCGTGAAACACAATTTTTCATTTAGCTTAAAAAAAACCCCCACAAAATGGAAAAATGAAGATTAAAAAAAAAGTGAATGTATGGTCTTTCTGAGATATAACTTTTCACACTTAAAAGCAGAAGAATATGAAACAGTGTTTGCTCTACCAGAATGAATCCTTTATCCTTTGCAAGTCTTAAATATTTAGGACATCATCTCTTAAACTCAGAAAAGTTCTTGCACATTGTGGGTTATAATCTACCTAATAATATAGAGGGGAATTACCCCTATTCACAGACAGCTTTTATGCTACAGAGGAAAACAAATAGGGAAAGAAAAACAAATCCAAACCAGAACTGGCATGTAACCTGTAGGTTTAAAATTTAAAATGACCTGTTTTATTACAAACTAAGCAGATTTAAAGGGAACAGACCCTGGCTTTCAAGATGAAACAAATATGTTTTTTAATAATGTCACTCTAGAAAATTCATCAAGAAAATCATGGCTCAAAGGCTTCTTGACATTCTTTTCCTTGTCTATATCTGTGGGAAGACTTTCTCTTCTCTTACTTTGCACAGAAAATCAGGCTTCAATTTTAGACACACAGGATACAGGAGGACAAGTCTGGGCATATCTTTGAGTCAGAGCTACAAACTCATAATTTTTGTGACATTGGAAACAGGTCAATTGACTTTCACGGAAAACGTGGCCCCGATCCACCATCTTTGAACAAGTTTCCAGCTATTATTTTTATCTTGTACAACCTTTTTATATCTTTTTAAATGCAATTTTCTACCTACTACTCCAAAGACTTCATATTACTGAGAAGCCCTTGTTCCTACAGTGCATTTCAAGTTCAAAGGCTTTCCAGCAAGTTTTACGGTACAGAAAATGCTTTTCTTTAAAGATTGTCACAGATTGTTAGCAATATGACCTTGGGAGCTTTTCTTCTTGAAAGATTGGAATGGAATTCCTGCACAGATATCCATAATGTTTTCAGACTCCCAGACATGGAGAAAACAAAACTCAACTTTGACAATAACTTGCTTTTCACAGGCCAGGGTTTTATTATCACATAATTTTTCTGGGTTTTCAAAAAGTGCTTGAGTTTGTATGTGGCAAGTGGTTTTAAACCACTGTGCCCTGTGCAAAGAGGAACAAGTGGAAGAAAGGCAAAGTCTCAGCACTTGTGCTGGACAGAAACAATGATCACACACTTGGTGTGTTTGCAGGACTGCTAACTACTCCTGGTGAGAGGAAAAAGTATTCAGATATTCAGGAGAAAAACATCCAGCATTTTAGCTCTAGGAAGTCAGCAAATCTCACTCTGAGTGTGAGTCCTCCCACAATTACTCTTCATAGCCCAAGTACACTGAAAGTGTCAGGAAGATTGCCTTTTCATAATCCAGAGAGAAAATGAAATTCTAGCTTCTGAAGACTGCAGAAATTCTTTCTGTCAAAATGTAATGGTAGTCTAACAGAGGTACAATACTTTATTATTTTACGGCATACTACTAATTAATTAAGTGGTTTACCCCAAGCTTCTCCTCATTTATTTACACTGTATTTCAAGAGTTTAGCCCCTCAAGTTTTCTTTTTTTATTTAATTGTGAAGTCATATATATATATATATATATGTATGTGTATATATATGTGTATATATATAACCTTCCTGAAAACTCCAGAGGAATATTCTCACATATCCACTTAAAATGTAGATTTTCAATTAAATAATTCAGTCAAATCAAATTTCCTTACAGCAGTGCAATAAATAATTTGTCATTAATTTCTATTTCCCTGCCAGTATTTTTCAGACTAAGCTGTTTTATCTGGAAGAGGATTTGCAAAAACAAGGTATTGCATCTCAGAAGAAAATGGAAACAAAATAAATTTTAGATACACAAATGTTGCCTTACCATTTCTGGACTCAGCAAAAAATCCAAACTGATTTTTCTCAAACAAATATAAAGGGTAGGGTTTTTTCACAGGATCTTGAGATTCTTAGAGAATATACACAACAATCAAATAAAAATACTGCTAAAAAAGTTGTGCCCTTATTCCATACCATTAAAACAGCCTCACTCTACCCTGCAGGCTATAAAGGAAGGATTTAGTTGAATGAATCTTTCTATTTATTGCAGCCATCATTTGCAGCTATGATTGCTTTCCTCCTGCTTCTTAAAGTAGTAGTTTTACTTTCTCAATTTGGCCTTCTAGCTGTTGAAAATATAACACAAATAAACTAGAAAAGAAGCAAGCTAGAAAAATAATGCAACCAAAATGAGATGGAACACAAAAGTAGCAGCAGAAACATAGTTGGCAAGACTCAAAAAGCTCTGACAATACATTTTATTTGAGGCAGAGAGGGAAAATGTTCCTTTTCTGCCCTTTTCAAGAAAATGTAAATTTTAATGTACTGAGTTGCAATGGAGTACAAAACTTCAATAAATTATAGTTTCCCGCGAATTTGATCTATTCCGAAGCTAACTGATATAAATTGATTTTGCAGGTGATTGTTTACCGGTGGATGATTTTTTGTTTTCACATCTAGAATATCTCAGACTCAGAGAAAACTGTTGTTTCTGTTCCATGATCAATCTTTATCCTTTAAGATGCACTACTGCTCTCCCACATAAACCGGAAAAACTTTAGTTTTCCAGCAAAAGGGAAAAAACCTTTCTCTGTCCTGCCAATTGCAGTCTCCAAATGACAGAGCAATGTAGGGGTGGATCTGCATGTACTCTAGAGAAGGTCTTTTGGAGGAAGCACATTATAGCTGGGAGAAGACAGACAGCGTATGCTAAGCTCTGGCACTCCCCAAGCAATGATTAACAGTGAACATGCCACAACATAAAAAACTTAAGCTACACTAAACCAAGAACTTGTGACAAAAAATAATAACAAAACCCAAAAATAAGCCAACAAGAACAACAACAAAAAAACGGCCTCAGGAACTCACAAGGAGCTTCTCTGTGGAAACCTTTCCCTAACGCTCAGGTGGCTCCTCTTCCCTCTGTTCCATGAAAGCTACTCCTCTGACCTTAACAGAAGCAGTTCACGACAGACCCCACAGAAATTTTCTTTCATTTAAATTATAAGTGTTTAAACAACACTGTTACTCTTCAAGATTAAAGTAAATATAGCAGTTTCCCTCAATACATTTTGCGGCCACATTTAGTGGATTGAGACAAGTTTTTTGTGGGGCTTAGTGTAGTTTACACTTGAGGAAATCATGTCATATTATCATGATAAAATTACAAATCAGTATGTGCACTTCATTTATGTTTACATGTGCAATGGAGTACAATGTAGGCATATTTCTGATTCATTACATCTTCTCCCATCCCCCTCAGGAACAGAAATCATTTTGCAGGACTGTAATTGCATGGCTCCTCACAAAGACCACGGTTGCAGAGAGATGTAGAGGAACAAGAGTCAGAAGAGTCAGCCAACTTCTCAACAAGAGTATCAATTTTGAGACTGCTAAGCTGTAGGAGTCTATTTCATTTATGCAACTTTTCAGAGAAAATTATTTTATTTTCTTTATAATTCCTTGAGAAATTATGTATTTTGTATATATGTGTATATATGTGCGTATATAACTCTCTATATACATATATATACACTATATAAATTATACAAACAATGAAATACTTAAGCAAATGTGTTCATATAATCTTCTACCTCAGGAATGTCATGACAGCAAGTTTTGATAGGAACATTAGCAAATTATGTATTTCCTTGATAAAATTCCTCAGATCAGTGCTTCACATGCGAAGATCCCCAATGTTTAGACAGTGACAGATTAACACAAAGCTAAGACAAATACCATGGTTAGTGTTATTTGTACTTGTATTGTGAAGATTTCTAACCACTTTCTGTGAATAAAGGTCCTTCGGGTTTTCAGCAGAATAACTTTCAAAATTTTAAAATGTGTTTTTTCACAGAACAGTTAGAGTGTTCAGATTTTACAGGGCTCTTTTTTTCCTTTAAATTTCATAGAATTATAGAATCGTTAAGGTTGGAAAAGACCTCCAAGATCATCAAGCCCAACCTTCAACCAAACACCACCACGTCAAAAAAACCATGTCACTATGTGCCACATCCAGTTCTTTAATTGAACACCTCCAAGGATGGTGACTCCACCACTTCCCTGGGCAGCCTGTTCCAATGCTTGACCGCCCCTTCAGTGAAAAAAGCCTTCCTGATGTCCAGCCTCAACCTCCCCTGGCACACAGCCTGAGACTGTCCTCCTGTCCTCAGACTGTGTGCCTGAGAGAAGAGGCCAACCCCCACCTGGCCACACCCTCCTTTCGGGCAGCTGTAGAGTGGTAAGGTCTCCCCTGATTTTCCTTTTCTCCAGGCTAAACACCCCCAGCTCCCTCAGCTGCTCCTTACAGGCTTATACTCCAGACCCTTCCCCAGCTCCACTGCCCTTCTCTGGACTCGCTCCAGCCTCTCAATGTCCTTCCTGCATTGGGGAGCCCAGAACTGGACACAGCACTTGAGGTGTGGCCTCACCAGTGCCCAGTACAGGGGGAAATGGTCACTGCCCTGGTCTTGCTGGCCACACTGTTGCTGATACAGGCCAGGATGCCACTGGCCTTCTTGGACACCTGGGCACAGCTGGCCCATGTTCAGCTTCTCTTGGCCAGCACCCATAGCTTCTTTTCCAGCAGTGTCTTTACAGTCCCTTCTCCTCAAGCCTTTAGCACTCTCTGGGGTTCTTGTGATGAAAACGTCTGGCTCAGCACCTCACCTTGTTGAATCTTATCCAGCTGGCCTTGGTCTATCAATAAGCCTGTCCAGATCCCTCTGCAGAGCCTTCCTACCCTCTAGCAGTTCAGCACTCCTGCTTGTGTCATCTGCAAACTTACTCAGGGGACACTCAAACTCCTCATCCAGATCACCGATAAAGATAGTAAACAGGCTCGGCCCCAACACAGGGCCATGGGGAACACCACTGCTGACCAGCCTCCAGCTGGATGTAACTCCATTCACCTTCACTCTCTGAGCCCAGCTATCCAGCCAGTTTCTAACCCAGGGCAGAGTACCCCTGTCCAAGCCATGAGCTGCCAATAGGACTTGACCTGCTTTCAAAAAATCCCATGTTCCTCAAACAATCAGATATCATCTAAATAAAGACTTTTCTCATCTCCCTAATAAAGTGCTTCAGTAAAGGAAATTTACTAGTACAATATATTATTGAACACACTAACAAAAATCCAAGCAAATCTCTGCAGTTTTAATTTTCTAATCAATGTTTCTTGACTAGAAAACCATTTATAATATACAGATTAATCCGTAAAAGAAAATCTCAGGATGTTCTTATCCAGGATCCATACATTATGCTTAAAATCCAAGCTGCCTGTACTAAAGTAGCATAAAGTTTCCAGCTGGTCATCTAAAAAAAAAATAGTGCAGATTCTTGTCACAGTGTACAATATTAATTGTCTTATTTTCTGTAAGTATTTCAACCTGGAAGAAAAAGTTTTCTTCCTGTCCAAATAGAGGTCAGCAGGAGGTGAAGCTACTCGCCAGTTATTTTTATGGTGACTCTGACAATTGTAATACAAACAAGGCAGAAGTATGTTGATTTAGTCTTTTAGTAATATTAATAAAGGATTTTACCAATGGTCTCTTTGTGTTGAGAGAGAAAGCAAGCCTACTTCCACACACCAAGTTATATGGTATTCATAATATTTCTCATCCATTCACACATCACAAAACAAAGTAATAAAAGGCCTGGCATATCATACAGGCATTAAATAATACACTGGGATGAAACTGTAGCTGACAGGTTTTGACACCACTAACTCCACAAGGATAGTGCAAAGACTAAAAGATCATGACAGGAAATAGGCATAAGGATATATAACACTGTGCCTTGAGAAAATAGCTGTTTAAAAATTAAAAGGACAGGATCTTTATATTCCTTTCATATTATGAAACCGTGATCAAACCTGCCTGATACCTTTGCAAGAAAAAAAAGAAGCAAAACACATTGTTCCTACTATAAAGGAAATGGATTTTTCTCTATTTGAGCTCTTTTCTTACATTCATCTATAATTTCCTATACTTTAAAACTCCTTTTGCTTTGCAAATCATTCATGGAACAAGTATTTTATAAGAATGATGTTTCTTAAAGGAACTAAAGGATGTAAGTTTCTTTAGTCATTTACCACAATTATTGAATAAGCACAAATGGTCTTAAAATGTTTCTGCATTTGACAGATGCTTAGTCTGTACTCAAATGTTCACTTATCTTTCATATAATACAAAAGCAGAAGGACATCAAACAAAGTCTAACTATATGAGAGTTTTTTTCCTCCAGAAGTTTGGTTAGTAAAGTTGCATCTTCTGTGATCAGACAAAAATGGCTGTATGAGAATTCTCAAAAGTCCTTGAAAAATCTTTATTCCCTTCTTAACTCTCCAGTATTAACACAATTACTGCCTTTTACCACAGCTTTTTGTTTTAATCATTGTCAAATTTCTTTTTGAAGAATTGATTAAATTAATCAATATTCTAGATTAACAATATCTTTGATGATATTTTAAGATCATGCTTCTCATGAAATGCTGTGGAAAAGTTTTTGTCTTGGACGTACTGTGGAATCGCTTTGAGGCAACAGAAAAAACATCGGTGGAAAAGCAGCAAAAGGGTCACTGGGATTGACAAGACAACTTAAACTCCTGTACTCATCTGTACCTTCCAGAAAGGATGTGTCTCATCTTCTTAACTTTTCAGTATGTATATCAGTTAATGAAGTAGACCCAATATGCTTTTGGCAGGCTGGAGTCCTGGAAAGAAAAAGAAAAATGCTAAGAGAGCTTGTGCTTGTGATCCCTGTCACTGTTAAACTCTGCTCAATATCTCTGGGGAAGGTAAGAGAACTGTTGACTGAGCACTGCAGAAAATAGGCTGACATCTCATGTCGTAAGGTACATTCTGAAAGGATTCTTCAAACATAAAGCAAAGAACCATTCACTGACATCTATGATCCTCTATGGCTAAGAGAAAAACAGCCAGAGAGGTGCAAGAGCTTGTATTTGCTAGCTAGAAAACAAGTGTTCTGACTGATGTTTTCTAATGTCAAGCTGATCTCCCTGGAGTTTTCTGTTAATGGCACACAATGAACACAATTCTCCCTACTGCAAGTGAAATAATGAAGTGTATTCATGGGGTTAGAAGACCAGCCAGCCTGGTAAATCTGTTCCTTGACTACCTGGACAGAACACAACAGATGTGCAATGAATAGGCAATGTAGAGAAGAGAAATGAAGCATTGGTAATATGTTGGCTGGGGGGTGGGGGGGGAGGGGGAGGAAATCCTCCGGATTTCTCTTCTCAAAACCTGAAATTCCGGTGTCCTCTCTTGAAACGTTATCTAGGGACTGTGAACTATGATTCCCAGCCATACCTCATTATCTATAAAGATATGCAACTCATCGTCACTGAGGACTGACAGTTTGGGAACACAGCACAACAGAAGAGAAGGTAATCACAAGTGACACTCTCAGCTACAAGGAAAGAACCACGCAGCACTTCCCATTTTTCAGGAAAAAAACCCCAGTGACACTAGAAATATGCAGATACCGTGAGCAAAAGAATATTGATAATAACTTCCCTTTTTATTACAGTATAATTCTCAGGTGACTGCAAGTTAAAATTTTAGATCAGCCTTGTATTTTGTACCTTATCATCTCATTCTAAAGACTTTAGAGACATTCAACTTTGCACGCCAGGGAGCTCAGTACACATAAATACACCATATGCTAGAAAACATTCCCAGCTGTTGGAAAAATTATTTGCTTAAAACTGAAAAATCCTGAATATTGCTATTTAGCAAATAGTTTGGAATTGCTATAGAACTGTATTGCTATTTAAATGCACATTATAAACACTCTTTTAGAGGTGTCAATGCAGCTATATACCAAGGGATTTTCCGGTCTTCCGGTACTTGACACAAATTTTGAAAGCAGCCTCCACAAATAAGCCTCTGAGATGTATAATGTCATTCTTTAAAAAACTGCCTCTCTAAATCTTTATCTGGCAGAATGAAACTAAACACAACAGGAGCTAACTGGTTGGTTATTTCCCCCTGTTTCAATAAATAAATAAATAAATAAATAAAAAGGCTGTATCTGTTCCAAAGTGAAATACAGACAGACTCTTCTCAGCACCTATGCACATTAAAACACTGGTGGCCAGTGAAAAAAAGGTGTCAGTCTACTCAGCTTAGTTATAGCCACAGAGTAAAAAGATGCACTGACAATATACACTGCAGCTCAAAATGACACTTAGAGGACAAAAGTCAATGCTTTGCTGGAGGCACTATCTTATAATTTCCAGTAAATGAGCACATGATTAGAGCAGAATAAATGAGAGTCATCCATTGCCTCCATAGTTGTGGAATGGCATAATTACAACCAATTAAGGGAAGTGCATGCAATAGCCAAACAGAGCTTTCTCAGCAGCCCAGCCCACACTACGGAAACAGGACATCACCATTGCCAGACGGTCTCTAGATGAAACATACTTCTCTGATCCTGTCTCCTGTAGTACAGCAAATATTGAATTGTTACTACAGATAGAAATAAATACACTGTTTAGCTTGATTCAAGGATACTAAGGTGTCATAGTAACATAAGCAAGAATTTTAAGAACAGAAAATAACCCTATGTGAAGTACAATCATTTTGGCACTATTTTTCATAAATTACATTGGTATTGGCAAACAAGGTAATATTTCTACATGCAAATAAGTGCATAATGCAAGCTGTAAGGTGCATTTTCTGTGCCTCTTCAAAAGAATATTAAATTCTAGAAAAAAAAGTAAATTATTTATACAATTTTTTTTGTCACGTTGATGTACTAAACTAATACCTAGCTAGCTCTTGTGCTGCACTCATCGTCAATGGATTGATAAATAGTTCTTTTCACTTAGCAAAGTAATACATGCAATTAATGAATGTGAAGTGCAAGATTGTATAAATCCTGCCTAGGATGTAAGAGAAGGTTTTAACAGTTTTTAGAGGTAAACATAGCTGTTATACTTCTTCTGCATCAAGATTACACAAAAATTAGGGTAGTATTTGACCATGAGAGTTTTGCAGCGCAGTAAGAACATGGCACTGAACAGACACATTTCAAGGCTCCACTCAATCCTGTGATAGGTGGATTTGTCAGATTATCTTGTGAAAAAAAGCTAATTAACAGTGTACCGAGATGTGGAGGATAACATATAAACATATACACGTTTATATGTATATACGTATAAACAATACCCAAGCACTAACATGAGTAATAAAGTGAAAGTAATAAAAATTTCACCAATAAAGAGAAAAAAATAAGGATTGCGTCATGTGGAGCATGTCTAATGAAATATTCAGCAGACAAAGTCTGCATTTATACCCGGCTCATGGATCTTACAATGGATAAAGGAAATTTAGAAATATAAGCTTTTATGGTATTTCTATTAATGTTAAAAATCCAGTTAAGAACAAGGACGTTAACAGAATATTCTGAACAGTAGCAGCAAGGGTTGTCACTTAGGCTCTTAAGCATATGTTAGAAAGCCTTATAATTGAATATTAGAAGACATGAATGATGAATATTAGAAGACACGAAAGAACTACTGTTCTTTAGATTCAGACTTGGGAAAAAATGAAGCAGAAAAATAATTGCAGAAACAAAACCTTGGTAAAATCATGCTTTCAATATTTTACTGTCAGACTTCTGATAGCAAGAAATAAAAAAAGAGACAGCAGTTTGGAACACAAAAACGATCACTGAAGCAAAGCTAAGCACAGAGGCAGGGCATAATAAGCTGCTGAGGCCTCCCTGGCCACCATATTACTAAGCAGGGAGTCATGGAATTTGATTGGGTTTGGGTTGGAAGAGTCCTTAAACATCATATCGTTCCAATTGTCATGCCATGGAGGCAGACACCTTTCACTAGACCAGGTTTCTCAGAACGCCATCCAGTCTCGCCTTGAACATTTGTCACAATATTATTCTTAAAGAAACTAAAAGTAAGAAGGTATCCTGAAAGAAAATTCTTCAAGGTATGAAACTCCATTATCAGATAATGAACAAATTTAGGTTTTGTAGATCCGTAATATTGAACAACACTCACTCTGAAGTCGCTAAAATATAAGAAAATTATTTTTGATGGGGTTAACTAGGAAAAAAATCACTTCATCATTCAACATTCCTGCATGAAGATTTGGCAGAAAAGCACAAAAATTTATGAAGGAAATATAAAGGAAAACCAAATTATGGCTTCATTGCATGCTGTCAATATTCAACTCTCAATTTTTATTGCAAGGAAACCAAAGAGCTTTTACTTATCATAGGACCATAGAACGTTAAGGGGTTGTAATGGACCTTAAAGATCATCTAATCCCAAACCCCCCTGCCATGGGTAGAGACACCTCCCACTAGATCCCATCCAACCTGGACGTGAACACTTCCAGGGCTGGCGCATCCTCAGCTCCTCTGGGCAGCCTGTGCCAGTGCCTCACCACCCTCACAGTAAAGAATTTCTTTCCAATATGTAACCTAAATACAACTTGAACAAATAGAAAACCAAGAAATGTTTTTACTGGGGCTTTGACTTTGAGCTTCCATGAGTTAGTTTGTTCCAAAATTTTCTCCTATTACATTTTTTCCATCTAGCTCTTTGTGTTAGCCCCAGCTCTGGTATTTTGTAACCTCTTTATAAACCTTACTGTAGTGCACTTTTTTGTATTGGCCCTGTTTCTCTCTCTCTGTTCCTCTGCAAGTATTACAGCTGTCAAAATCAACCATATTAATAATTGCTAGCATTGTTATGACATGCAGTGTAAACCAAAGCTGCAGGCATGCAAGCCACTGGCCAAAATGGATAGTTATCACTATTATCTTTAGGTCTGCATTCAGCAGTTTTATTCTGAGTCAGCTTTCTGGTTGGCTTTGTTTTATGATGGACAGCACCTGTTGATCACACATTTGGACTGTATAATCTTTCAATATATTTTTCCTGATGAGGCTTGTAAACAGTGATAATTCTACAGGTAAATTAGATGGGTAAAGAGTTACTTTTATAACTCATTAGCTTAAATAAATATAAAGGTTTTATCAAGCTGATATAGTTAAAACTATAAAAGTCACTGTATTCTTAAGAATTTCAGAGAAAAGTGTGTTGACAAAATTTTCAAAACTGTCCTGTTTCTTACCAGTCTTTTCTTGATAGCTTAAATACGCTTATAAGTAGCTTAGAGACACCATAGATCTTCCAATTTGGCAAACCCTAAATTTTCATCTGTCTAGTTCAACGCCTTTTCCAACAAATTATTTGGACCTACCTTTATCATCGCTGTCAGAATCCAGATGGAAAGCCGTTTTGTAACTAGAAGGGTAAAGTACTTTAAAAGAGAAAGCTGTCACACACACATTCCTACCCCATGTCGCATAAACAAGTAATTTTTAATATACACCAACATATCATCATGGCTTGAAGTTCTGTTGAGTATCACAGAATCACAGAATGGCTGAGAATTGGAAGGGACCTCCAGAGTTCATCTAGTCCAAACCACGTGCAAAAGCAGAACTGCCGGGAGCCTGTTGCCCAAGACCATCTGAAGACAGCTTTTGGCGGTCTCTCATATTCAATAAATATTCCCTGATATTCAGAGGGAACCTTATGCATTTTGGTTCATGCCCATTGCCTCTTGTCCCATGACTGGAAACGATCAGAAGGATCCTGACTCCATCTTCCTTGTATCCCCCCCTTCAGGAATTCACATACGTTAATAAAACCCTCCCTGAGTATTCTCTTCTCCAGGTGAAACAATCCCAGATCTCTCGTAGGAGATACTTCAGTCCCCTCATCATCTTCATGGCCCTTCACTGGACTTTGAAACTGGTCCAATTAAATTTCTTTCCAGCTGGGTGGCCTCCAGCATATACTGGTGCCTGGAGTTTTTTCTCCCCAGATGCAAGATGTTACATTTCCTCTTGTAGAACTTTATGATGTTCCTGTCCTCTCACTCCTTCAGAATGTTGAGGTACATCTGGAAGACAGCATGACCCTTTCCAGTTTTGTGTCTGATACAAACTTACTGACAGTACACTCTGCACCATCATCCAAATCATTAATGAAGATGTTAAACAGGACTGGATCCAGGAACATCCCTTCGGGTACACCACTCTTTTAATCAAAGCCGGTTAGTTAGTCAAGCATGACTTCCCTTTCCTGAACTTCCTTGTCCATCAGGTGTCTAATGGTTTTCAGGATTAGATGTTCCCTCACCTTTCCAGGATGGCTTTCCTGTAGTTCCTTGGGTCATCTTTCTTTGCCCTTCCTGAAAGTAGGATTCGCCATGATGAATCAGAGATTATCAAATGAGCTTGCAATCATACCTGTCGTTATACCTCATCAGGGTCCATGGGCTTATGTGTATAGAATGTGCTTAATTATTCCCTGACCTGATCCTCTTCTACCAAGAGTACGTCTTCCTTGCTCCAGGCTATCCTTCTGGTCTCTGGGACCCAGTACTCCTGAGGGCTGGGAAGCAAAGAAGGCATTTAGTACCTCAGAATTTCCTGTCTTTCATAACCAAGTCCCCCATCGCATTGAGCAATGGGCCCACATTTTCCCTAGTCTTGTTTTTATCACCTGCGTTCTTATAGAAGCCTTTCTTGTCTTTGGATGTCTTAGAACAATTTAATTCCATTTGGGGTTTAGCTTGCCTAATGTCATCCCTGGATATCTGGACTTGGGTAGGAACACTTTTTTCACATGCAGCTGCCCTTTGTTTTTACCTTACTTCCTGCTCATTGGGAGGGACTGCACTTAAGCTTGGAGAAGGTGACCCTTGAATGCTAACCAAATTTCTTGGGCCTTCCTTTTCTCTAGGGACTTGTGAAAAAGGATTTCTCCAAGCATCTTTGAAGATGTCAAAGTCTGTTTCCTGAGGTCCAGGTTTGTGAGCTTGCTTGTCACCCTTCTCCTTTCCCTCAGAATGTGGATCTCCTCCTTCCCTCAGCACACGTCACAGCAGCAAAGGCTGCCTCTGGTGTTTACACACTTCTTGTTGGCGAGATTGTGGTCCAGAGCAGCATCTGTCCTTGCTGACTTCTCTATCACTTGGCAGAGGAAGTTATCATCAATGTACTTCAGGAACCTCCTGGGTTGTTTATGTGCTGATGTGTTGTCCCTTCAACATTTATCAAGGTGGTTGAAGACACCCATGAAGACCAGGACGTTCAAACTTGAGGTCTGTATAGAGTCTGAACTACTTGTTCTTCATGGTCAGGCGGCCTATTGTAGACATCCACTGTAATGGTACCTTTGCCTAATCCAAACACATAAAATATCCATTGGCTCCTCATCCACCACTAGGCAGATTTCCAAGACCTTAAGCTGCTGTGTCACATAAAAGAAACTCATCTCCTCATCACACATTTTTCTGTCCTTCTGAAAGAGCCTGTATCACTCCTTGGCAACATGCCAGTCTTGGGGGCCAACTCACTATAATGCCATCAACCCAACAACATCATAGTCCTGCAACTGCAATATACGTAAACATATACACACACACGTAAATATTTGTAATAGGAATGCTCTTCACTTTTGATTTTCCACTGTCGTTGCTGTTCACTCCCTCTGGAAGTCTTGTCAGGTAAGACTTATCTCAAACAGATTCCCTCCTGTCCTGTCTCTGGTGGGAGAGAATAGCAAGGGAACTACTGAGAAATCAGTGCAAGGTGAGACATAAAAAAATATGATTAACTGCTGAGAAATAAAAAACCAAAATGGCAAATTCCCCCCACACACTGCCCCCACCCCCACCCCGATGTTCAAAACCAGCTTAAATGTAGTTCAAAAAATGACCCCAAACTATTCCCAGGAACAAATATCCAGTCAAGAAAATGAGCATGAGACTGCTGATTTGGAAAAGGGACTAGCAAAAAACACGTGCAGAAGATTTGGGGAACTCCTTCTGATCTAGTCAAGAAAGGAATCAGCGAGTATTTTCCTTTCTTGTACTTATTTCTAGACCTTTAAAAACTATATTGTAATGCCTAACAAATGCTTAGAGTAAATAATACAATATTACAATTTTCTCAGCGTTGCCAAATATGTTACATACATTGCACAGCAAATAAAAAGAAATAGAAAAGTGCATGGGCTATACATTGTAGAACCCTCTTTAAACATGATACAGCTAGAAACAATAGTGAAGTGGTCATGCCAGTAGGGTGGAGATTTGGTAAGACAGCAGCAGCTAAGTCTATACTGTACATTAGACTGCGTGCATAACATTTGCTGCAGTTCTGGTCTCAGTTTGCTGGGTGGAGAAAGGTATGTTTTAGGTTATCTCTTTTCAGGAAGACTTTACCTTAAGATGAAAAGACTCACAGTGCCTCATCATGTAGACTTGACTGCGAATATTAATTTCCTCTCTATGTGTTTCATAAGAGGTTCAGTTTGCCAGAGCAATCCGTTTTACACCAAAAAAAAAAAATCAGAATTAAGTGTCAAATTTAAAAGATGCTGTACGTTTAGTCCTTGTATGTTGCCACTTTGCGAAGGCATTCACTGAACGGGTGATAAAACCACGACAAGTTTCCATTGTAACAACACAACAAGAGCTCCAAGAGCATTAAAACAATGTGTTTGGTTCACAGTTACGTTCTTCCCATATTGAGGAAGCTTCTGGAAGCCAAGTTGCGGTTATCAGTTGACTCAATATTAAGTTTCTGTCCACATGACCATGAAGGAAATGAGCTGCCATATCCTGAACATTAATATATCTTTCAATGCTTTTGTTAGTAAATATTTTTTCACACTTTTTCCAAATCAGCATATGTAATTTCAGGTCAAGTAGTAGAAACGTAGGCAGTCATACTAAGCAGTTGTATTTTTCACTCATTATAATTTTACTGCAAAATCTATTTCTTCCACTTTCAAGTAAATGCTTTAAAATTTAAGTCACTTGTAAATCTAGATACAAAGGAAAGGCCTCAAAAATTGTTAGACAATTTGTCATGTCCTTTAAACTTCAGGTCTTGAGAATTGCCAAAAGTGACAGAAGTATTGAAATGTAAAGTAAAAAAAAAATACTTAGCTGGACATGTTGTCTGTCGTTTGAAATCAATATTAGTGTTAAATTGCACCAAGAAATTAAATGACATTATTTTAATAGCTGTATTAAGCCCAGAAGCAAATCTTATTTGTTGCAGGTAACTCATAGAGTATGTGAGAAAACATTGGCTTAGAGCGCTGCATTCCTTTGTGTTTCACATCATTCAGAATTTCCTTGTTTCTTTTGCCAATCTGTGGGTTGCTTGTGGGACAGATGGAAACCCCGGCTTTAGGTGCACACCCTAATCAGGGTCAGGTTTTATTGTAACTCTTTCCCTTTTAAAGGAAACAATCACATGCAGACAAGACATGGCAATGGAAATTCCCCAGGTGTAGACATCTCTAAATGTTCCTCTAAAGCTTGTTGCCAATATTCAGTCGATAACTTTCTCCTGTTTAAATATGAGAGAAGTTAGCTAACACACCTCTAATGGTGGCCAGTTGATCAACATTTATCTTGAGCAAATTTTAGGCTGTTTTGGCACAGATTAGTTGGGAGTCTAATGCTGATGAGAGCTAAGTACAAGGTGCTGGCATGAGGCTGAGTTTAAGCCATCTCATTCTACTCTGGTAACTCACAACATGAAGCATTACATCACTTTCATTTTTAAAGCACTAGATTTTTAGTGAAGACAAAGATAAAATGTATCTTGTCTTCCTATGTGCTCTGGTAGACTTACACACTGTGGCTGTGACCTGACTTACTGTGATAAGAGATGTGTTTTATATATCATTTTAAATAATTAGGCATTGAATTAACTTCTGAATAGGTGAAATTGCAATGTCTGCCTTTTCTAGACTAAGAGCTGATAGTACTGCTGGAGGGAGAAAGCCTTTACCAATCCCAGTGGAAATGGCCTTGAACTCAGAAAATCATTAAGTGAAACAGTAAATGGAAATTACTCAGTAGCTGAGCTGCTGAAAAAAGGACATTAAAGAGGAACAGAGAGGTTTTTTCCCCTTTTTTTGCCTTGCCTTTTGAAGGTTGCTGAGCAAGAAACTTGGCAAAGATGTCAGCAAGGGTCATCCTGAGCTCCTTACTTATCATATACATTCTCTAGAACAGTGGAAAACAGAGCATTAGGTTGGTGTGTGTATATACATATATATATATGATGTTTGTTGATAATAGAGACAGATAAGAGAGAGACGGTTAAAGCCCTAATATAAGAATTTTAGGTAATTATTCATACTCTGAGATAAAGTTTCTTCCAAATTTGTCTTATCTTAGCACTATCAGAGTACTTTTCTTTATATCCTCTTCTGGAACAAATTTGCTTAACATCAACACAGCCTGACCTGATTTTTTGCCTTTATTAAGGTCTAGATCAACCGAGCCTTAAGGTTAACACAAGTAAATTTTCACTTTCACTCTTACAGATCTGCCCTTCTCTTCTCCTTGGATTTTGGCGTGCTTGGATGTTGGGGTTTTTTTTTGTTCTTGTTCCCTTTACATCATATCAAAATCCATGATTTTGTTTCTGTGGGAAGAGATGATTGGAACTGTGTCTTGGCTGGCTAAAGCCACCAAAGAAAACAGCTACTGGCACCCAGCAAGGAGTTTAGAATATGTGGCAGAGCAGAGGGAGAACAGAAACTTTTCTGAGTAGTCGCCTTAGTGTATTCTATGATTTCCTTTTCATTGTTAATGTGTGTTAGATTTGTCTCCCTTGTAATGTTAATAGAAACGTTGTGTTTTAGAGTATAATCATTGATTTCAGGATGGGTCCATTAACTTTTCCTTAGCTGAGAATCAATAGATGCAATTATTTTCCAGTGAGATAATTGAGGATGGTATTCAGAGAAGGATCTTCATCTAGTATAAATATTAAAGATGTTGACAAAATGAAATTTTATTTTCTTTGCTTTCAGCAGACATTTTCCTCAAAAACTGGGTTTTTTAGGTTTTGGGGGATTTTTAAATTGATAAAAATCGTTATGGGGTTCAAAAACCGTTCTGAAAAAAAAAGGGACGTATAAAAAATTCATTGTAGTCACTATAAACACTGAGAATATGGTCAGGTGCTGGTGGTCTCAGACCACTGATATGTTATAACTCTGAAAATATTTTCAAAATATAACAATTGCAAAAGTATTTTAAATAATGTGTTCCCTAGCCTTTAAAAAAATTAAGGATGTATTTGTAATTTAACGATGGTGCTAGGGAAGCTGTGCAAAACAGGACCGAGTGACTTAGAAAAAGCTCTATTATTGCTCTGGTTATTTGTCCCATATGATAAATAAGGCAAATGTATATTTAACTTAACTGTGACACAGCCCTAGAAAAAGCTTAATTTACATCTCCACAATAGCTATTTTCCTGGGGAAAATGTCCTTCTTTATCTTGGACACATTTTTAAACTAATATTTACTCTTCTCCAGTGTGGAAATACTAAGCACAGACACATTCTCATGCTTCTGACCATAAGCTAACACAGTGTATAGCCAGAGATCTCTTGCTTTTCTGCAGGAGGGAATGTGTAATAAACAGCAATAAACAGCCAGCCAAAGCAGGTTCTTGTGATTTTTTTTTTTCATTTATTGCAGTAATCCTTCATGACTTTGCTGGATTCTGTGACAAATTAATTCACTCACTGTTACTCCTTACAGATTTAAATATTTCTCCCATATGCACTCCAGCCAAGCTCAAAATTGCCCTAAAAGTCTTCATTCTTTTTGTATATAGTCTGTTGGTTTCTGTTATTTGTATAAACAATATGTATTATATGACTTCTTAACAAGAAGGGCTTTTTGTGGTCCCAGTTAAATATATTGGTATGTAACACGGAGATTTTACTACTGCCTCTTGTCTTCTTAAAATGTGCACAGAGGAATGGTCAGTGAGAGATCCTGTTTTCATAGCCCTGTGTTGGAATACAAAACACAGAAAAAAACCCTTTCCATCAATGTCTTTACCATCCTATCTTCATTACTGTCTGCTGCCTGGCATAGGGATGTTCAGGAAAGACAGATACTAGCCCTTCTTATCTTCCCAGACCATCATGTTCTTACAGAAGCAGTTTAAATTTAAAAAAAATCTCTGAAGCATCAATTGAAAAATTTACTAGATCAGTCCCTTGGGGAAACAAGTCTCAAAAAAAAACCTGATGCATTTTAGAGTGTGTCCTGAAAAAGCATTTGGACCTGAGCATGGCAGAGCAAGTGCCAGGGCAGAGCTGAGTTGGAAGTCTGGCTTCATTGGACCTGTCTAGGGGCACAGGAACAGCTCAAACTGTGCAGATCCCCTAAGGAGCTGCTATTCTGCCTTGCAAGGCACAGAGCTCATTTCTTCCCTCCCAATTCTGATTCCATCAGTCATGTCTCAGCTTAAGGAACAGGAAGAACAGAGGAAATCATGCTGTAGCTAAACAAAAGAAAATATAGGTTGAATAGTAAGAAATTAATAAAAAACCACAATTGATTACATAAGGACTACAGGAATACAGAATGAAGCAATATATACCTAGAAAGCAAAATCTTACATATCTTATGATGCTTATCAAGATATTTTATGAAGATATCTTATGATAACTTAAATGGTTTAAAAAGCTATACGTGACCATGAAATTTTTTAAAAAATGCAGCTGCCAAATATAGAAGAGTTGGAAGAGTTACAGTAATATTGTTCCAAATTTATAAATTCCTGCATTTCTTAAATTCACACTTATCCATATCTATACTTATACATATAGCTATATTGACATGTACACGTAGGTACATGAGTATTTCAAAGGAAGATTTTCAGGTACAAAGTCTATAACAAAACAAATTCTTACTAGCATCTGTTTGCATCAGTCACAAAATACTGTTAGGCAAAATTCACAAATTATCTAAAATTGTCTACAATGAAATAGTATCTGAAATTGCATACAGCAGTAGAAGAGTTTAGTTCGTAACTTATGTCCTAAAGCAAAACTCTGACAATTATAATTTCATAATATTACAGAAATTTATAATGGCTACTATTATCCAAACTGATATTTACTATTGTGTGAAAAAAGTATTTATACCTTATATGAATTTCCCTTTTAACAAGTTCTTATGAGGAACACACAATACAGTTACAAAAGTCTACCAAAATGCCATTTTATGCCACATTCAAATATAATTTCTGAACTTCTCAATTGCCAGAGGCAGAGGGAAGAGTCTTCTAATGCTCTTTTTCCTACTTCTCTTGATTAGCATCAACTTGCACATGAAGTCTGACAAATTAAATTATCTGTGGCAGTGTTCGCTATTGAACACTGAAAGGGACTAGATTTCATATATTCAGCAATGGATTGAATGTGCCAGAAGAAAATTGTGAAACCGATAAACTACTGGATTATAGTTTATGATACCATATGTTGTCATCAAAGACTGAAATTCAGTGTCTCGGTGCTGTAAAAGCACTATGCGTTCAAGAATGAATGCTGGCTTTAGCATTTAGCATGAGGTAAAATAAAATTAGAATTCAGCACTTTCTAACCTAAAATCAGCCCCATGAATATTTTCTAATTAAAGGAACACAACAAAGACTTCTTGGCATAAGCTTGCTTAGTCATTTCTTGTACAAGTCATTAAGAAAACAATGGAAGCACCTTAGAAAGAATGAAGAAGAGTATGGTTAAAGAACAAATATCTTACTTTGGATGAAAACAACTTTTCCATGTACAAGTAACTCAAAAAAATACAAAAGCTCCAACAAACTGTCCTAAGCTGTGGGCAGTCCAGTAAGTTTGAGAAAACATCTCAGCCACAAATAAGCACATTTTCACTTATTTTGCCACAAATTACAGTACCTTGTCATTAAACACATGCCAAACTACTTCATTCTGTCTGCCAATTGCATGTGGTTCCTTATTACACATACGCACATGAGAATTATGTTCTGCATGCAACTGTTAGTTTTTGTGATGTTGTAACGTATCCTACAGGTAATAGACTTGTGTTTAAGATGCTGCAATAATGGAGAATGCAACAACAAAGGCTTGTGTAAGGGAACTGCACTAAAATTTTCATAGCTTTTGCAATAAAGTTGAAATCACTCTCTTGCTCCTTGTTTGTAACATGTTTATTAGCTACTACTGGCATGATGAAATGTTTTCTTCTGAACAAAAAGGTCACTTTTTCAATTTTTTTTAAGAGTTTTAAGTACAAGATTGACCTACATACTCCCTTGGTCTGTTAGCTTAGCTAATATCTCTAAATACTGCAGCACAAGCACATCAAAGGCAGGATTAGGTTTATCCAACCTAAATCTGAACTTCTCATTCTGATGAATAGAAGGCCAACACATATGTGTGGATTTAACATAACTATCCTGTCTGCAATCCATTTAGTCTTTTGCTTATGGCTTTCCTTTATATATCCCAAATATGTTTTTTTCCTCTTTGTCATTCCGAGTCACATAAAAAATTTAAATGCAAGACTTAATGGAGGAGAGTATTTATATCTGGAAGAACTGGTCCTAATCCTTGTCTTATTTTTCCTTTTTACTTTCCTAGTAGTAGTGATGAGCCTATAGCAGCACTTCAGATTATTTCCTCACAAGATGTTGTAAAAGACAGGAAGTGCAATTATAATTGTGACATCAATCACCTTCAGAACTCCTTTCTTAAAATTTTGGAGTAGGAATTTAGAATTCAAATGTCACAACATTATTGCTGGGCAATGATTCTCTAATTCGAATGGCTCTTCACTACACAAATAACAAATACTAAGAATTGGATATATAAAAAAATTACACCTTGATAATTATTGTCATGTATTTTATCTTGTATGCTTTAGAGTGGGAAAACCTTTAAATTATTATCACATCTTTTTACTACTTTTATAAGTGTTTTTATTTATTACCTAAAATTATGGAGAGTAAGTACCTCAGAAAAATACTGAAACATATAATTAGATTATTTCTGTGGTTAAGTGGTACAATAAATGCTGTGCATTGATGCTAAGCAGTGGAGAATGAATCAAATACAACACCCACCTTAAAATATGTCTGAAATAACAGCTCAAGTACAGCAGATGATAGATCAAGACCTATGCAGAACCAAGCGCTCCATGTCACTCACCAAATTGTTAAAATTTAGCTGCTGCCTCCAAGAGAGGTGAAATCTTCATTGGACATTATTTTTTACAACAATTTTCTCCTCCGTTAGCAAATGATGGTTGAAGTACTTCTCTCCTACTTGACTCAATTACATTCAGTAGCAGTAGTACTTCATACATTTCCTGTCAAGGCTATATCTTGCACTGTGATGGTGTCAATTACCTAATAGGACTTTTCCACCTCAATCTTCTATGTGTTAGAATAATACAATTTGTAAAGAACAAGATATAAAAGAGGAAACCACTGAAAATAGCATTCCATAATCTTACTGAGGGTTTCTTTTGGCAAGCACAGAGATATTGCTCAAGCTGAGAATGATATTTACTTATTTTACATAATTTTTTCCTTCATTTAAAAGATAAATTTTTTCCCCCATTATTAAAGCTGGTCTTGAACATAACTGCTGAAATACTAAAGCAGATGTTCAACAATAACTCTCTCATGAGAATATTGAAAGTGACTTCTTGAGGATTATGCGGGCACAATTCCTTTACACCAAGTGAAAAATGTCTTTTTCCATACCTTTGTTTAAGAGAACTTAGAACACTATCCAGGTAACAGTTGACTCAAGTTCTAATAGAAGCATACAGTCTCTTTATGGAAATCATCATTATGTTGCCAAATTATCAAAACCTCTCTAAATATGAGTTACTTTCTTGTTTCTTATGACAAGCATGGAAGATCTGTTTCCACAATAAAAATGACCCCTCGAGCATGGAAGAAGGTATGTGGGAGGCTCTTCAAATCACTTGGTTTAGATTTGCTAACAGCAAATTCTTGTGTTGTAATAGTAGTAGGGTTATATTTAAAGTGCTCTATAACTTCTCTTTTTCCTAAAATGAAAATTTACGCCAATCAGGAAAATTTCTGGAATTTTTGAAAGACAAACCTGAAATATTATCTTATATAAAAGATATAAAATAAAATATTATTCAGCAAAACTATTATTCAAATATTTTTATTAGTTTTGATCGAACTACAGTAACTGTTGGGTTATTGTTGAGATGCAGGAGAAAAGTAGGGAAACCTACTTTATTGTCCCCATCCAAGTCACAGCTGGCATGTCTTCATGAGAGAAAAGTCCTTCTTATCAAGCCTGAAATCCTTGTATGAAAAGGTAACCCACTTAATTGATCAAGGGAAGCCAGTTGATGTAGCCTTTTTGGATTTCAGTAAAGCTTTCAATAGTGTCTCTCACAGGATCCTTCTGGATAAAACATCCAGCACACAGCTGGATAAACACATCATGGGATGGGTGAGCCACTGGCTCATGGATAGGGCACAAAAGGTTACAGTGAATGGGTGACATCAGGCTGGGGACCTGTCATTGGTGGGGTTCTGCAGAGCTCCATCCTCGGCCCCGTGCTCTTCAACATCTTCATGAATGACCTGGGCACAGGACTGGAAGGGATACTGAGCAAGTTTGCAGCTGATACAAAACTGGTAGGAGCTGTTGATCCCTCAGAGGTAGAAAGGCCCTCCAGAGACACCTCAACAAATTAGAGGCCTGGGCAGTCACCAACCATATGAAATTCAACAGGTGAAAGTGCTGGATTCTGCACCTGGGATGGGGCAACCCTGGATGTACAGACAGACTGGGGAATGAGAGTCTGTAGAGCAGTGCCATGGAAAAGCACCTGGGAGTCCTGGTTGTTGGCAAGGTGGATATGAGTCAGCAGTGCCCTGGCAGCCAAGAGGGCCACCCGTGTTCTGTGGGGCATCACCAGCCAGGCAAGGGAGGGGATTGTCCTGCTCTGCTCTGCACTGGGGCAGCCTCACCTCGAGTGCTGGGGGCAGCTCTGGGTGCCACAATATAAGGGTCTAAAGGTATTAGACAGTGTCCAAAGGAGGGCAACGAAGAAACAAAGATGGTGAAGGGCCTTAAGGAGGGCCATTCTGAGGAATGGTCACCTGGTCTGTTCAGCCTGGAGAAGAGGAGACTGAGGGGAGACAGTCTACATCTTCCTTGTGAGGGGAAGAGGAGGGGCAGACGCTGATCTCTTCTCTGTGGTGACCAGTGACAGGGCCCAAGGGAATGGCCTGAAGTTGTGTCAGGGAAGGTTCAGGTTTGATATCAGGATAAGGTTTTTTACCCTGAGGGTGGCTGGGCACTGAACAGGCTCCCCAGGGAAGTGGTCACAGCACCAAGCCTGACAGAGATCAAGGAGTATTTGGACAGTGCTCTCAGGCACATGGTGTGACTCTTGGGGTGTCCTGTGCAAAGCCAGGAGTTGGACTCAATGATTCTTGTGAGTCCTTTCCAACTCAACGTACTCTGTGATTCTGCGAAAATTTATTCTGTAATAATTGATATGAGACAGAAAATACAATGCAGTTACGTTTCCTCTGGGCATTCCTAACAACAGGTTTAGTCTGAAGTGTGTCCAGACTTGGTTCTTTTTCATGTGTTTGCATTTAGTGATTAAATCATAGCATCTGAAATAAAGTCAAAAGAGAAAGGCCATATTTACCCATTATCATATAGATTTCAATGATGATTTATATTTCCCTAAAAAAAAATAAAACAGTATCTCTAATGTTTCTCACAAAAATAGAAGATTAAATTATCCTGTAATCTTCTTTCCTTTGCATCAGTTTCTGGAAGTAAAAATCAAAATCAAAAGAAAGAAGATAAATAAGGTGTGAGATAAATAAGGGTGGATTTGGAAAGTGGAAAAGCAGAGGTATTTGTTTTGGAGAAGGGAGAAATGTCGTTTCTCCTTCAAACAATGGAAATAAAGAGCAATAACAAGTCTGAAAGTGCGAAGATCCTTGTAAAGGACTCAACAGATCCAAGATAATCCATGGCTTAGTAACAATGTAGAAAAAGATATTTAAATGTATTATTTTTATTTTCAGTATCGTATACATGGGGTTTGTTCTTTTGGGAAAACTAAGAAATCTATGAACTAGACAGATGACATGTACATAAGCTTTTTGCCTTTAACTTGTTAATACAAATAAGTAACACTTCTAATTCTAATATATACGGCAACCAGCAATTCACTGTAACGGTAAAATGGATTTCTCATTGCAGCCTTCGAATTACACTACATTTATGTGTCAGAATGGGAAGGCTGCATCTCCTAATCTCTTTTCCCACTCTGAGAATCTCTGTTCAATAAATATTAAGCAACTATTGAATAAAGATGTATCTTTTCTCCTCTTGTGCAAGACTGAATGGGATTGCACAGGTCTTATTTCAACATTCAGTGCTAGTTATTTGTCTTCCTTATTTCTACTGAGAGCTTTCATTTAAAGTGTATTACACTCATGAAAACATCACAGAGATATTTTGTATGAACTAAGAATCTACTGTTTAGAAATTATGTTGACTTTCTCTTTGATGCCAAATTCATTACTGTTGATTTCAATGCTCCTGTTGCTTTGGGTTTATTTACTCTTCTAATACAGTAGCTACTAAGGTGATAATACATAGATAAGAATGATTAAGAACATCTCAGTGCATCTTTTCCAGAAAAAACACAATTATTTGCTTTTGTTCCCATGCATTTTATAACCTAAATTAAAAAATCACCTGAGATAAGCCTCCTGGTGACAGTAGGTGATCTCTGCTGCAAACTTTGCTCCACAACCTTCTCTAAAATTTCTCTGCTTTCACAGAACAGATAGATGTCTTTCATCACATGAGATACTTGTAAAGTCGAGGGGAGTAATTCAGGTTTTGTGCCTCCTTTGAAGTGGGGAACTTTTCATAAATTTTATATAGTTAGATGAGGCACAACTTTTTCTATTACCTTGTTTTTCCTATAATCCTTTGGAAACACTGCGTGCACAGCCACAAGCTTGCAGACCAAAGCCTGAAAGTCTCTTTGCCGAACTCATGAAGGAAAAACCAAAAGCCTAAAGCAGCAATGATTACAATATTTTAAGCAGACAATTTTCCATTAGCAACGATTTTTTAAAAGGATATTCCATAAAATTATTTAATTTAAGCACAAATCCAGAGGAGGAGACAAACACTTCCAAGAAACCTTGCTTGGCTTTCAGTGTCAGTTGTAAACTGGCACATGATGTTAAGCTCTTTCCCTCATTCTCAGTCTCTCCATTAAAATGGAAGAACCATTCTGAGTAGGGAGGAATGATCACTTCTCCTGACCTGGTTATGCTTTCCCAGCGCAGACCAGGAGGCTAATATCTCCGCTGCAAGAGCATACTGCTGATCCATCTTCAGCATGAGTCAGATAATGCTGCATCTCTTTTTGATTCACCTGTACAAATGTTTGTAACCTGAGAACTTGGTGTAAGAGAAGAGATTATACACAGGTTTCGCAGCTTTCAAAATGTAAACAAAGGACAAGGAACAGAGACAGGCAAAGAAAGAAAAAAGTGAAGATAATAAGATGAAAAAGAATTAAATTTGTCAAAACATCACATCTGAATAGTTGATGGATTAAAAGCACAATCAGATTTTCAGCGTAACCTGTGACCAGTGTTCAGTTTTGCATGTGCTTGCATAAAAAGACAAAGAGTACAATAAGACCGTATTTATAAATAGGTATATTTTCATGTGGATGACAAATCACATATAATGTGCTCCTTCAGTGCATTTGTAGGTGTCGTGTGTTATTTTTAACAGGGTTGATGTGATTTGACAACTGGAACTGGAAACGATAGCCAATAGTGGCACTTCTGTGCACTTTAGGTGCATCAGCTAACAGGCTTATGCACTTCTGCAAAATCTGGAACTCCAGTATGTGTGTATCAACAGAGCACAGGAGCTCAGAAGATCCTGCCAGTTAAGTAAATGTGCACACGGTTTTCATAAGGTGTATTTGGCAACCATAGTAAGAAAATACCTTGTGACCATAATTATCCAGCAGAAATAAGAAACCTCACGCCATGTCTTCTTCACTACCTTCAGCAATAAGAAAAGCATGAAATCTGTCTCTTTAAATTCACAACAAAGTTTTTTGCTAGCTGTTTCGGTTTTTTTCTCTCCAGTAAGAAAGATTCATACTTGTACTTTTAATTGTTGGTTTTGCAGATCAGATTACATCTGTTTCCTCCGAAAATTTTCTTCTAAGAAAATCTGCCAGTAATTTGAGGGTTTTCTTTTGCTTTTGAATAGTGAAGTAATTCTCCCTATCCTCCAAACTATAATATTACTACAATTACATTCTAACTTTTTAAGACACCAACTAAAGAAATTCCCTCCATTTTGGAAAATGAGAGACTATGAATATCAGTGCAATACTGCTTTCAAAATCAAATGTATTAGGGGGCTAGGTTCTGTTTCCAGGGTACTGGTTTGCAAGAGTCTGGAGTTTTTAACAAAGATGGATGCAGAAGTTCTGGGTCCTGCATGATGTAATCTTACACCTTTCTTTGCCATAGCAGTAAATTTTCAGAGGGACTGAAATAACAAGGAAAACGGCTCAATTAAAGCAAGTAAAAAAATCCACTGGGTTCTTGCATTATCTTCTCCCACTTGTTTGATGATGCAGTCCCACACATGAACAGTTGTGCTGACAAACGTGGTGCTATGGCACAGGAACCATTCCGGGAATTCCGGGGAATATTAAAGCAGCTTCACCACTGAAGCCAGCATCTCATGATGCATTTACTTCCTCTGGCCTACAAGTCCTTTTTTTCCCAATTACTCCATTAATTCTAATGACGTTTCTCAGCAAGACCATGAGTTGCCAAAGCTGGGTTTGAATTACATTCTCAGCAAAAAACTACATTTTCCAGCAAAATCCTTTTCAATAAGAGCAGTAGTCAAAATACTTTTCCTTACAATTTTGTTCATGAACTAAATATTGCTATAAACCGGTAATCGTTTCTGTTTGTTCAGATATAGCTTCCATGTCTCTGTTAACAGCAGTTTATGCATTCACAGGTTTATGTGGACATAGACTATAAATATAAACATGCATCCTTATTTAAGGATAATGTACAAACAAGAATATCTCTTGTGATACCCAACAGTCCTGCATCTTAATAGCAACAGCTTTCAGGGATAATTTCAAAAAGCAGAACCTTGAAGTATCATAATAAAGTCATAATTTCTAGTCTGTTGCACTTATATTCCAGGAAAGCGTACTCAACATACATAATTTCTGTATAAATTGTGTGATATGTGTATCTGCTGCACTGCAGAAATGGCAAAGGCCCAGGTTACTGATTCTTTGCTTCACTGCTTTTAATACAAGTCATCTAACAAGGTAATGAGGTAGACAACAGGAAATTTAATATTAATTTTCCATGGCCCCTATTCAAACCTTTTTCTTATAAGAGTTTTTTGTGATTTACCTTAACTAATATCACCTAGTCAGAGACATCATTATTTGGATCTATTTAAGCAGAAAAGTATAACTTACTGCATCACGGAATTTACCATTGCTAACGTTATACCTTGCCTACAGCAAGACAATAAAATCTTGGCTTTCCAAAGCAAGAAAATTCTTATGCAATGCTGCAGTTGATTTCCTTTTCTACAACTGATTTTTATTATATTCCATAGCAAGCATTTTCAGCAAATTTAAAGCTTATCTGCAATATGTATTCTTGGAATAAACCTGCTGTAGTTATGCAAAGAGTTCTATAAACTATTCCTGTAGATGCATCTTGCAGTTTAATATCCTTAGATTAAAGATACCATCACAGCATTTTGTATGCTGAGGTAGGCAAAAAATTTACAGTGGGGCAAATAATTGATAAATCTTACTTTGGGGTTTGAGCATCTACTCCAAATACATAACTGCAGGATATAGTACTGAATCAATAAACCTTTTTATTTTTAGAAATGTCTTCATTTGGACGTAGTCTCTACCACAAAAATGATCTTTCCAATGACCTATTTTTCTATGAATATTAATTAAGGAAATCCATGTGAATGAATAAACAGACAGTACTCTCAGTACAAAGTTTCTCATCTCCCTGCACCACAATAGATAGAAAAACAGTCATGGAAACCTTTTTGAACAACGGAATATTGGCTGAAGCTTATTTCACACTTCCATTCAAGCAGTCTTTGAAACAAGGACATTTCCAGAGGAATGTCCTCTGATCTAGAATGGCTGCTATTTGCCACATGAGCGAGTTGCATCATTGATTGAAAATACACATAAGTTGAAAGGACTTCGACGATGATACAAAGGGCTTGTTCCCTATAACGCAAACAGCTTTCAACATACTGCCTTGTGATGCTGGAGTTAGAAATGTCAAGGGTGGCCTCCTGGCCACAGATAGATCCTGCGTTCTCAGGTGGCCTGTTTGGCATAGGAGGAGCAAGGACTTGCTCTTGGACAGACTGTGAGAGGATACTGTGTTCTTTTGCTCTTTTATTTCCTTCTGTTTGACACGGTACTGTTTCTAGGATTATTGTCCTTACAAATGTGTGAAAAGAACTGCGAGCCTGTTACTTATTCCATTGTGTCATCTGTGCTGATATAACATACCCCTTTGTCCCAAACATCAAACTCTTCTTGTACCCAGAGGCCATCAGAGTTGCAAATGCACCCTTAGAAGAAGAATGTGGGCATCTTCAGCTGCCAAAGCTCCTGCCTTTGTGCTGGGATAAGACACTGGACACAAGCTGCCTTGCCATCATTCACTGGCACCTCAAAGCTTGTGGTGCCTTTTGGTATCCTGCCATCAGGCAAGGTTTGCTATGGGTGTTTTTGAGCTAGGACTGGTTATTTCTCTTGGGTTTTTTCTGAAACAAAGGAGGACATACATGTACTTCAAATGCAAATATTTCTACTAAGAAAACAAGTACTTTTTTTTTTATAATTCTTAGCAGTGGTGATAGCTTCTTTGCAGGACAGAATGACTTGGAAATAAATCCTTTAAGATTAATAATTTTAAAGCATTCCCTCTTTATTCTCTATTTTGCCAGATAGCCGAGCTTTTGCATTTGTCTAATTGCAGAGGTGCTGTTTTCTCAGAGTCTCAGTCCATTAGCAGTGCAAAAGACCTGAGGCTCTGGTCGTATAATTTTTTTTAAGACAGATTCACCTTTCTCAAGGATCAGTGGAAAAAGCAAAGTCATGACATAATTTCTCATTTTATAATGGGGAATTTATTCAAACATGTTTTGGTTACCATTTATCACTGAGGACACCTTACAACTAAATACCTTCGTCTGCACATAAGTATCCCAGAAGCTTTTCGAATTCCCGTGACACTCACTCCAGATTTTCTTTCTTTTTTTCTTCATTTTCACTTAGTCTCTCAGCTCAGTCCTGCAACACAAAATATTCATGCTGACACAATTAACTTTTTTAAGCTTGCATATTTGAAGAATCAGTCTTTAATTAATAACAAGAGGCTTGTGAAAATTAAAAATAGCTTGTTTTGAAAGTATATTTGAGAACATAGGGACAAAGTAAGTTTTCAGGATGGAAACATACTTCTTTTTCTCTTGAATTCTCACTATATGAAACAATTGAAACAGTTGTCATCTTTTACATTGTAGCCAGAAAATCAGACACTACTTAGAGTCATGAAGAAGATTTGTTATTAGGTGATAAAGGACCTTTTCAGATGAACATGACAAGTTAATTCTCAGGAATCTAAACAAAATATATAGCCCAAACTCCCATATTTATACAAATACACTTTCACACCACTGGCTGCCTTTTGAAGTCATTCTCATAAGGGTGTTTTTTTACACCACTATGATTAAAATGGTCACATGAAAGTATTTGTCATACTTTTATCCATTATTTCTCTGCTTATAGGTTGGGGTTTTTTATAATTATGATATTAAAAAAGAAAAGAAAGAGAGGGAGAGAGAGAGAGAGAAAGAAAGAGAGAAACTGAAATCTAACCCTGTAGTGGTTATTTCCTTTTGGCAGTGGTTTGGCTGAGCAGGGGTATCCATGCTGAAAGCTGAACTACTGACACATTCATTACAGTGTGAAGAGCACAGATGCATTTTCTTTGAGTTACCAGAGAAGTATGTAAGGACTCGGCTATAAAGGAGCATCTCAGCTGGGACTACAGTGAAAAAAGTAACCTTACCAGTGTCCACATTATTGCAGTTCCTGTCAGCCACCTTAGGCAAGAATTAAGCTAAAATACAATTCAGAAAAAAAAAAGTGGGGAACTAATGGTTAGCAATTGATTTCTCCGTTCCCCACCATCACCCTCACTGTGCACATAAATCTTTCTTCTTCTCTTGAATTACTTTTCTCCACACTAATCCTTCTGCATAATATTGCAGCCCACATTTTTGCAACTATTTCTACTACCTCCCATCTCCCTTCACTTTGAAACTTATGCTTCATGGTGTTCATATTTGTCACACCCCAGTTTTACCCCAGGAACTGAGGAAGTGGCATCGCTCTGTGCTCTCTAGAAATGCTGGGAGGTGCCACAACCCGTAACGACCCTGGACAGCAGTGGGGTGAGAACATTTGCAGGCACTGACAGCATACCAGACCGCTGCTGATAGATCTCGGGGTTATTGGATCAAGATGAGATGGTTCACAATATGAAGAGAAGTATTTATTAATTTTGACTAATCTACCTTGATTTTTAGTATATAGTATAATTCAGGTTGTTCAGATTTGTGTGCTACTTCACGAAAGCATATCACATGCTTCTGTAAATGCTGTGGTATAAATCATATTAATATCTGTTCTACACTGTTAGCAAGGTAAAGCATCTAATGAATAAAAACAGAGATAGAAGTGTGATTAACAAGACACTTTTCCATAAGAAAACCAAGCCAGGTGGACTGTTAGGAGCAGAGGAGGAGCATGTCTTTGCACCCCGAGGAGTAGCAAAGGCACAGGAGGTTCACTCCACAAAGCAGAAATGTTTTTTTCTGGGAAAGCGGAGGGGCTTGATAACCAAATTTCCTGGCCATCTGCATGTTATTTCACCTACCCCAGTCTCTCCTGCTATCCAGCCACTGCCCTAGAGCAGTAGGATGCTGCACACCCTGCTTGGTCTGCAGCTGCAAGCACAGAAACCCACCATCACCCAACAAAACCAGAGCTATGTGCAGGGGCTTGGTCCAGATGCTTCTCCCAGGGAAAGCAATGGGAAAAAAAATCAAAAAGTCAGCTCTGCTTGCCCTCCTGTTTCCTTTGTTTTGTCCTCCCACAGACTTATTTCCTGACTTTCTCTCATGCTGTTTCCCTACCAGAAGCAGCATTTCCACTCTCACACCTCCTTCTTATTAAGTCTGTCTTCAGAATGCTTTCAGGGCCTTTACAACAGTAAGACACTTTCATGAACAATGCTCTGCAGAGCACAGCATTTTAACAAAGTACAACAGCCTGGCATTTGTGTCGTATGTATATGATGCAGCTTATAGAAGATTTTATCGTCTTTATTTTTTCTAACACATGAAGTTGTGTTTCTTTGATTACATCCCTGCTTCTGTTGATTGCAGAGTATTTTCATGATGGGTCTGCTTTTTACATTTATGTGTTAAAACGTTGCATAGAAACAGTAGTATCTTTTTGTCTCTATTGAGCTCCAAATTGAACTGTTAGCCTTTAAAAAAAAATATTTTCTTATTTTAACTGACACAAGTCGGTTAATGTTCTTTTTAAGTGGAACATCCATTTTGAATTAACAGATCCAAACATTCATTTTGATCTATTTTGTTATGATCAATGGGAATCTGTACCTTCTCTCTATTGTTGTGGTTTGCAGTTCTTTTGCTCTTAATACAAATAAAACAGCACTTACTTGACAGAATAGTCAACTGACCCTCACCATTTGCTTCTAGAGACACAGAATAAACCAAACATTCTCATTTATTTTTCTTGTGTACCTTAAGTTATGGAAGTGTCTTGCCAGTCTTTGTGAAGTTTATTACTTTGTTTGTCTGAACAACACTCCAGGTTATCCTGATAAATAAATAAAGTCAAATTTTTTAATACATTTTTCCTTTATATTTACTTTTCCGTAAGTAAAGATACCCTTTTTTTTGACATTATGAAAGGAGAAGCAGAAAGTAGAAGAAAAACATCAGTAAGAAAAATAAATTTCAACAAGGAGCACAGAGTTTTCAGCTGCTGACTGTAATGTAATATTTTAATTCAAACACAAGCAGAGGAATTTCCATGTAGGTGTAGACAAACAGTAGCCATGCCATGACCTGCCATTTTTTGTTTCACGTGGGAAAGGAATATCAGTAGAGCATATACAGACATCTGAATCTACTTACTAACATAAATAAACACAAGCTGTAGAGAAAAAACCTCTTCACTAGATTACCTTTCACTGAAAACAGTAACTGCTCTGTTAATGTTATCTTTGAAAATTCAGTTTCATGCTTGATACTCTAAGAACAAGTAAAGTATTTTGTTACATAGTTCATTAACAACACTAGAAAGGGATCGGTTCTGAATTAAAATTTACCTGAATACAAAGATCCAAGTTGGAGAGACCTTTACATACAAGCCATTTTTAATGCCTTTCTCTCAGAAAGACAACCAGCTGTAAATGTGCTTATTACATCAAATTTGGGCAAAAACTGAAACTGGTCTAACCAGGGAAATAACCTTTATCTTGAAACAGGTTTAAAAAAGTTTTAAAAAGAGAAAAATCACCTCAAAAACATGTTTGATGCAAAAATCTGCTAAGTCTAGACTGGAATTTTAAAAAAAACCCAGTTATGTATGAGTTGTTTGGGTCCCATTTCAGGTCCTCATGTGCTAAATCTTTCTGTAGAAAAGCTTTTTCTACATCTTCTTTAAAAAAAAACTCAAACAAATAAACTAGTCTCAGTTCAATACTGATGGTGTGCTTGGTACTGTTATTTTGTTGTGGAAATTGTATATACCTCTTTCTAATTTTGTTCCCCTTCTCTCATACAGCAACTACTTCTAAGGAAAGTTAATGTTTTCTTACTGAAAAAAAAAGAAAATAAAATATGAGTCCATAATTTGAGAACATTGGTTTTAATACTTGGATACTGTTCCTCTTCTCTGTAAGGAAAACATTAAAATCATGAGAAAGCACTTTTCTTCCTTTATTGCATTATTATTTTATTCACACCATTTTTCCGCTGTGGAGAAAGGATATGACAAAAGAGAGAAATTTAAAGTTAAATTTTTTTTAAAGCAAATTAAAGAACTCTTCTTAAAATAAGATATTTGATATATTGACTGAAAAAGTATAATAAAGCATGGAAAAAAACCCAAATCTTTCAAATGTTTTGAGTTACATCTTAATGTCAGAAAACAGGCACACAAGGGGAACCCATATAGAAGTACACTGAAAGTAAATTTCCTGTTAAATACCTGCTTTTTCTGTCCTCTAATGAGGAAATTCTTGTCCTCTAATGAGGAAATTGCAGTTTTACCTACAAAGTTAATGTGTAATTCAGCATAATGAGAGGGTTTGGTAATGCATCTCTTACAGCAAAATACCATAACAGAGATATTTCCTTCTCTCCTCCATGGTAAGGAGATTTTCCACAGGATGACACAACATTTAGTCTGTTGGTTTTGAGCAGGTAACTACCCTCTTCAATGACAGCAGGAAAATTTTCAGTTTCTTTGCATATGATACTAGTTCTCACCATTGAAAGTCAGTTGACTGATTCTCCCTCAGAGGTTAATGCAGCCTTGTCAATCCTCACATCAAAGTCACAAGAGCACTTGGACTTTCCTATCTCCATCTCTTCTCAACCTTTTTTTCTGGAGGATGACCTACTATGTCTCACTCAAGACCAAAAAATAACATCATCTGAAGTAGGTAACTGCTTTTGCAAAACAATCCATGCACAAACTTTCATTTTTGTCATTTTGTCTCATTTTCAGTTATTTTAAAGAGAAAAATTTTTCATTCAGACACACAGCTACCGTTACCAATTTAGCATTTCAAGAAAATGTCACCGCATATAAGTAATACTCTGAGATTACAGCTGAAACTTCACCACCCTCTTCAGTGACAGAACCAAAGTCAAGGTCACCTGTAGCAAGGTCTAAAACTGACATTTCTGAAATGGTGCTGCATGAATAAGTACAATGAGAAAACAAACAGAAAAGGCAGAAAGGATGGAAGAAAAGGGACTAATAAAGGAATGAGAACAGTGAAGTAAGTTAAAAGGGATACACAGCTTATTAATACTTCTCCACACATGGGGGGAGAGTTGCTTGATCATTTGGTTCTCAGGTTCTCATGCACAGATTTTTTTCAAGTTAGCTGGTCCTGTCAATTCCCATTCTGCCAAAATGTGAAAATGTGGAAAATTTTTTTATTGTTTTTATTTTTTATTTTACAGTAACTCAGTCACTCCTTATCAGTCTTTGACTAGCATTCTAAATGTGGTGGTTATTTTCGTTTGTGGCGCAGAATGTAGTCATTAAGAGATAATGAAAGCATTAAAGATCTTTCTATGCCCGATAGAGCATTAAGTAATTACTGATGATGCAACATTTTATTTATATGTTTACTTTACTAGAAAAAGAAAGTTATTCAGCCTTTACTTTCAAGGTAGAACTTGTAACTTATTAAAGACTTCATTTTAAAACTAGGACGAAAGAAATCTGTTGCCATGATGAGTGATGTTTTATTTCTGCTACTGCCCAAGTGGGTAACTTTTATCCTCACAGAGCATGCAGAACTGCATATTTGCTTGTGAAGAATTTGCAAGGTTGTACTTGTAGCAATATGAAAAAATTTGTGTCTTTTTGAAAGTGTTTAAAACTGAAATCATGTAAGGAGGATTTAGAACTGCCATCTAGCACCCGAGTGTAACTTGAAGAATGACATGATTACTTTCTTGTGCCACACTTTCTACTTGTTATTTACTTCTAGGATGTTTTTTTTTTTCCTAGAAAAACTTCTTCAGCACAAATGATGCAGAGGCACCACATCTGCAAATAATGGTATTTCATCTTTGAATATATTCATAGTGATTTGTGCGGGTATTGACATGTTCCTTACATTTCACAACTCTTTCTTTGAGTTTAGTGAGTCAGGGAATACCACCCTGGTTTTATGACTGTATGTTTTGCACAAACAGATGTGTACATATGTACATACACAGCTACCTGAATGGGCTAATACACCTGCTGAGCCCTCTCTGAGTACAAAATATGTGCACAGGTTTGGCCAAAATCTAGCAATATATCCTCTGAGAGAAAAACAGGTTACAACCACCCTTCCCCCCACCAGGTTCAGGAAAAAAGGAAATTTTCCTCAAAGGAAAGTGAAAGAGATAAAAACTATTTATTTAACAAACACACAGGAAAAGGATAATAATGCTAAATAATAAAACTCTCGCTATGGAGAGAAAGCTGGGAAGATTTCAGAGTCCTTCTGTAGGTGTGGTCTCTCTCCTCCTTGGAGCTGGGTTGGCGAGGGCCCACCCCCGGGCCTCGGGGAGGAAATTCTCCTGATGTGTTCTGATATTGTTGAAACAGTCCAGAAGAGAAGAAGGGAAAAACCAAAGTCCCAGGAAACAAAGTTCAGCTCTCCATCTCACGCCGGAGAAAAAAAACCTGAAAAGTTGGCTGAAGAAGCAAAAAGCATGCTTCCTCCGTGCTACCACAGCCAGAGAATGCAGAGGAGCATAATCTCTGTGTCCTTGAGAAACTGCTTTGAAAAGTTCATTTGGGGTTTTTTTTCCCTCCCCTCTGAAGCTCAGTTTAAAGGCACAGAAAGGCACAAAATTAATTTTTTGGCATAGAGCCTTGATAGGGGATACACACCATAGAGTCACCCCAAGACACTCTTATGGCTCAAAAGCAACAATCCAGTTTCTTTACTTTTTTTCTTCACCATTTCAGGAAATTTACAAGAACTTGCTATCTTCACTTTCTCACCTTGGTTTAAACTGACCTGTGATTAGAAGTTTTTGGGGGATAAAGAAGAAACAGCATTTGAATCATCTTTGTTTACTCAGGAAATCGAGATCCTTGGTGTCCCCTTTTTTATAACACCTAGCAGACGGGAGTTCCCCTATGGAAATTCAGTGCAAGAAGTTATAATAATTGTAAATATGCCTACTATTTACTAGTACTGTAAAAAACTAAAGGAGTACTTCTGTTATGTATTTAATATATTACTTGGACAGAAACATTTACTAAGCTTTAAACAACCAGTATTACCATCTGCTTCTTGGAGACAGCTTTCAGTTCTGTTGTACTTTCTAATTTTCATTTCATTTTCTGTAGAAGATGAGAGAAGATATCTCATACACAAAAATATGTCCGTTCAGATTTTCTATATGTTTTTCTGTGCAAAGCTTAAACTTTGTTTTGTAGAACATGATTTGTGTTAGAATTCACAAGGAAACAAAAGAGATGGATATAAGTAGATAAAAAGGCTAGTGGAACAAAAGTTGCTTTCATAATACTTTTTAACACTGTTTACAGAGTGATATGAAATACTGGACCTTCCCCTGAGAAATTAGAAGATTATTGCTAAGTAACAGTATATCTATACAGCAGTCATGCATGTTTTGGAACAGATGTAAAGTCTGTGTACGAAGAGAAAGGAAAAAGGAGAAAGGGAAATTTAGTACTTTCCACACTTCTGTGCCCTAAGTTTTTTCTTGGGAGACAGAGATATGTAGTGTGGCATTTGCCCATTTAACCTTTTCTGAGCTGTACTAACAGTAATAGAGAGGTTGCAGATTCACCACGTTATTCCATTTATACTGAATAATTAAGCATCATGGAGAGATATCGTTGTAGAGATAAAGATGAGATGGCAGAAGTCCTCTGATGTCACTTTTCTCTTCCCACTCTGTGAGCTCTAAAAATATCATATTCTTGTGCAATTCATCCATGTACTGTGGGGACCTGGCCAGGTTTCCCATTCCAGCAAAACTTTGGCCATTTCTGCAACATGCCTCTAGCTGTGTACAAGATACTGTCCTCCTGCACTCTGGAGAGATACTCATGTGAGTAAAGGCTGTGACACCAACTTACTGCCATACAAGATTCAGAGCTCTTAGTTTTCATGCAGTGGGACTGTCTAGATGCACTAAGCCATAGGTCAGTAAAAGATCTCTCTCAAATTCCCAAAATGAGAAGCATCTTTTGAAGGAAAACATAATTTTGGCACCAGCTGAAATACGAAAATGAATGCTACTCATTGGCTTCTGTGTCAAAATCCTTTTTGATTCTGGGTACCAAACAAGTCACTCTAAACCACTGTCCTACATGTTCAGTGTGTATTAAAATAACACCTAAAGGGATAAGACAGCTGACAAGAGCACATCTTCATCAAGAATAGAGGAGTGGATCCTCAGGACTGAAAGTAATATAATTGAACTCTTTGTAAAGGGAGCAGTCCAAGCTCATAGTACTCATTTTTAGTGATTTTAGAAGGATATGTAGATAAAGTCAGCTTTTTTAAAGTAATTTGAATTCTTAAAGATTTACCATATTACTTAACTGGTATTTCAGCAGCACCTGATGTCTGAATCTTATTTAAACTTTTGAAAAATTCTCTGCAGGCATCCATCTTCATTCTATTTAAAAGTCTGGTCCCAGTTCTGCATTTCAAAGATTTAACAGAGAATTAGGATAATTTTTAAAAATCCTTTCTTTGTGATCTTGAGCCCACTCTGTGAGTAGGCTTCAGACGTACTTGTATAGGCATTGCTTACATGTGTTTTTCTTTCTCAAGTAATCTACTGTATCTGAAGTCTGAGAATAGCTGTGATAGTAATTTTCCTTAACTACTCAATTGCTCTCCCATTTAAAACAATGAGGAGTGAAATGCCACTATTTCAAACTGAAACTTAATTACAAGAGCAGCCATAACTGAAGATAAATGCTAAAAGCCTCCCGACTGCCACCACCAAGGCCATTGTCTGCTAACATCAATTTTGTCACCAATTCTGGATGCAGGTACATCCAATTGCCTGGCCTTCTTTTCCCCTTTATTCACCCCTGACCCCCAGCAGATTTCAATACATTGCATGGATGTTCTCTTCCAAGCTTGTTGCAGAGAGAGGTTCGCTAAAGGAAATTGTGGAATGACTGGAGTTGCCTAAAGTCAGTACTGTTCCAACGACAGCCAAGTGACTTCATGAAGTTTTCATACACAAGCCTCAGCCCCTAATGGCTAATTTTGCACTGAGATATGTCAGTGCAAAAATACTGTTTGTTATGATTTCTACATTAATCAATATTATCTGTCTCCTGAAAAAAAAATCTGTAGAATATTTTTTAGTAATTTTTGTGACATAGATATAAGACAGAAATTACTTTCTATAATTTCTGTGCCAAGCTACATTCAGAGTTTCAGTTTTATTTCTATTCGCGCTGAAGTGTTGAAATCCTTAAAACATTATAAAACAGTGAGAGAACACAAAATAAGGTGTTTTCTTTGTGCAGTATCTCACTTGGAGATGCAATATCATTCACTGGATCCTCAGGCAAATAAACTTTAGACAAATTGAATTAATTATTTAATTTCAAGGCAAATTAATTGGATATCAATACTAGTGAATACTCCTACTAGTGTTCTAGTAGGTTTAACACGTGTGTATGTCATCGCTCTCTTTTAAGAGCTGCTTCCTAGTCTAGACAACAGATCCCATGAGGCCTTGCAGAAACTCAGGGAAATGTAAGTTGATGTCCAAAAGATAGCATAAATACTTCATGTTCGACCAGCAAACTTCACTGAAACCTCTAAATTAGCAAATGCCAAGTCCTTTGCTTATTTGTTTGTTTCTATTAAAAGTTCATTTGAAGTTCCATAACAATTTATTCTGTGCAAAACATTTTTTCAAATCACCAAAAAACAAATAATAAACCTATGTCAAACAATCAGAAAGAAACTTCAACTTCAGTGCAGTCTCTTCTAAATCAGTTACACTTTATCGTCTCAATTTAACAAGAAGATATTCAAACACAGGCTGCGGTCTTAAAGAACATGCCACACTGCACTCAGCTCTCATGCTCTGAACATCATATGGAGGATTTTTCACTTGCTCAGCTGAATTCTCATGAAACACTTCAACACTGCAAAACTCCTTTTCATCTTCTTATTGCTGCATGAAAGAAAAAAAAAAAAGAAAAGTGGTGCAGAAGTGTCTCTCCAGTATCAGTAAGCACCTCTTTAGTGGTATGACCATATTCTAGAATGACAGATTCTGTCGTTCCCTCCAACCTAGGAGCATTTTGCAGAACATCAGTGAATCTTCCTTGATTGTTAATGCTGATAATGGTTTCTTCTGGTGCTACTAAGCCTCATATCTTTCAGATAATGTCAAGATACCTTTCGAGTGTGACGAAGAATGTTAAGAATTAGGTATTTGTTATTTTCTCCAAAAGACTCAATTTGCAGATCAGTTATATTTCTTCTTGTCTAGTTGTTCTGAAAATTGGTCAGTTGTGCTGGTTTTGGCTGCAGTGGAGTTGCTTTTCCTCACAGTGGCTAACATGAGCCTGTGTTTTGGATTTGAGCTGAACACAGGGTTGATAACACAGAGATGTTTTTGTTATTGCTGAGCAGGGCTTACACAGAGCCAAGGCCTTTTCTGCTGTTGGTTGTGCCACGCTGGCAAGAGGGCTGGTTGTGCGTGGGAGGCTGGGAGGAGACACAGCCAGAACAGCCAGAACTGGCCAAAGGGATATTCCAGACCATGTGACATCATGGGCAGTGCTCAAAGTGGTGGGGAGAAGGAGGAAGGGGGAGATGTTTGGGGTGATGGTGTTTGTCTTCCCAAGTCACTGTTATGTGTGATGGGGCCCAGCTCTCCTGGAGATGGGGTAACACCTGCCTGCCATGGGAAGCAGTGAATTAATTCCTTGTTTTACTTTCTTTGTGTTTATGGCCATTGTTGTAACTGCCTTTATCCATGAGTTTTATGGCTTTGCTCTTCCAACCCTCTTTGACTGCCCTTTCCATCAATCCTACTGGTGAGGGAGTGAACGAGCGACTGCCTAGGACTTGGTGTCAGTTGGGGTTAAACCACACCAGCAGTGCAATTCAGATTAAGGTAAAGTACATGGAGAAATTCAGTTATGGCACCCAGAATACACCACACAGTCACAGAGAGAGCTTGCTTACAAGTGCCAAATAGTTTTTCTCCATTCCATGAGAGCCCTCACAAAGGAGGAAGCATCAATTCTGAATTTGGAATGTACATACTTGTTTGCTGAAACAATGTCCACAGTCTCCCATTCACATCATTTTGACAGGTAATTCTTTTATCCTAGTCTGAATGTTCCTCTCTCCCACTTGAGCTCACTTAGCTGTGACTGGAGAAAGTTAAAGAATGGAGTATTTTGTAGCCAGGCAGGTAAAATAACCACTACCCTTTTTCCGAATGTATTTATATTTTCCCCATTCTTTAGGAAGCACTATTTGCTTATCAGTAGTTCTTCTTTGCCAGAAACACTGAAACTGTGTTATGAATTCATGCCAAAGTGGCTTTCTGACCCAGGAAACCTATGCAGTAGGAGAATGAAATTCGGCAAATTTTAAACGTCTGTTTTCATTTTGACAATATCAAAATACACAAATACATACCTGTTTCTACAAATGATAGGCAGTAAATTATTTTCACCAGACTCCTAGAAACATCTGTAATTTACAGATAGCATCTGCAAAATTGCCTGTGTTTTTTTTTTATATAGTATTTATTTTTTTCATTGGTTTGAAAACTGTAAATGTTCAGGAAATGAGAGTCCCTAAGGTTGGATAGCACGCAATAAAAATATAAATCCTCCTCTAATTAAAAAAAAAATATTTAAAATAAATCTATTTAGTTAACCTGTTACTGCATCTTTAAGTATTATTGTCATATTAAGAATCTAGGCAAAACTTTCCACACAGTAAAAAAACCACACTTTTATTCATTTACTTAAAAGATGAATGGACGAGAAGCTCGCTTGTCCAGCTTAGGTTCCCTCCAACTTAAGTTTTCTCTTCTGTTCTATTTAGCTTTAGTCGTGAAAGAGAAACAGAACCTTGAAAATATAAAATCAAAGACAGTGTTACAGTTCATGAAAAAATGTTATGTTTGAACTTCCACCGAAACCAAAATACGACTATTCCAAAAGTGCACTGTATCAGCTAACAAATGTCAAAAATTTCAAAAAGTGAAAGAGGAAAACAGACTGTACAGGTCCAATAGCTTCACCTCAAAGCAAAGAGAAACAGAAAAAAACCCAGCCCATCCCAGTGCCTCTGGACTGAGTAACAGATGGGCCTCTGTGCTGGAAAGCTTATTCTCTGAGGAGAGGCTGAGGACTCTGGGCTTGCCTAATGTGGAATAAAGGAGACTGAGGAGTGATGTCATTGGTCTGTGCTGCTTCCTGGGGATAAGGATGTGGAAAGGGAGGTGCTGGTTTCTTCTCCCTGGGATCTAGTGACGTGACATGTGGGAATGTCTCAAAGCTGCACCATGGGAGGTTCGGGGCAGGCATCTGGAAGTGTCTCTTTACTGAGAGGATGGTCAAACACTGGAACAAGCTTCCTTGAGAAGTGGTCGATACTGCAAGCCTCTCTGTGTTTAAGAGGCATTTGGACTGTGTCCTTACCAACGTGTTTGGTCAGCCCTGAAGTTTGGGTTCTTGTCTTTTTCTTGTCTTTTGTTTTCCTCCTTCTCCTGAGCAGAAAAACTCTCTGTGGCCCCCAAGAGGTGTAGGCAGGGGACATGAGGTATGGGACAAGGACAGTGCTCAGGCTGGGACAGTGTGTGAGGTGAGAGGCTGAGCAGCAGCACCAAGGGCTGTGTCACACCATGCTGAGATAGCAGGGCTGTGACTGTCTAGGGTCCTGAGCAGCTCTCAACACCCCAGCTGCATCACTGGGACTGCCAAAAAGATTGGGCTTATCCGTACTTGTTATGGTGTCAGTGGTCTCAGGAACAGTCTGGTCGGAGTAGAGCAGCTCCTTGGGCAGTGAGAGTGAGGAGAATTCTCACACAGGGATTGCTGCACCAGTGCCAGCAGGGTCCCCAGGGGCTTCTGCCCAAACCACCTTGGCTGATCCACACCACCCCTGGAGTGCAAGAATTTAGGCCCTCTTCAAGAAGCACCTTTTGGGGCAGTGCAGGCTCACCTGCTGGGCTCCTGAGGCCTTGGCCATTGGGAGACACAGAGGGGTTGGAAGGGATATTGCTGCCTGGAGGAACGTTGATTCCTGGGGGTGCCCCTAAGGGATGGCTCTGATGGATGTCATCAGCACTGCAGTCACCACAGGGATGCTGCTGGGACCCTCCTGTCTGACACTCACCATGTCCAAGGAGCAAACAAAGGAGCCTTAGGGCCTCATGGAGAAGCATCACCTCAGGCACCCTTGTGGATGGCAGCAGAGGTGCTGGGGGTGGTTGTTGCTGGGGTCAGGCATATGGGCTAGATGAATGTTGTGGATCCCTTCCAACTAAAATATCCTATTCTATTTTTACTCTATTCTAGTCTAAAGTACTCATGACGTCATTGCAGCTAGCTGTAAAACACCTTAAAGTTCACACAGTATTTCACATTTTCTAGAAAATACACAATATTTTTGCTGGTTTTTAAGCGTTACCTATAGCAGGACCAGTTAGAAGGCAGAAAACACCTTTAAACAGTTTATTTTGAGAGAAAACAGACTTCAAAATGGTACCAAGGTAACAATGTGTTATAGATGTACATATGTGTTCATGTGTATATATGTGTTCATTACTGTAAACTACCACTGACATTCACACCTTCAGACTTTACAGAAAAAAGTACTCTATACGTATTAAAAGGAGTACTTTATTTAATTCTTTATTTTATTTGCATAATGTTAACCATAATGTTGCATAATGTTAAACCAGTCAAATCATAACTTCCCTCTTGAAACATCAGTACCTCCTCAGATAATGAACAAAAGTTTATAGCAATGTATACTCCTAGTTAAGAGACAACTAAACACCTATTACAAGGTGAAGACTTACAAATTTATTTCTAAAGAAAAGCTGTCAGATATATAGCTGCATGACAACAAAGTGAAACAAGTAATTTAAACTAAATTGTTTTGTCTGAAAGCCAAGCCAGATTTGTATCTGAACTTTGAAACTACACTACTTGTGCCCAATTTTTTGATCAGCCCTTTCAATTTCGGGACTTTAATCCATTCATAAACAATTAAAGAAAGTACTTGCAAAGTTAAACTTAAGTATTTAATATCTCAAAATGCTAATTAGTTTATATAAAATTTCAAATCAATATTAAAAAGCTGACATAAAAGATTTCTTGTGTACAGTTGACAAAATAAGAAAGTTTTTAATAAAATAGCAATACATCAAGTTTCCTGATCTAGTCTGCTTTCTTTAACTCACGGTTCTAAGAAAAAAACTCTTGTGAAGAATTTCTTAAGCCCGAATTCCTTAATTCTATTTTAAGTAGCCTGAATAGATTGATACAGTGCTCCTTCCATGGAAGTGTTGAAAACCAGGATAGATGCGGCTCTGAGCAACATGGTCTGTTGGAAGGTGTCTATGGCAGGGGGGTCGGAACCAGATGATCTTTAAGATCCCTTACAACTGAGGCCACTTTATGATACTGAGGAAAAAAATAGTAAACTAGCAAGTAATTTTTACTGCAGTTCAAAAATACCTTGCAGATAAAATACAAATTCCATTTCTCTTTTAAACATATTTGTGAATTAACTATTGGCTAGACAACTAGCCCACAGATATTAAAGCAGAATACAGACTAATGTCAAAGCAATTACTTCAAGTCTTTGGCTCAAAAATCTTACTGAACTGTCATTCTGATTCTGCGTGCAGCTTAGACAAAAAGTGATAAACAGACTGCAACTTACCCTAAGTCTCATCACTTATACTGAAGCAAATAGCTGAATCTCAATATTAAAATTCTTTACCACAGCAGGAGAAAAACCTTAGTTGTTTATCTTACTGTGTTACACAATTGATTTAAAAATAGAATGCACAGGACGCTTTGTGCTTTTTTGGCATAAAAAAGACTAAATTTAGGTGATTATGGTGCTAATAAAGAAAGATATAATCTCTCTTATAAAATAAAAAAAAATGCCTAACATATCAAAGAAATACAAATCTGCTTCACTATTTAAAGTGCTGATGGTCTCTGAATATTGAAAGGAAGAAAACATCAAAGAAGGTGTTGTTGTGGTAGGGATCTGCTGAAGAAACCCAAATTCAGAAAGACCAGCAGACTAAGGATTTCTTTGTACAACAGAGTTTTAAGGCCATCTAGAATTAGAGCTAACTACTTCTTTAGGAAAGAAGCATTGTAGAATACACGTTGTCCAGGAAATCTTGGAATGAGTGTCCCAGTAAAGGCAGAATGTCAGAATGGCGAGAGTTACTCACATTCTATCACTATACTGAAAGTTGATGTTTTAGGTTACTATGTGGACATTAGTTAAAGTTACAAGTGAAAACGTATCATTTTCTAGTCTGCAAGTACAGACACAAAGATCTACCACTGATCTGTGATATTGACACATAATCTCTTCAGTGGATAATTGAATGAAATTTTACTCTTGAGTAATTTATGCAGAACTGCTGTGACCAACAGAATCACTTGAGCCTTTTTTTCCTTACAAACCACAGGCATACTGTGGTTGTCATGATTGTCTTACTTTTGTATGCTATTTACAAACTCTTTTGGATCAGGATGTTTTTCTGCTCTTCACACCAAAAAGCCCTTCATTTTTGGAGCAAATCCCACGCAAAATACTCTCAAGACATCTATTCCGTGCATTCACTGGCCTGGTACAGTTGTTCTGCTTTTAGGAGACTACTTGCTGCCAGCCATAGACAAGATTAAAGTGGACAGCTGTGGTAAGCATCATTCTATCAGGTTAAGTAGGAGGAATATTTAAACCTACCTCAGTGTAGTTATAGCTCGAAAGTGGAGGCTATCGCCATAGGGATGGAGTACCTGGTACAGCTAATGAGTACCTAAGCCATGTGAGGAAAATTGTTTCCCTGGTAACAGATTCTTAACAATATGGGGGGCTGCTGAATGGGTGTGCTGCAGCTGTGTGTGCCTGAAAGTTAGAGTCACAGGAGAAAGTCAAACACGCATTAGTCCTGCGGTGAAGTCATGAAACAAAGCAAACAGGCAAAAAAGATTCTGATTTCTAAATAGAAGGCTCTCCTTTGTTCATGGTTTCTCCTGAATGTAGTGAAACAGGGCTTTGCTTAGTCTCAGTAATTTACAGGATAGCAACAAACCAGTATGTATTCACTGTCAGTTCTTCTTCCTAAGAGAATCACATCAGCAAAAGGAAAAAAAAACGCCTTATTTATTCAGCTAACTAAAAGCACTTAATATGCAGGAGACATTACTGAAGATGATATCAAGGGTGTTTTGCTTGAAGGAAATGTGGGGTTTGCAAATGGGAGTTGTTACATAAATAAGTCGAAAAACAGATGGTTGTTCTAATTCTTTCCAGCATGTAGTTCTTATTATTAATAAATCATAGAGAATTCATGAAAATGCTGTTACAGATGTTAACAGAACCTACTTGTATGGTGGAACTATGAAAATAGTTAATAAAATTGACTTATCCAGATAGTTTACTGTAATAAAGCATGTACTGAATAAAGGGTTAATAGACATAATAATTTATTTATACAATTCAATTTAGTGTGGCAGTTCAATGAGACCAGCAATAATGAAAATCATCCTTAGAAACAGCATTTTGGGATTCTTCATAATACAGCTCTGAAATTTGTAAAAAGGGTAAATTCAAATACTCAGCTTCTCAGGTTTTACTGAACGTTTTCTTTAATATGCTTAAAGTAAAGTAAAAGAACAAAGATTATGCTCAAGGAGCCCTAACTGTGGGAAAGGGATGACACTTCAGAGACACCATTTAAGAACGCCCAGTAACAGGTTATCTAAAGTACTTCTCCAGCAACCCCAGTGCAGTTTGTCACCTGAGCAAAGTTCAGCAGTACCACAGTTACAGCAAGGGCAGTTGGATAGAAGATTTAGATAAAAGAATATGGAAAAAGAAACCTTAGTACTCCTGGGCTCTTGACCTACGGAATGTGTGAAGGTAATAGAATTTTCAAGCAATCAAGGAGTCCTACAAGCCACTGGACAAGAGAACTAAAGAGGACAAGACATGTGAAGCGATTGAATCTCTTTTCCTTGCACATTTCTTAAGAAAGTGCATTGTATTTTCCAGTCTATACAGATTTCAAATGATAGAATAACAGGGTTCCTTGTATGACAGGGTGAAGGAAGATACACGGTAAACATAATGACAGCATATTTTGTATTCTGTTTTCTCTCTTTTTTCCTATCAAGTACTTGGATGTGTAGCTTAAGCATCACTAGAGCTAGTATTTTCACAGGAACCCAGCATCTGCACTTTATTATGACATCCCTGACTCCATATACAAACAAAAACAGGACTGCGTGCTCAAAAGCATCCAGAAACTTCTATAAAAATGTGTTACTAAAAATACTGATTTAACAAAACTTATTTCAAACAATCTTTTATATTCTTCAATCTTTCACCTTTTGCATATCCCTCCTGTTCCCAGTGCTTTCTGCCATACAGTCCACATAAAAAACATATTCCATTCAGGTGGAAAAATGTAGAGGTTTTGATTCTTTTCTTTTTTTTTTTTTTTTTTTTTTTAATTCGGGAATATAGCATAGTCATTAATGTTTATCAGTTCTACAACAGTTGTTTCTACAGGTATGAAACATTTTATTAAGAACTGCTCAAACATGCAGGAAGACATTAATGCCATATCTGTAGGGAACTCAGCCCATTATTTTGGATTACTTGAGTGATAAAAAGTGGACCTTTATAAAATGAGTACAATCCACCTCTGCCCACACCTGTGACTGTGCAACAGCAAATCTTCCCTTGGGAGGCAGGACTTACAAAAGTCCTGGGAGACATCCTCAGTGAGAAGTAAATATCAGGGAAAGTGCACACACACACTCAGCACACATGGGATTATTCTTTTTTTAAATCCAAATAAGAATTGGACTAATTATTTCTGACTAAGGAAATTGATTTGCTGCCAAGTGTCAGCAGTTGTCTGTGGACCTAGACTTTAACAAACATTAAATGTACATACCTGTGAAGAAGTGGTCTACAGAAGAGCACAACTGAGAATTTAAACATTTGGGGTATATCTTTTATTTAGAGCAAAGTATAAACTGTTCTGATAATCAGAGAAAAAATCAAGTTGTGTGGAAAATCTTGAAATTAAATACCAGATATTATTTTGTAAATGTTATCTACTTCTCTTTAAATGTGTCCCTAGATTCACCTGGTCACATCCTATACCTAGGACCTCTGATTACTCCTTATATTGCTTTTATTGAATAACACTGTAGTTAATCATAAAAGGTGTCAGACTATGGCCTTTGATGATACTCCTTCCTCTGCTATAACTCTTAGCTTTTCAATTCATGGGGTAGCTCTCTGCCTATCTCTTAGAACTAGTTAGCACGAAGGCAAAGAGCTCTATTCAGGATTAGGTCTTGCCAATTATAAATGAGACAAGTGACAAAATCCCATTAAACTTCAACAATTTTCAGTGGCTTTCATTTGCCATATTGCCTAGTGCCTTATCACCTGTCAGATTACATCTTTTTTTTTTCCTTATTGACTTCTGTCTCATTATTTGTCATATTAATTTCTAATATCTGCCATATTGACTGCTGCATTTTGATATCCCACAAATTTGTCTTTTAAGTGTCACATTTCTGACTGCCTTATTACTTGTCCTAATATTATCTGTAATATTATTTAATGCTGTTTTCCTATGGATTTACTGGTGTTTTCCAATTCCTCCTAAGGCAGTTATCTGTCTGACTCTATAATCTTCCCTTTTTGCCTTTCCACTTACCTCCCATCATTTTTTCTCCTTCATCTTCAGGTTCTTCAAGCTTCCTTTAGTTTGCAACAATGGATACTGAGCTATTGATTCTTCAAGCTTGTAACAGAGTCATAGAATGACATCTTTTTCCACTGTCTACCTAAGTGTCTCACATATTTTCTCATTTGTCTTGTACACTCTACACTTCATTCTACCCCCATTTCTTCCAGGGAGGGAATGACATCTTCCTCATCTTAAATAGCAGTGTGGGGAGGAAAAAAAACAAACAAAAGTCTTTTCTGTATATGTTGCAATCTTGTTTAAAGCATTTTATCCACCTAGGTGAGGACAGGAAAAAAAATATTATGTCACTCAGATGACCATTTATTCATATATGAATAGAAAAAATCTCAAAGGGGAAAGAGCTCATACTCCACCCATTCACTAAAACATATTTGAACAAGCTGCTCAAAGAAGTACCAATTAAAAATGCATTCTTTCAAAACACCCAGGAAAAATTACAAAACTGAAAAGGAATACGTCACATTCATCAGATAATAAATTGTCAGATAAAAGCTTTACTAATTACTGTCATTGTCTGTGTCTCTCATGATTCAGAGCTAACTTCTTGATAGTAGAACATAGAAGACCACAGCATCTGATGGACACTGACACATCTTGTGTTTTGTTTGTATTTTTTTTTAACTCTTGGAAAGCACATTTTGGAATTAAACTGGTTGCTGTCTTTTGAAAAATGATGTGTTCTATGGGATTATGAAATGCTCCATCTCTCTGGCATGACAAATAAATTAAACAAATTACCCAGTGTACTTTCACAGTTTTCTTTAGAAGATTCTACTTATGTTTGTGAGACCAGTTAATGTTGTTTTGCTCTTTTAAAATTTTCTCTGCCTTTCTCTTCTCGAATGTATTTTTCAACTGTTGGCCTGAAAGTATTTATTTTGATTCCAGCCTAGAAGTTTGAAACTGTCACTTAGAAGCCTGAACAGTTTGGAGTCACCTCATGCACAATGTAGAAGGCAGTAGGAGCAAATCTCTAGCTTGATACACATGGCTTTCAGCCACTGTTTTTCATTTTTTTGGATACAGTCTCACAAGCTTGACACATACTTGGTTGTATAGTGAGATTTTACTGCTGCTCTCTTATTCTCTAATAGCAGTTCTGGAAACCCTGGCAGCACCTACATCATATGTTCTGATTCTGAACACAAAGAAAGTAAGCAGATATTAAATTAAATATTTAATTTAAAATTTATCTGAATTTCTCCTTCTTCTTCTTTCATATCTTATGCCCTCAAAGTAGAGAAAATTTTATTTTCAGGCTGTTTCTTCTCTTTGGGTCTGCATTATCTCTTAATGCCCCCATTCATTTTTTTTCTCATATTCACTATCCAGTTCAAAGCCCTATTTTTGCTATTGAGAGTACCACTCACTTTCCTTGCTTCTTGAAATAGTTTCTGCCTTTTATTCTTCCAAGCTATCTTTAACTACTGTTGCTACTTTCTCCCATTCATTTGTGGGGGGGAGGGCGCTTGTTTGTGTGTGTGCCAAATGTTCTTTGTCTGGGTTTATCTTTTTATCAACAACAAGCAGACGTAATAGTTCTCTTTTCAGTACATATAATATATTGCTTTTGATACCATAAGGAAGATGTACTGTAAAATGCATAAATACTAAACTAGAATGGTAATATTGGACACTGAGTTATAATAATTATACACCTCTATCTTCTTTGTATGGGACTCAATATCCTCTTTCTTTAGGATCACAAGTTTTCAGTAATTTTATGGAAGACCAACTCTGTTTGACGCTTCATAACCACCTGCCATGCGTGCAGACTGTTAAAATTTACTTTAAAAAAATAGGTCTGTCATTTCCAAGGTAATGAAAAATATAGGACCCATGTTGTGAGTAAAATTACTCCGTTCACATAGGAAGATACCCCAAGCACAAAATTACTTCTTTATTTTTTAGGCTTTCTACTATAATAAATGTCATTGCCTCTCTGTGTTAATCCGGGCCCTAAGATCACACATACTGGCATATTTTATTTTGGTCAGTCACAAATATATATATATATCAAATATCAAGTGATTTTGAATGATGCTGCTTTGCATAATGATTTAAAATTATTTTATGTCTTCCAAGCAATTTTTATTGAAAATTTTAACAAGTTTTTAATCTCAAACAGTATGATTGTGCACATTTTTTAAAAGAACTATTACACAGTGTCATACCTGCAGAGTATTTAACCTTCATCAGATATTTTTCCTGTTCCTGTGCTCCCCATTATATATGTTATCCTTGCTTTCTGGAAACAGGTACTTTACTTTGTCGTAATTTTAGAATTTCAGGCATTCTTATCTGATAGAACCCAGTACAACCTCTACAACCTATACCACAGCTCACTAGTCTGGTAGATGAAATCGAAGTTAAAGATGAAGAACTCTAGTTCAGAGCGAGTTAGCAGTTCTTTTACTGCCTTATTACACAAGGCATTGGACCCCTGGTTCACTGCTAAAAATATAAAACTCTTCACACTCACCTTTCATGACTAGCTGAAATAACTCATTCTAAAACATGAATGTTGCAAAGATTAGTTTCTGTAAATGGTCCTGAACATGAAGACTCCTTACTATGATAATGTAGCTCTTAAATTGTAATGGGCGTGAGAAATGCATATCCCATTTTACATGTTTTTTACTTCACTTTGGCAATGTTTTTGTGCATGAGTCTCTGCTGCCTTATGCTGCGATAACTTCATCTTACTGCCTTATTGTTTTACGTTTCACCTAAAGTAATTCTCATAGAAAAGTATTATTGGTGTATGTTGGAGTTAAGTTATTACATTCAATTAGTAATTTGTGCTGTCTCAGTCAGGGTAAAACATGTTTAGTAGCAAACAAAAACTAGAAAACTGAACAGCTCTTTGGCCCTTGAAGAGGTTATATACTGAAGCTACAGCAGTGAAAGCTTGTACAATAAAACAAATTATTTTGATGAAAGGATACCAAAGGCTTTTTACCAGTTTCACCCAAGGTACTGACAAACAAACCATGACAGGATAACTGGCAGTGTGAGCTGACGAAGATCAATGGTTCTCTTTTATTATGGCAGGCAAACAGCCAGACTCTTGCCTTCAGATATTCTACCACAGAAAAATTCTATTGGTCAAACAATTTTCACAAAAAATATCACTGAAGTTTTGTAGTCATCAAAATAATTTTGCTTTGGAAATAAACGGTATGTAAATTCACACAAAGAAAGTACATTTCCTTAGTTTATTCTCAAGCTGGCAGCCAACGGCTTAACTTCAGCCTTAATCCCTTTTAGCTGAAAGCTCCTTTAGCTGGAAGTTCGTCTGCCAGCACTCTGTCAGTCTAGCTATTTCTCATGTCAGCTGGTGATGAACAATTACTGACACATTAATCCTGTATCACTTCCTCACAGACTGAGCTTTGTCTGAGTTTGAACAGAATGAGATGAGATATAGCAACTATTTTGGACTACCTAGGGGTAGTGGGGAGGAAAGGAAAAATAAAGTTTGAGGAACATGAATCATTAGGAACATAAATCATTAAAAAGGACTCTGACCTTTTTGAGCATGAATTATCAAGATCAAAAGAAACATAATCATCAAAATATTTTTGAGTTTATAGTGAAAGTATGGGAATGAGTTCTGAAAAATTAAAAAGGTCTAATTTTTAAGTAGGCTGCTGCAACTAAGTAGGAAGGGTCATTCACAGAGGCAATAATTTCAGAATTTCGTTTGTAATGTTGCAGTCATTCAGTTCCCACTTTGCCATAGGGCTTTGTTTGTTCTTAACTATACGAATATATTGCAAATTAAGAAGTATTAGTGAGCCTCAGATAAAAAACACAGCTCTACATAAGGCAAACTGGATCTTCTACTGAATTTTGCCTCATTCCGAATCTTAGATTTTCAGAAGGGATTAATTTAAAGTGTAGGCAATAAAGCTATCATTTAAAACTGTTATAAGTGCATTAAAGTGATTAGCTAATTAATATTTTTCTGGTTATTAAAATAAAATTTTAAAAATTATAGTGCAACACATATTTTATAAATTAAAAGTGCTGTATGCTGCTCTGACCTTTCCAATATTCTGAATTATGATTGTTGTTCTATTTCTCTACTTTAGTTGCTGAACTCTCAATATACCTAACTGAGCATAAGATCAGCCAACAAAATTAATAGCCCTAGCAAAACAATCCTAAGCTTCTAGTCTGACCAAAACATAAATATGAAGATGAGGACAAAAAAAAAGTAAACTCATCTTTTCCAGTGGAAAATGCTTATAACAATGTATTTCAAAGTATTTTGACATGTGTGAAAATGAGGTATTTAACAATCTTTCTTTCACCCTCTATTGTTATTACTGAGTTCCAGCCACAACTGATTTGTAGCTGGGTTGAATTTTAGCATTTCATGGTCTTCAGAATTGATTGTTTGTGCTGAAGAGCCAAGTTATAAACTGAAATGTTTAAGATTTGTGTTTCAGTAGCTGAAGACCCAAAGGTATCAAAATAGCCACTTACACTGTCACATCTGACCCAGTCAATGTTTCAACCACAAGTGCCCATGGAGAGGTCTGTCCTTTTATAGATCTTGATGCCCTATCAGTGTTTGCTATGCTAACGGATACTTCCTTTTCTGCTCAGTATTCTGTTGTACCCTTAAGGACTTTTTGATGCCTGAGGGAAATACCACACAAAAATTATTTAGCTAGCTATTACAAACACATTGTTAGTAAATGGCACTGTCATAGGATCTCTTTTTGCAAGGCAAATAAAAAAACATGTCCTTGGCTTTTAAAAAAGCCTTATTTCTGTTTTTCTTGGAAGAACATGCCTACATCTGGTTTATAACACAGAACAAGTTATAGTATTTTAAGAACCTTACAGTGTTATAATGACTTTATAGTGTTGTAATATTCCAAAGAGTTGGTTTTAAATAATTGCCAACAAACTGGAAGAGCTTTCAAGACTTTGACTTCAATTGTTTACACAAACTGTTTTCTATTATTTTGTGATATTTTCAGTCACACCTTGTGTAAATGGATTAGAGTGGGTGACTGGTTTCTTGATCATTCCCCTTTCTACCATTCCACTACAAACTGTAGATAACTCTTAGTCAAACAAAGAGACAACTGAGTGGTAAGTCTTAACAAAGCTACAAAACATTAAATTTAGAACTCAGAAAACTAAACAGTCAATTACACACATAAATATAAGAGTCAAATTTAACTTTTTTTGTGGCATCATAAAAATCCTCGTGACAGCTGAGTATAAAAACCTTAGGAATATGTTGTGCATCAGTTCGGTAACAGATACAAAGAGGGATAGTGTGAGCAGAGAAAATAGTTTGTGATCTACATCTCAAAGAGGATGATTTATTCCTCTTGGAATAAATTATTCTTTATACAACCTCCACAAGGAGGATGCAATTGTATATAGCCTGTAACTTTTTACATTTCTGGGAATGCACAGGCTTTTAATTTGACACTTGGGAGTTCTAGAACCAACAATGAAGATACTTTGCTAAAATATCCCATGAATTTAGTCCTTTCACTTCATTATTTTTAATTTAAATAAATTATTAATTTCTGCAAGATGAGGAAAATTATAAGCATCAGTTGCTTTTCTGTTCTATCTTGAACTTTTCTCTTTTTAATAGAAAAGAATATGCAGGTTGAAACACCCTAGCATACTTCTTTTAAAACATATTATGGAACAGTTTATCATATGGACTACTGTAATAGTTTAATGATGAAAAAGCTGCAATCTGTGAAATTGTAAAATAATCAGTATAACTGAATATGTGTAAGTGTGGAAAATATATTTTTTTCTCACCTAGGATTAAGCACACTGTATTTTCAATTTCACATCATTTATTAGGTCAGGAATTTACCAATCATAAACATCTCAAAAGCATTCAGATTCCTATGTATGAGCCACTGTCTGTTTCCTCACATGAAAATGACATGACACTGTGCCATAAAAGCCCATGACCAGACTTTGAACCCATCTTATGCAAGTATGCATAAGATATTCACCCTAATAGTGACTCACCCTATTAGTGACTTTGCCTTCAAGAGGATATATCTGGTAAGTAGCTGACAAAAGTAATTAATATCATCTTTAATCAAATTTACTTTTCCATTTCTGTGGATAGTTCTGTGGAGGATAATACAGGTATGTGTAATTAAAAAAAAATTAATATTTATGATACAAACAAGGTGTTCAGAGGCAAGACTTCTCCCCACAGTCGAAATGCCGTCATTTTTGGCAGTGATCTTTAAACTGACTTAGGCATAACATGGTGGCTATGAGAAGTATTATACTGGCTGAAATATTTCTTTGACAGCCATGCTGTCTTGGGTGCAAAATGAAATGTGCAGTTTGAAGACTTAATTTTAAGACTTAAGATCAGTTTTTTTGGAAGAAATTCCTTACTGTGAGGGTGGGGAGGCACTAGGACATGTTACCAAGGGAAGTTGTGGATGCCTCATAATCTATTTCCCTGTGAGTAAGAGCCCTCAGTTCTTAACCTGGATGTACGACTTTCTGCATGACTCTCTGAACCCAATGATTTTTTAACTCAGAATGTGCAATAACCAGTATCCCACAGTTTGATGACAAACTTTCTGTTTGTTGCGCAACTTAACTTCAATGGAACACCAGTACATTTTCACACATCTATGAATAGAATTCTCAGGGAAATGGGAGACTTGTGGCAAGATATTGCTGTATCTTGATAGTCAGCACAGACAGTGAAAACTCAACCAAGTTTATTAATTATGCCTTTGACATGTATAAGAATTTCTTACAGAAGAAGAGGTTCTTTTAAGAATTCACAAGATGCTCTTAGTAGAGTTCATAAATTGTGAAGTCTCCTAGCTCTGCTCAGACCTTGATGCTGTGCAAGCATTGCTCAGCAACATCTGAAAGTGGTCATGCTGCTATGAGCAGTGTTTTGGTCACAAATCTGAAGCACAGTACCGTAGAGGATGCTATGAAGAAAGTTCACTCCATCCCATTCGCACTCAGAACTGCTGGAAGTGCTGCTCATACTAAAGCCAGAGACATGGGTTTGGCAGATGTAGCACTCAGTGGACAAGGAATCGGATAGATAGTTGCACTCAAAAAGCTGCAGTCAGGGGCTCCAAGTCCAAGTGGAGGTTATTAATGAGTGACATTCCTCAGGGGTTGGTGCTGGGACCAACAACGCTTAACATCTTTGTCAGCATCAGGGATGGTGGGATCAGAACACCCTCAGCAACTTTGCCAACAACACCAAGTTGTGGGGTGTAGCCAACATGCTGGAGGGAAGGAATGCCATCCAGAGGGACCTTGGTAAGCTTGAGGAGTGGGTTCATGGGAATCTCATGAATTTCAGAAGACCAATTTTAAGATCCTGCAGCTGTGTTGGAGCCATCCCAGCCACAAGTACAGTCCAAGTGTAGAATGGATAGAGAGTAGCTCTGAGGAGAAGGACTTGTGGGTGTTGGTGGATGAAAAGTTTGACATGACCTGGCAATGTACACTGGCAGCCCATACAACCAACCACATGGGCTGCATCCAAAGCAGTGTGTCCAGCAGGGCAAGGGAGTGGATTCTGCCCCACCATCCAGCACTGGTGCCCTCAGCATAGTAGGGACATGGACCTGCTATACCAAGGCCAGAGGAGAGACAGGAAGATGATCAGAGGGCTGGAGCACTTCTGGGAAGACAGACTGGCAGAGTTCAGCCTGGAGAAGTCTCTGGGGAGATCTTAGAGCACCTCCCAGTACCTGAAATGGACAGCTGGAGAGGGACTTTTACAAGGGCATGTAGTAATACAGCAATGGGGAATGGGATTAAATGAAAAAAGTCTAGGTTTAGATTAGTTTTTTGGAAGAAATTCCCTACTGTGAGGGTGGTAAGGCACTAGGACAAGTTACCAACTGAAGTTGTGGATGCCTCATCCCTGGAAGTGTTCAAGACCAGGCTGAAAAGGGCTTTGACCAAGCCTGTCTAGCGGGAGAAATCCCTACTTATGAGGCTGAGGAGCTGCAACTAGATGATCTTTAGGGTTCCTCCCAACCCAAATGATTCTGTGATTCTGTGATAAAAATTAGCAAAACAAGAATTGCTAGCTTTCCAGCAACTCATTTATCAACTGTATTCAAGGTGCATAGTTAAGTCTGCACATAGTGTCCTACTTTCCACACTGAGTTTGTCTCAGAAAATAGTCTCTGTGTGTGATCAAACCACTGGAGAAAAAAACAAATTAGAAATCTGGGAGCCAGGAAGTAAAAAAAAAAAAATCTTTTGAACTGCTAAAATATGAGTGCTTTTCAGTTTTCCAGACTATGTTGAGAACAATGGCTGCAGACACAATATGCATGATCAATCTGGAAAGTGCAAAGCCGAGTTGGCTGAGGGTACAGATGACAACAGAAGTAAAGGGGTTAAAGCCTACAAGCATTTTGTTCCTCTCTCTCTCTTTTTTTTTTTTTTCTTTAAAGTTAGCTCTCTGTATGAACTGTGAATGCTGCAATACAGGGATGTCCTGTTACTTCTGACCCTATTTCAAGGACTATAATTATTTAATAACATCACAGATAACATAACTAGCTCCTCAGATCTGGGTTAGTTGCATGACATATTTAACAGATAGACCCAGAACAACTCTCCCCTGTGAGACACTGCCTTCGCAAAAGGAGAAAATAATATCAGAATAAGTGCATGAATAACATGCTGCAATATTAACACATCTGTTTCACTGCAAGCAAGTAACATGTTCTGGAATTATAAAGTGTTCATGTATTGGGTTTTTTGTTGAATAAAGATAATTCATTAGACCAGAAATATCTATCCAGTGCAAGTAATTAATGGTTTACTTAATGCCTTTGTTGATTCATTATGCATGAATTTCCCTCTGTCTTTTTTTCATGATTTATTATTATTGGGTTTATTAATGTTTACCAAGTCCTTTATATTACTGCAAGGGCTATAGATTCTCCCCAACATGTCAGGGAGGAGCAGGACAGGCAACAGAGCAGCCAGGAGATACAAGGCTTCATGTCTGTACGTCTGCTGTTGGGCAGTTAGGAAACATGCCATAAAGAAATAGAGGGTCAAGAGCATGTGTTTGTGTGCATTGTATTTGCAGTGCAATGCACTTTTTACAGGGGAAATAGATGCCTTAGCACGATTCTTTGCAGCACCCAATTCATAAGATACAAGACAATTGCAAAGAAGGGACATCATCAATGCAAATGCTACACAGAAATGAATAAAACTGCAACATGTCCATATTGACATCTGAGCAAAAATTGCTTCACACAATTTTAATAGGCCACAGTGAGCTGATGCAGCAAATTAAAGCAGCCACATTTCCCATAAACAACCTTTGAAAAAGTTCTCTCCTCAGGAGAATACATAGATGAGCTTAAAAAAGCTTCTGCTTAATGTGTAATACAAAGAAATAAACCTAAATGTACCAAACAAAATGGAAAAGAGGTTTGATCTCCATTATCTGTATGAAAACACAAAGTGCTCTCTGGTGGGTGTTCAAAAAACAAAGCAGTCCAAAAAAGAAAAGAGGCAGCAAGAGCAATTTGGAAATTACCCTGTTATTTGAATTTTATTATTAGATTAAAAAGTTCAAATTATTTTTGCAGGGATACGTACTGCTCATGGCTAAAAGGAAGCAACTGCACAGTGTATAATATACATCTAGAGCAGTTAACCAAAGTCAAAGGGCTCTTTGGACTGCTCACGTTTGAGCTTGACTAGGAGCAAAAGTATTATTTAATTCCTGGAGCCTTGTCATATAAATGTATATATATATATATTAAATACTTTCAGAGAGGGTATTAACTACACATCCTGAATAAATGAAAATATATGAAGCCAAACTACTTTCACCTCCACTAAACTAATCAATTAAAATAAATCTTTAAAAATCATTATATCATAACAAAAACACTCATGATATTGATTTCTGCCACCCAGGTGACTATTCTGAAAATGGAGAGGAAATAAGGAAAGTTGCAGAACTGTGTAGCAGAAATATATGAAAAGATAAAAATCATAACTGTTTGTTCTGGTCAATTTTTTATTTTCAGAAAAAAGTGTCAATTCTCAAAAATCTCTTTAGAGAGTAGCTATTACTATTGATTTTACACAGAAAGCATACAGGTATTGTAGCAATAAGTCAAATTTTAAAAAGCCCTTAGAGATAAAATTCATTCATGGCTAATCAGCCAAATATTTAACCACACAGAGAGCATAAAACCTTGAAACCCTAAATACAGCTGTGGGTGTGGTTCTTCTGCTGTTAAAATTACCTGAGTGATGAAGTACTTGTGTGTCCAGAGACATCCTGGTAATGTGACATCTTTTATTGTTGAAAAGGTAACATCTCCTACTTAAATTTAAGAAAAATTCAATTTCTTCACCAAAAAAAACAAACAAAAACAAAAACCCACCAAAGAAACCAGACTTGCAGGCCTTAGACAGTATAGGATTCTCCCTTCTACTTGTGTATGCAAAGGCCAGGCAAAGGACATTTGCAAAACATAATTTCAACAGTTTCATTATGTATGTAAACATAAAACATCTGATTTGTACTTATCTATAGTATCCATATTGCTCAGTTTTAGGTAAAGACAAAAAAACAAACAACAATGACATTTTCATCACAAAAATTGTTATGGAGTTGTTATACAGCACAGATTTTGAAGGAAGTGACAGCTGGTTTCCAAGAGAAAAGAATTTATTCTTGGATGCCTTTTCTCACACAGAAGCTCATAGGTAAAAAGATAATTCAGTATTTTTTTCTAACATATTACACTCCTCCTAAACTAACATGATTTAAAATTACAATCAGTCTGAGAAACTGGTAACAAACTAGACAGTATGTGAGACATTTTAGAAAATTAGACTTTTTTTAGTGTTCCACTCATTTTAGAGAAGAATTGCCCTCCCGACATAATGCTACAATCATAACTAGCTCAGCATATTTATTTTGAATCTCATGCCATGTTTTTTAAGTCATATCTGAAACTAAGAATAGAAAAGGGCCTGCATCTGTAGATGGGTACAAAATGCCACAATTTGTTATGCTTCCCGACAGAAGGAAAAATAAAAAAATAGCATGTAAGCCTTGACTGCAAATTCAGTCTGAGGTGACATTCATTAACAAAGTTACAAATCCTGAAGAAAAGACCAACCATCTGCAGACTTCAGGTTATTCAGGGTTTTAGGAAACAAAAAGCAAGTACAACCCTGAAGGACCAGATTACGAGCAAGAGACAGGCTTCAAAACTAGAACTAGAACTGGAACTTTCTCCCCTAAATGTTTCTAGAACATGTAAGTACAAATAATTTAGCAAATTTTTAATTTCCCTCTGCACTCAACCTGCTAAAGAGACTCTTATTATTTCAGACCGATTGTCCATTGAATGTATTTACAGTAATTCATTTTGTCTTTGACAGTAGCTTTAGGTGCCAAAAGATGTAGACAAGTATAAGTGAGAATAAGGACTGGATGCAGAAGCTGACATTTTGAAAAATATAAAACAGAGTGAAGCTGTGTTAACTGTACCCATTCCTTTTGCTCTTTGTGCCAATGGCTGGTGATTAAGTCACTCCTAATACTGTACATTTAACTGTTGATGCTGAGTAGATGCTACAATAAGCAAAACCCACAGGGACATTTCCGTTCATGTTACCCTATGTTGTTGTGCAATTTTCCTTCCTTTTTTCAGGTCTATGACTTGATTTAGATTATACTATTCAATGTTACTTTCAGTTGCAAACTCACCCTCAGCTGCGTTCACAGGAAGGCATAATTCCTTAACTTGAGATCTATGAGCTAATGAGGCCTAGGATCCCACAACTTTTTTCTCATGGTTAGATGCCCAGATGACTAACAAGGTCTTTCAATAACTGCTTCCTATCTGAAAGACAACTGGCTAATCTCTAATGTTTTGGGGATTCTTTATATTAAAGCTGCTAAAATTAAATTTCATTACATTTGCTGCATAATTAATTATGTTAAGTAATCCGGAGCTCTGGTTAAGACCCTCTGATATTTGAAAGCTTAATGGATAAACAAGATGTGCATTTTCTTTCACTGTAAGGCTTCACTACAGTTTGTATAGTATCATTTAAGTTCTCTCAACATCACAATAAGAAAATACCACACTCTAAAAGTCTGTGAAACTAGAAAAATATTTGGATATGACATGGCTATTTGTATAGCAGCCTCCTATGCCTTGTTTTACTCTATGGCACCACTGAGCTAACTGTATATATTCACTAAAAAGGCATGCGATTAGATATTGCACATATCCACAAAGATAATTTCTTCGTGAAACCGGATATTTCAAGTGAAATATGAGACCCTATTCTCCCAGTTTTTAGATCATAAGTTGGGAAGGATTATTTCTTGTATACTTTATCATCTGTTACAACCCAGCAGATGTAACACACCATACTTTATTAGTGTTCACTCTTCTTGGAACAGTGAATTTCCTCCCTCTGGTTATAGTAGAGATTGCTGCAAAAGAGAGTTAATGAATCTCCACAAATTATTTAGAACAGTCAAAATAATCAGATCAGCTTTAGAAAATCAAAACAACTTCTTGGAAAAATTAATTTGATGAATCTTTTCAAGAGACTTTCAAAATTCCATCGTAGAAATTATTCCAAGAAACAGAATAATTATAGTTTGCCATTAGCAGTAATAATGATATACACCAAATAACAGAATATTATTATAATTAGATATTATAAACTACATCCTCTCTATTTAAATCTAATTATATAATAATTATAGAGCAATGCAATACATGAAAATTGCATCATCTAATGCCCCAAGCATTTAAATATTTAGATGTTCTTTCAAATATGAAGAGAAGTGTAGTGATATTGACTTCTAGTAACTTCTGGTGTGTGTATGTGTGAAGATTCAAAAAGTTTTCAGGATGGGCTACGGGAGGACACTGATTTGTGGTGTTTGTGGCTTGCTCCACAGCAATGAGGCTATATTTCTAAAAGTACCTGCTTTACACTTGTATTACCCAGCAGAACATCAACCACATCAAAACGGCTGGGGGGGGGGGGGCAGTTTATGTTATTTGCTTCTTTAGAAATGCCTGTCTATTTGAACACTGTTGTTGGCATTTTCTCTGGACACAAAACTTGTAGAATTGTCTATGCTGCAACCTGTCTACTAATCTTGTAGCTGCTTTTGTCTTGCCTTCACAGAAGGGTGAGCTCATAGTGCAACCATTTTGGATCAAACGGGTCGAGTACTGCAGAGAAGCATTAGCACTTGCAGCATTATTTGTAGCCTACAGAGATTTATAACCTTTGTGGAACACAGAGCAAGCTATGACTTTTTCCAAGTAACAGCTAGAATAATTTATATCACTTTTTTTTTTGTAAAGGCAAGAATACTGGTCTTAATTTCTCAGTTAATCTCAATCATATGAGCCACATCAGCTCAAAAATATACAAATTTTGCATATATAACATAATCTATTTAGCAATCTTGGCCTCAACAGAAACAATCAAGACAATCGTAGTTTCTAGACTATCTTTCTGGTTTCAAAAAGCATAGCATGGTTTGCTTTTTAATCTTTCAAGGGGCAGTATCCCAAAAGACATTTAAGAATGGACTTGTCTTACAAATATAAAAACCTTAAAAATTCATAAACCAGAGAGAATAAAAAAATGGGTCAGTGTCAGTGATAGATTAATTTTTCAACAAAAGAATTCAATTCTCCAGCATACTCTTTTCAGGACCCTTTGAAGTAAACAGCAGTAAAATTGGAACATGTTTGAGTTCAGAATTTGCGTATTACATTTTTTAACGGAGATGCTTTTGAGTACAAAGAAAATTAATGAGTCCTTTAAAACTACATCATTTTTTGTTTTGCTTTGAACATACAGTTACACTGAGTGGCAAGGTTTGTGAAAACTGGAATAAACAAGAAAGAGTAAGTGTCTATGTCTCAGCAGTTCAAAGGAATACCATGGGGAGCCTGCATCAAACCACGAAGTCCCTGTCCTTCATTACCATCATCTTCAAGCAGATATTTGGGGGGTGTAATTGCAAAGGCGGGGTGGGGGGATAGCTTTTAATTTTTTAAATTATTTTGCTCTTTTTGAAACCCTAGCTGTATGAAGATTATGCAAATGTATAAAACCATATTTGACATTAACCACAAATCAATTACGGGAAATCTGTCCTTCAAAAAGTCATACGAACTTCAACAACTCAAACTATATGAAGATTCATGATCTAAGGACCACTACATTTAGCACCATCATTCTTCTAAATCAGTTTTGGAAGAAGGTTACTTGTACCAAATTCCTTTAAACTGTACAAAGCACAGTCCTGTTTTTAAAAAAAAATTAAATTATATTATATTAATTGTATACTCAAGTTGCTTCTACAGTGCATACTACAAAATATTACTTGACCACATGTGCAGTTGGATAAGCTAACTAATTTACAATTTATTGCACTGTTTTTCTGACATGTGCTGAGAACATTTGTTATAAAATTAATACCTAATTTATTGGAATTTGACCAATTAAAAAATCACAGCAAAAATAGATGTTAAAATAAGATGTTTTAGAAAAGCCTGTTATATCCATTCATCAAACACAAAATAACTAGGGACGGTAACACATTTCAAACTAAATAAAAATATCTTACCTCAAGCTTCATAATGCTAATTAAAATGTTTAATAAAGTATCCTATTATTAAGTTCACAGACATTCATAGATTAACATCTAGACCTATATTTATAATTATTTATTGACAGTATTTACATAGTTTTAACAGTAAATTATGGTGAGGTAAATTTATTTTATATCTAAATTTATTTTCTAAAAAGTAAAGAAATATAACTTCATTATACTCTGGATTTCTCTTGTCTCAAGAAAACTTGATTTCTCTTTTATGTGAGTACTTTTTAAGAAATAACTACTCTAAAATCCATGTTGATATACTCAAAAGTGCTATGAGATCAAAACAGGACTAATAGTTTTTCCTCTCTCTTTTTTTTTATTCTATTTGAATATGCACGCAGAGTAGACAAAGCTTTGGAAGTGGCACATGGCAATGATCTCCTTTTTCATTAATTGTCACAGTGGGTAAAAGGATTATGGGTACATTTTACATCTCAGCCAGAATACTGTCAAGACAATTTTCCATACATACACACAAACATACAAAGCAGAAATACGCCTATGCTTCACTAAAGAGTTTGCTAAAAGCAATTAATCTCTCCTACACACTCGGTTTGAATAGCTTAAAGATTACTTGTTATTATTTTTCATCTTCCAACACTTCCCGCTAAAAAGTGAAGAAATTATTTCATCATATTTTTGTATCTAAGTCTTTGAGTATAACTGAATCACAAAATCAATTTGCATGTTTTTTCACACCTGAGGCAGCTACTCCTGGGGTAATTTAGCACTAGATTTTGCTCTGGCCATGATTTTGGTGAAAAGATTGCCAACACGTAACTAAAGAATGGACTAAGAGGTTTCATATCCATCAGCCATCGCTTCTATTGATTTGAGTTCACTGCGAACATAAATCTGACTCGAAAGTTCATCTGTGGATGATGAACACCATATATCAGTGCCAATCTCCTAACTTCTCTCTTTTTTTCACTGAGTCATTTCTCAGGGCATGTCTCTAGACTAAAGCTTGGAATGAACCTTTATTATTTTCAGCTGCACTTCTTCATGGCCTAATAAAAGTAACATAACTTAGATGTATTTATCACAAATTAATCACATAATACTGAAATATTTTTGCATTCTATGCAAATCTTCCTATAGAAGAAATCTTAAACCACATTTTTTTGCTTAATTTTATTGTTAATCACTTCACTGGAAACAATGAAATATCTTACTTTTAATAATGTTTCAAATTATTTTTTCATACTTAAAGATGGAATATATCATAATATATGAATAATATATTACTTATAAATAATACATCTAGCACATAAAGATGGTGCATAAATAAAAGTATATAAAAGTACAGTGAGTCCAGCAGAAGAAAACAAAACAATATCAATTTTTGTTTTCTTTTCTTTTCTTCCCTGTCTACAAAGAAAAATTTCTTGCCCTTAATTATAAATACCTTTGAAGCTTGCTTATCCATTGTAATGTCCCTGTGGGCTTACATATTCTATTCTATAAAATAATTAAATGTATGTTGATCTATACAATGTTAATGAAACTGGAAGTAAACGGCTTTGTACAGAGAAAGGAAACATAATTCATTCATAAAGTACACCTACTTTAAGCAAGGGCCAAATAGCTCTCTGCCTCCTGGATGGAAATGTACAGCGTACCCAGAGCTGAAGTGTAGCTCTGCATCACCAGACAGGGATAGCCTGAGCCTGTGTGGCAGCTCTTTAAGCCTCTCTCATTGCACAAGTTAACGTTGAGCCTCACGTAGCAAACCTTGCTCCAGCTGGAGATGAGGTCCCCCATGATGTTGCTGGCCTTTGGACAAAGTTTGTCAAACTGCTACTCTAATCTGTATAAAAAGAAACACAATTCTTATGAGCTGATTACATTTCATAGGCATGTTATGCATAGACAACAACATATAAATCAGTATCAAATCCAACCTGATTGTTATTTACACTAACTACACCTTTACCATGTTTCTATTACTCTTTTTCTCGTGGATGAATTATCTTTTCTTTAGCTCTGTTCAAAATCCTTCATGCTCAAAGCTATTTAGTGGTTCAAGGTGACAAATATATCATATATATATCCGTTATATAAAATACTGTATTTGTCAGATTTATCCTCTCTTACAGAGCCAATACCTGTCACAAAAGCTAAGGGTCTGACAGTTACTTGTAGCTACCTTTAAGTTTGGCTTCTTCTTACTCCACCAGGTAAATATCTACAGTTACCCACAACACCTCAGTTTCAGCAATAATGAGTCCCAACTCAGGGAGTCGGCTTCAGATACTGTAGTATTTTAGAGCATAGAAACTTTTTCTTAGCATATAATGAGATATCTTCTTAAAAATCCCCCTTATTATGTCGGTATTTAAAATCCAGGCCAACTCAACACAAGAAAGAGGTGGACCTGTTAAAGATGGTCCAGGGAAGGCCATGGAGGTGATCTGAGGGATGGAGCCTCTCTCCTGTGGAAACAGGCTGAGACCTGGAGTTGTCGAGCCTGGAGAAGAGAAGGCTTCAGGGAGACTTCACTGCATCTTTCCAGGGCCTTAAGGGGGCTTACAAAAGAGAAGGAACCTTTTTATACAGGCAGATAGTGACAGGACAAGACAATGGTTTTAAACTGAAAGAAGGAAGGTTTAGATTAGATGTTAGCGGGAGTTAGCGGAAAAGCACTGGCAGAGTCTGTCCAGAGAAGCTGTGGATGCCCCGACTCTGGAAGGGTTCAGGGCAAGGTTGATGGGACGGGGCCATGAGCAACCTGATCTAGAGAACAGCAGGATGGCTGGAACCAGATGATTTTTAGGGTCTCTTCCAAATCAAACCATCCTATGAATCAGTGATTCTTTGATTCTATGTATTTTCACAGCTGTTGTGACTTTTACAAGAAAACTTATTTTTGCAGAACTTAGCATTAAATCTCAGTTCTTACCTGAAATCTAGTACCAGGCAAAATTCTCTGTGTAATTTATTTGTTTTAGAAAGTGGAATAAGATAAAAATGCTTTCAGTTTTTCCTTTATGATGCAAAACCACCTACTCTTACTAAATTATGCTTAGCTATAATAAAAAGTTATACAAGCAACATACACCAGAAGGGTGTCACTATATTTTATGAAGTGTCCTTCCCTTCAAAAGCCAGGTGAAATTTCATACTAATCCGTAAATCTAAGAGTTTTATTCCATAGGATTACTGCTTCCAGCTCTCAGGAGATTCACATACCTTCTGTTTAGATCTTGATGAGATCTAAAGAGACTAAAACCTCCTTTAACAAGAGATATATTTAAACGATAGTTAAAGAAGAGCCTGTGTGCAAGTCAGGAAAGGAACCAGACATCCACAATGTAATGAAGTGCATGCAGTCAAATCCAGGAAAACCTGAAAGTTTCAGCTACAAAACCAACTTTTAGGAAATAAAATCCTTCAAGTAAATGTGATGCAACCACTCAGATTGTTGTTTACTCAAGCCAGGTCAAGTATGTGGTAATGTCCACCAAGATGAACTACTATATGAACTCTCATTTGCACTTTTCTTTCCCACTGTCATACTTGAAAAATCTGATGTCTAATGCCATAATGCTTTTATTTGTTTTTTTATATATATACAATTTTAGGGCCTAGTTCAGTATAATTCCACTTCACTAATACAAAATAACAGTTCGAAAAGTGCTTATGTTTAAGGTCTGTTGATGCAGTGCAAGACGCTCCCATTTATGCTTGCTGAACCCAGTGGGACTCAGCACTGGATTCAGTTCTGCAATCTTCTCTAAATTGTCGGGTTAAGTTAATATCATAATAAAGGAACAAGAGTGAGTCTTCTGCTTATCTGAAGAAAGAGTTATTCTCGTTGCCACATTACGTCATAGCAGCTCCTGAGTCAGCAAAGCCAATGTGGAACTTCACATTAACTTCCCTGGGTCAATATTAGCGCTTTATCGTGTTTAGTTGAATAAAGTGTAGTGGTACATTAACACACCAATTTCTAAGGAGGCAAAAATTATTAAGCCAATGTAGCAGAAGGCCAGATGAAGATCCTGTCTGACTCTACGGACAGGAAGTACATTTAGGCTATTTTTGCAGAATCCACAACTGTGATGTAAAAGATGCTGGATATACTCAGAAAATAATGCACTTGGTTTTTGAAAAAACAGCACCTCCAGTCCATTAAATGGAAATCTTAGTCTCATTTTTTTTTGTACTTCAGGCTGTGAAAAAGTACTTGTCATTCTAAAAAATTAAAAATATAAGCCTAATAATTTTCATTCTGTATGCAAAAATTTGCTTAAAATAGACATGGATCAAAGAACAAGAACACGAGAACAGACACGTTTCCGTCAGGATTTTGTATCTTTTTCCTCAGAAACACTGGTTTCAAAAAACAAGGCTTTAGGTTTTTGTGCTTGTTATTAACTCAGTTCAGATTCATCCCACAGAAAAAACATCATTAATTTTCAAGTAATTTTCTTTCTTTTTGTGTACTTCAAAAGGCTGGGTTCTATGCTGTGCATACAAGCAGTGAATTTTAATTTATGTAATGAGTGAAAAGCACATTTTATGATCTTCTCCGCAGAAAAGGAAAATTCTTGAACTATGATTTTTTTATATCTAAGCCTGCCAAATATTGTTTTATTATCTCAAAAGGCAATTAATGTTATATAATTTTTATATACTTTAGCACGTAATTAATAAAAACATTAACATTCCATGATAAACAATTCAAGGTCTGTTTCTGTACCTTGTAATAGACTAAATAATCCTTCTGAGCTTTCTTGGGGTGTTTTTGCAACCAAATCTTTCTTACATGTCATGGAGAATGAAAGAAATCATGTTATATAATAGAGCAAAATAACACAGATTGGAACCTCAGAGAGTCCAGAGGTTTAATGAGGTCTGTGGCAACTCTGGCTAAGTAGTTTCCAAAAAACTTTGGTGAACCATATTCAATTACTTGCTTCAACCAAGTATTTTAATTTAAAACCCTTTACCTCATGAATGGTGGCTGCCCATCAAAATCTATCTTTCTCTAATTTTACTTTGTTTTTTCTTTTTATCTCAGTGGTCATAAAGAACATTATACACCATTCATTTCTGAAGCTTCTATTTAGTCTTTGGAGACAGCTCAGGCTCTTTCAACTCTTCCTCAGCTATTCTGTTATTTCACGGCTGTTCTCTGGAATGACTTGGCCAACATCTTCCTTGAACTGCAGTTTTCAGGAAAAAGCAGAAATACCAGGAAGACAAAAATCTTTAGCTCTTGCAGGTTCTTTAAGAGCATGACAGGTCTGAGTCATGTTCTGCTTGTTATTCATGATAAACTACAGATTTCCTGCACTGCATTCCTATTTGTGTTGCAGATTATCTGAGATAAATTCAGAAATTTGTTCCTGTTCTTATTACTCTTCTGCATAAATTAGATTGATTTCTCAAATTATTCTGAACCCTAAACCTTTTCTATGGTTTTGGTTTTGAACCTTGATAGTTTGATAGAATCTACAAAACCAGCAAATAGACTATATATTCTGTGGATTATTGCTAAGGAAAGTAAAGATATGGTTTATATTTGCATTGAGATATGTACTTTATTGGAGCATATATTTATACATCTGCCTGCACTTCATGGCAGACTCTCACGGAACCCTATTTATTACGTCTCCCCTCTGACAATGAACCAAAATCAATCTTAGATATTATCACTTTATATAAGTTTCATCTAAAGAGTGTTTTCCTTCAAACTTCCAGGTAGGAAGAAAATTTCTTTCCTGGAATGGAGCGGAACTGTAATTTTCCTCAAACAAGTACAGAGCTGTTGAATGTGAATCAACTAAATTGATTCTGTGAATACATCCCCTGAACAGATTAAATCTCCCCTAATATAAACAGCTGCCAAAAGGGATGGACAAGAAATAGATAGTGAGGGAAGTGGAAATTGTTCAAGCTCCCTTACTGTTCAATTCACACTTACACTTTTTACATGATATGTATTCACCTGACAGATTCATCAAATATGTATTTTGTAAGACAATGTTTGTACACTTTATCATCCTTATAAAGAATATTTGGGAATTAGATATATGAGTGTGGAGAGTTCATACACAGAGATTTACAGGAGTAAAAGTGTCTCCATATGTGTATGTCTTTTTGTTTATAGCTTCTTTCAGAGTGTCTGGGTGTGATACCCATATAACAGAGACTTTTGAATTGCCTGTATAGACAGCCATGTCGCTAGTGAGCAGAGACCGAGGAACAAAGCGACATGGACGGTTTAGTACGAGAAGAAACCGACCATTTATTAATTTATAAATTCGCTTATATACCTTAGCACGCTGGACACCGACATAAGGTTATTGGTTCTCTGACCAACTACTCCCTAGAGGGATTGGCTGAACCCAACCACACTTACTTCAGGTATTTTCTCCTTGGTATCATAACAATACCACAGTTTACCAAATCTCCCACCTGTTTTGCCATAGTGTCCGTGAGAAAGCAAGGCTTTCACACAGATACTGTCAGAAAACTGAGAAATCTCTCTGCAGTCAGGCTTTTAGCATTCACATTTCCCCCTTTTTGTTTTTTAAAAAAATTTAATCGGGCATTAATTTAAAGTTGGCAGAGAGAATCTCCCGCAGTGCCATAGGAGATATATCTAGCAAACTTAATTCTGAATAACCTTAAAGGCCTTAACACTCTGACTCCAAAATTCAGTCTCTGCTTGTATAACATTTTGACTCTAAATTCAGTCTCTACTTGTGGAAGGGCCAGGCTGATGGTCGACATCTTGGTCGTCATCAGAGGGATCACTCGGCTGATGATCTGCATTCTGGTTCTCATGTGAAGGTTGCCTTGGAGGTTGCCTTCTCTGTTCCTGGTGCCGCAGGTCAGGGCGAACGCATCTTGCAGGTAGCCATCGTACCCCTGTACCTGTGGAAATGCAAGCACACCCACAACCCCAAGCAATGAGCTCACGTGGGCCTTCCCACTTGTTAGTGAGTAGGTCCCGCACCCAGACTTTTGCTCAAGGCAGGTGCGTCTCGCCTGAAGACTGCAGTGAGAGAAAATGATTCAAAATTACAGGATTGTTTGAATTTGGTGGCACCGCAAGATGATTAATCGTATACAGTGCTTTCTCCAACCGGCTCTGTGGGGCTTCCCCATGCCAGCCATGTACAATATTAATGAAATAGTAGCTCAGATTTATTTACTTTTTCTTGCTAATGACATTCAGTCATTAGAAAAGGACACAAAAATGGCTGATGTCCTGAAACCTGCCTGACAATCAAGGAAAGCATGACATACCATTGCAAGGAAGAGCAAAGAGCAGAAAAGAGGTCACAGTTGTCTATCAGACTTTAAAAACTTTCTGAATTGCTGAAGAGCACCATATAACACCAAGGTGAGGATCAGCTGCATGGTGTTTACAATAGGATTAGGTTTGTATTTCATCAGATACACATCTTCATTTCATTCTCAAAAAGATGGAATCTCTTTCATGAAAAAAAACCAAAAACACCCAAAAAAACCAACCACCCAACCCAACCAAAAAACAGGCAACAAAAACAACAAAGAACTTTATAAAAAATATTTTATCAACAACACACATAAATAGGAGGGCTGTTTAAGATAGAAATTTTCCCTATTTCACGTGCAAGGTGAAATGTGTTCAGACTTCAGTAGATGTTTTCATCTGAGCTACAGTTGGAGCACACTCGACTGAGAGTACGTACTAAAAGGCAAAGTCTTGCCATGGTATCTGAAAACATCTGCAGCTAGTGGTTAGGGGACACCATGACATCTGTCCAAAAGCACAAGCTGCCGCTGCTGCTGTGTTCCTGCTGTGTTCCAAATATGTTGATTTTCCAATTTTGCTACTGTAGCGTCATCTTGCATTTCAGAAAGGTAAATTTTCACACAGCCTCCTTCTTAAGATCAGAGAGAGGCAGCACTGCTACTTTGAGAGATTGGTTGTTGAAGCTGGCATTTAACTGACTCTTAACAGCAAAAGTTTTAGTTTAGTAGCTTTTCATTTCTTGTTCTCTTCCTTATTGTTTTGAGAGGCTGCTTAGTGCAAGAAATGAGTGGACCTATAATATTTATATCCCCTGATTATTAGACTGTACACTTCAAATACATTTAATTCTGCTCTTTCAGGGTCCTTTCCTGTGAAGGAACTGAGTTAAAATGCTTATATTTTCATGTAGAAATATATTGCAGCGTTTAAAAAAACAGTAAGGATTCTACCCAGAGGAAGTAAAGCAGCTTCCAAGATTTTATCTGTCAAATATAAAGGGTTTGATTTTCTTTCTCAAATTGTTTTTTTGTTTCTGCATTTTCAGTGATAGCTGGTTGGTATTCTAGCTCATAAGAATAATCAGAACAATTCAACAGTGTCATAGCTGACATGCTGCCTAGTGGAACAGTAGGAGAGAATGCCAGCTGAATGCAAATTGAGATACAGCTCAAGAAATAATTAGATTTTTAATTGTGAAGATCTTCATAATGTTTCTGTAGCTCTTCTAACAACTGATTTCCCCTTAAGAAGCAGCAAGGTGAAAAGCAGGCCATGGTATTCAGGGGAGAGGAGAAAAATCTGGAAAGAAACCCACAAACTTTATGGATACTTGAAGAAAAAGGAGTTAGTGAATTCCTGAGATACATGTCATCACCCAGACCTGCTTGGTCACAGCAGTGGAAAATACTCTTTTCATTAATATCCTCATCATGCACCTGAGAATATTTATCTATCTGGGAGAGAATTTTACAGCTGACAAAGGACTGACATATTGAGTGGAGTATTGGAAAGTTTGTACTGTATCCTTATAAAAAAAGTGGCTACTCTAAGATAGTGATAACATCCTTTCTCTTTTACTATAGCTAAATCTATTAATTTCATAAAATATTTTATTTGCTCATATGAAAGGTGAAAACATGTCTTTTTGGTATGTGAGAACATGGTGTGTTTCACATACCAGCTTTCTGATAACACACATGATTCAAAACAGCACAGAACAGATTATCACAGCAAGAACAGATTATCCATAATTGACTTAATATCACTCTTACTGTATTAACTCTAATTTACTGAAACTAGCCTCAGCTTAATTTTTTATATTGTGAGCATGCTTAGTTCAGGAATTATTTGTCTTCTTTACTTAATTGTATGTGTCAAACCACACTTTGCAAAAAAAAAAATTCTTCAGTATATTTGTACTGATCTTTCCATTCTGCTTATATTGATTATATAACACATTATTCTTAAAGAGTGGACTGGTCAGGATTTCTTTTATTATCCTCGAAATTTTCATAGAATTGAGAGAAACTACATATATTAGGGGGTTTTTTTCAGCACAGAATTTTGCTTTTATATGAATAAAACAGAAAATTGACTCACTTTCCCACATTAAAAGTTAACGGAATTGATGTTTCAAAATGGTAACTTTGTTACAAGGCTTATGCCTTTTTGTAGGACTTGATGTCTCATGGTTCTTTGGAGCAGACAAGAGAGTGTGGTTTTGAATACAGAATCACCTTTAAATGATGTTTAAATAAAAAAAGCATGTGTCAATAGCTAGAAAAGTAAGAGCTAGGGGAGGGGAAGGTACAGGGAAGTGATCTGTCAAGTCATAATTTTTAATTTTTAATCTAAGTTCTTACCAGACTTTGATCAGAATCAGACAGAATTGTCTGATGTATAATGGCCTGTGCCCATGAAGAGCACACAGAAAACCTAATTTGTGTCATCAAACAGGGACACAAAGCATCAACCTACTAACATTATTTTCAATCTCCACTACTATCTCTAATTGAGGTCTAAGAAGTTCCTGAGAAGACTGAATTCATAAATGCTGTATTAAGCAATAACTATATATGTATATACATATACATGAGCACAGATTGACTAACTTTTGCATTCATGTTACTTGAAATTACGATATTTCAGCATTAAGAATGCTTTGTTGTTGTTTCTCGGTCTTGATCTTTTGAAGGGGGATGATTTCTGGTTATAGCTTGTGTTAATTTTGAAGGTAATCAGCTTACCAATTTACCATCAAATCAAAACAGCTGCTCTTCATCCATTTAAAATCCCTTAGGAGGGATATTTCAGTTGCATAAAAAAGAAAAAACAGCCCAACACTATCTTACAGTAGGTTTTTACAATAAAACTCCAAAAGCTCAGTCCAGAAATGTAGTTACCACAGAACTCAGGTTAAGTAATTAAAGTTTCCATAAATTATTTTAGCATTGCCTAAAGTAATTTATATTCAGAAAAGAGAGGTCAGTCTTTGCTTTGAAATGGATGTTTCTTATTCTCAAAAAGAAATACCATGCAATATTTGGGAGTGAGTAAAATAATGCTTTCAGAGCAGAAACAGTTGTTTGTGTTATTTATCTTTTCTAGTCAGTAGCTTACACACATAAATGCACATACACTCACATACGTCTCCCTCCCCCAGACACCTCTGGAGAATTTTAGTGCTTGAATGAAAATCCGTTTCTGATTGAGTGTAACATTTTTATTTTTACCACTTTTCTTTTTTTGCATGGCAGGGAATAGAAAAATTAAAAGATTTCTGCACAACATCCTGGAATCTGATAGAGATTGATAGCTTCTGCAGAGAGACATGAGATAAGGACAGCAGACTTAGAAAACCAACACATGAGGAGAGCTGCCTAGCAGCTATAAAATCAAAACTTCTCCAACAAACTAATGCTAGGAGAAGGAGATGAATGCTAATAAAAACAGTGGACTTGTAGGAATGTTTCACTACACAATGTAAGCATTACACAGGAACCCTCAACACCTTGAATATTCTACAACATAAAAACACTTGGCTATAATGAGGAGAATGCAATTAGAGCTTTTGAACTTATCCAGATGCAAAAAACACATATTGTTTACCCAGTTATCACTCATGAGATACCTTGCCCAAAAGTAGTAGACTTCCTATAATATTTCTGCTGATTTCAAAATCTTCTACATCAAGACCCAAATCACCGATTTAATCCTCTTTTTGGAGTTCATGTAAACCTTGGAAATAAATAGTCACAAATACTGCCTAGTCCTATTCTGTGTGTTCTTCTTAGTAAAAACACTGAAGGTCTAATAAAGTCAAAAAACTTTTCTCCTTCTCATTAGGAAGTGGGGGGAGGGGGAAGGGGGGAATGAGAGAACCACTAGCAAAATCCATCATTTTTTCGCTAAACATTTGGCTGAGGAATGTTTGAATACAATAGATGGAGTTCAAACTTTAGGGAAATTTTCTTTTATTTGAAATCCATTATTGTTTAATTGCACTGTGTTAAAACAGTTTATTGTTTGTCTCATTATCAGATGATTAAAACTAGACTATGAGCTATTTTATATTTTTTTTTTATTTCATCTCGAGAAGGAAGCCATTACAGATGGTAAGCTGTGAAAGTACAAGGCGAGAAGTGAAAACTTAACCTGACTCAGGATTCCATTTATATTTATGGTATTAAGACAGAGATGCTTTTTGACAAAATTGGTTCAATTGCTAAAGTGTGAAAAGTTTCAAAAGAGCAACTAAAGGGATACTTTATAATGTATCAAAATGAAAAAATATGTTAAAGAAAAATAAAGTTGCAGTTTCCATTTTCTTATTCCTTCTGCTCAAATGTTCTTGTCTCATACTATCTACCTGATCTCTCCTACTGATGACCTGACACTCTCTTGTCTTCCTTTGAAATTCCTCTTTCCAATATCTTTGGCATTCATCTGCTCTCATTTGCTTTTGACTTGACATCTGAAGGGCTTTGCACTCTCAGAAGACCAATGCTATTGATGGCTGAGCCTCTGTGCCTTCATGGATCTTCTCTTTCACCAGTATCAGAGTACAGTTTTCTGTCTCCCTGCAAGTGACCTTTATTTCTTCTCACTTATCAGCTTTGATGATAATCAAATCTTTCATGAAAACAAATTTGCAATTAAACCTCTCTCAAATTGCTTTCTATAAATTATTGCTGATTTTTACACAGAAATTAATCAACTCTGCATATTTTTCCTTCTAAATTGTCATGATATGTGAGAGGTGGGTTCAATACATTTATTATGAGGTAGACAGTTAACTTATGCAGAAAACACACATTCCTAAAAGGGATTGAATACCTCTCTATGGTTAATGTTTGCCTATGGATTCAGTAAATTTTGGAATACAAAATAAGACTTTAGAAGCTGATTAGCTGTTTTAGGCAGGGATTCTTCAGCTGAGCTCTGAGTCTCACTTTCAGAGAACTACCTTAACACCTCTTGAATCCTATTCCTTTGAAGTGGGTCCACAAGGTAATTTCCTTAGACAGGAAAAAAATTCCAAAATAGAGATGGAAATAGGGATGCCTCACAGGCAGACTGCACAAATCATGCATTTAATTTTAGTTTTACACATTGGAAGAAAAATATGGGCTTTAAGCTCTCCTGTAAATCTCAGAGTTTCTGTGATTTTTGGAGTCGACTGCAGATGACGATGGAAAAGGAACTATTTCAGTAATAGGTAGGTGAGCAGTATTGACTAACACATTTCAGGTCACTGTCATAGAGTGGCATTCAGCAGTGGAGGAGCAGAGCATGGCCAAGGGTGCCAGCACCAAGAGGTATGCAAATGACAGATGGAGCAGTGGTGCTGTATGAAGTCCAGTTAAATCAGCATATTGTCAGATACTCTTACTAGGGCTTTTTCAGCCTAATCTACCGCTCTTTGTGCAAACTCAGGGGAAGTCTACTCTGAAACTTAGTCTGGTTTCCTGGTTACATGAGTAAATAACATGCAGTGGCAGACTTCCTTCTCAGTTCTTTCCAATGATGAGAAGGCTGCAACTGGCAGAATTTGAAGAATACTAGAAGGCACTCCCTAAACCAGCCACAAAATGCACCAAGGTGAAAAGCCTCATTTTCGAAAGCAAGGGTTTTTTCAAGTGTGTCACTGGTGCTTTCTCCATAATATAAATTTTCTCAGTGCCCCAGAGAGTCATTAGAATGCTTTTGAAAAGCTCAAGACAAATAGTGTTGACAGGTACAAGATAGTGCTGAGTACGGGCTGGGACTAACACTGGAAAAATGGATATTTGGTAGGCCTAACATAAATTGTGCCAACTGGTCATGTGAACCAAATATCAACTTAACTTCCTAAGGTGTACACTGTTCTCAGAAACCTCTAAGATCAGGTAGAGCAGGAGCATGATAAAAGCGGAAAGAATCTTTGCAGAAAAAGCAGAAAGAAGGGTTGACAGGAAGGATATGCCTATTATCATACCTGATGGAAATACGATGTCAGTAAAAGATCCAAAGGTCAATCTGAGGAAATGGAAAGAAACGGAAAATGTACTTCTAATTTCTTTGAGAATATCTGATCAACTGTGGTCACTTAGGTATGAATGTTGATGCATTTGATATTTTGTAAAAAATCTTTTCTGGATCTCCTTGAGGGGCTTGCACAGCTGGCAGCAGATGTGGTATGTCAATGGAGTTGGAGTCTGAGCATCACTGAAACTAAATCTTTATTCCTCAACAACATCCAGCTATCTCTGTGTGGAAAATGCTGGTAGCTTGCTATAACACCCCAGGGAGTAGATCCAAGAACTTTTGATGATCATTCTGCTACAAACCTTTTATTTTTCACCAAGAACTGTCAGGGCTGCAAATTGAATTCTCAGCTGAAGTCCACAAATATTGACTGTAGACTTGGTTTGCCAACATAAACTAAACCAGATTGTTACAGCAGATTTAAGATGTTCTCTTTTATAGCACTCATTGCAAGTATCTGACTTAAAATACCAAACCACTTAACAGTTTGGAGATATGCATGTACAGAAATAGAGTGTGCTATATGCACTTTTTACAGTTGTTTAATAAAACCTTATAATACTACATTTGCATAATACTCTTCTGTATTTTAATTTTGAGTTGGTGAATTTTCTTTACAGGATACTTCCTTTTTGCTATAGTCAAAAACACAAGCAAGATTTCAGATTTAAAACTGAACTTAGAAAAGCCTATTTTATAAATCCTGTCATAACACAGTTGCAGCTAACCTTGGGTCAGAATTTCTCTTGGAGAGCAGTCAGAAATTAAGTATAAGCATTTCACAGTTCACTTAAAACTTTATAAAGTATTCTACACCACACAGCATAGTATATTAGGCCTTTTAAACTAGTTTTCTGTTCTGTTTTATTATTTGGCCATATGTTTTGGATCAACACTACAGTATCATGCAGTTGATTTTACTTTTTAATAAAGTTGAGAATGCAGATTTTTATTGTTCACTTGTAAAATGGGTTGTATAAACAACATGCTGTATGCACAATTGACCTACAAGTATTCTTTTGGAGCTCCATGTGGAACACAGTAACGACACAATCATCATTATGCATTTCTTGTTGGTCCAAAGCCATTCAGAAGGTCATTTCAAATGTTGACTCCCACTGTGCCTAACATACCTTACTGAAAAATAATCTTTGGTTCCCACCACTGCTGTGAAATTGTCTGCTTTAGACTTCACTAAGTTACTGTGTCACAGAAATATAAAAGTGTGCCCTAGAGAATGCTTATTTTTGTGCCTAGGGTATTTTGATACACTAACTTCTCTGTAATAGGAGTTTGGAATCCAGCTCGACACTCAAGTTCAAACCTCCTAAACATGAACCAAGGTAACAAAATTCTACTGTTTAACCTCACTTTATCTTAATTCAAAAATTGTTGTCCTATAAGCAAATCTTGGCCACAGGGTCCAGTCCAATCCATTGACCACTACATCAATGCCACGACTCTCCTTTATACCCTGGATTCTGTACCAGATAACAAAGTTCCAAGTTAAAGTAAATTGGTGAAATCTAAGTTTTGAGATAGGTGAGGTTTCAGTGAAATTCACTTCAATCTGGATGAGATCGAGAACTCTAATAGTTTTCCAGACATAATTAACCACGCTCTCTTGACTCAGAGCTCAGTACTCTGCAAACCTACCTGCTTAATTCTCTATTTGTTCTCACAAGGTCCACAGACTTCTGGTTCCTCTTGTAAAGAGGAATGTGTAGCAACTCCACTCAAGGTGATCCAACAAGATAATTTCTGCTTTTCAGAACTTATGGATGACTAAGGCTAAAGATTTAATTCTTCAAAAATACAAGAGAAGTAGGAAAAACACGACATGATTATTCAAGGGTGATAGAGCAGCTTTGATGGGCAGCCTGTGTCTAGCCAGGGTCAACACACCACAGTACTTTTCAACACTCAACATGAGGCTCAAGGAATTTGAGACAAGTATAGTAACTGGGAGAGACAAAGGGCAAAACACGGATGGAACACAGAGAGCAAAATGGTGGTGGGAAATTTTGGTTGTTCCAATTTTGAAGACATGAGGAGTGCATTGTGTGTAAATTGTCCACTTTTATTCAGTGTTATGATGATGTTATTTTGATTTTGATGTGGCAAATGCTTTTTTGTTGATTGCAAAGGCTGTGCAATAAATATGGCTTTAATGATAAATCTTAAAATTGCTATTCAAAGAGGTTAGACCTGGAATATATTGAGTTTTCATGGCAAGGTTTTGGTGGCAGAAGGGTTTCAGTGGTGGCTTGTATGAGAAGCTGCAAGAAGCTTGCCTTGTGTCCCATAAAACCAGTACCAACTCGCTCCAAGATGGACCCACCTCTGGCAAAGCAGCAACGGTAACAGTGCCTTGCAGATAACATAGTTAGGGATGGATATAGGCCCCTACAGTGCAAAAGAACTGCCACAGCACTCAGCAAAAGCGTACCAAAATCACTTCTTCTGAAAGAATGTGAAGTTTGGAAGTTGTTTCACATTTTCTTCTTGAATCTCACAATAAACATCAAAACTAGATTACTCTGATCTGGTCCAGTACAGCAATCCATAAACTCTCAGGTACTGTACCTTCCTCATGGACAAAACTTTTGAGGAACATGATTTTCAGGAAATGCCATCTATGAAAAAAATAATGGATCACTCTGATTTTTTATTTTAATCAAGCTATCATAGAATAGCTAAAGGTCATCTAGTCCTACCCACCTGTAATGAGCAGGGACATCTTCAGCCAGCCCAGGTTTTTTAGAGTCCTTGAAAAGACAGGGCACCTACCACCTCTCTGAAAAACCCGTTCCAGTGTTTCACCACTCCCATCGTAAAAAGGTTTTCTTTTAGTTAGTCCAAATCTACTATCTTTTAACTTAAAAACATTACCCCTCGTCCTATTGTTTCAGGCCCTGTTAAAAAGTCTATCTTTCTTTTAGCCCCCTTTAACTCTTGAGTGTCCACAAAACTGTGTGTCTGGAGCCTTCTGTTGTCTGAACCACCACAACTCTTGGTCTTTTCTCAGAGGAGAGGTGTTTCTGTCCATTTTCATTGTCCTCTGCTGGACTCGATTCAATGGATCCATGTCTTGTGATGAGGACCCCAGAGCAGAACGCAGTGCTACAGGCGACGTCGCATCACAGTGGAGTGTGGTAGCCGATGAACATACTTTTATGTTAATGCCACCAAAAGGTTTTTCCCAGGGTGCATGGTTATATTGAGTTAATCTATTCCAGTTTGAATTCTCTGGTTGGCTACTGGCCTTGGCCTCTCATCACTCCCCTGGGGCTCTCCCATTGGTCCCTGCTCCCTGACCCCGCCTTTCTCCTGGCCGCGGGAAAAACCCTGAGTTGGCTGTTGTATTTGTGTTTGCCTCTGTGACTTTAGACAGTAAGGATGCAATAAGTTCTCCTGCAGGAATGCAAGCAAATACCCTTCCTGCCTCTTTGCTGCTGACCATAATACTGAAACTGCCTGTGTGTCTACGGCGACATGCAGGACCCCACGGAGCCAGGCAGAAACGGTATTAGTGGAGCAGAGAGGGAGTACCATGTCCCTCAACTATGGAGGCAGTAATTTCATCTCAGTAATTTATGTGCTAAAAATTGATCCTGTGAAAAACCAGGAAAAAAATTGGAAGAACAAGGACATTCCACTCTCATCACTTCTCATATTTGACACATCCTTTTCAGTCTGATGCTTGCATAAATACTTGAATAAATAGAAGGGTTGTGATTCAGTGGGGGTTCTAAAACAAATTTTTTTACTTTTGTAGATATATCTCAAAACCTAACACTGAGTTTCGTTTTTGTATGGCAGAGGAAAGAATATTAATAGATAACCGTGGGATTGAATCTATTTGTACTGATCCTAGAGGTTTTTCTGCTGATTGTAAACCACTTAAGCAGAAGGTCTGTACCTTAGGACATAAAGCAGAGGCTTTTAAGGAAAGCAGACTTTTTGTGTTACATCCAAATTTGTAATGCATATTGTTAACATTGTCTCTTATGATCAAATTTTGGATTATATCCACAGAACCGTACAGAAGAATGTTTAATTGTGAGTTGGATTTTTGGGGGAGGTGAGGTATACATTTTCAGCACTTCTCTTTGCACTGTTATTGTTTCCTCATTTTCATGATCACAGACTGGGGGTTCTTTGCAAGCTACTTCAAAATTGCTCACACTATTCATGCAGTTCACTGAAAGCTGTTGACATCATTGCATGATGAAATTGAACTCATGTGTTTAAGTAGGCAAGTTTATAGTGGCCTAAATTTTCTTGGGATAAAAAAAGAAAAGTGTTTCTACACTAACTTCAGGTTCCATACCATCACCTTTACCTACGACCTTACATTGCTTTTTATGTTTAGCACGTTACACTGGCTTTGCATTAGAAAAACTCTGGTTGCTACTGCAGTTGATGTGAAAGGACTATAGAATATTAGTGCTGTAAATAATGGTTATCTCATTAATTCTTATTTTTCTTTTACACTGCGAACAGTTGAGATACCTCTTTCTGGCAAAAAGGAGGAAGAATATGAGCTAAATGCAAGCACATTGTAAATATTTAATTACACGTACCGGACACATCTAAAGAACAAACTAATGGTGTGTAGTAAAAACTCTCTTTGTTAGCCCCTATGAAGAAAAACTAATAGTGGCCAATACCTACTGGCTAGTACCAAGGGTCAATCCCTGTTTCTCTCAGAAACCTTAAGACAACCAATGGTATTAAACGTGCAGCAGCAAAGTGCTATCCTCGTACTTGTGTTTTTCTCCTAAGCAAGGCTGAGACATGTAAGACCATAAGACCCTTTAAGTTACACAAGTATTCATAATCCCTCACATCTCATTCAAATAAAGGCTTTAGAACCAGCTGACGCTCCCTGGTCGTCTGGCACTACAAATATATTGACAGTAACCACATAAAACCAAAACTAAACGAAACTAATTTTTTATTATAAGATGACTGCCTAATTCTACAGGCTAACTAATAAATACTTATTCCTTCACTTTCCTGAAAGGCAGCAGAGACTAGATAAAACAGTGGATAAAGTACTTCAGTTGTGGATAAAATAACAACAAAACTAATTTTGTAAGTACTGCACTTCTCAAGTTACTCTGTAAAATTCAGAACACGGTGAATATTACTTGTACACAGTACAGTGAAAACAATACTTATTTAATCAAAGCAAACAGATTGGGATCCTAATGTAAGACAGTACATTCGGAGGAAGGTGACTTGCTCGGCTGTTTTCTAAATAATTAAATTAGCAAAACAAAGTTGTGATGGAAGGAAAAATCTTTCCACAAAAGAATGAAAAAAAAATCCAAGGCATAATAAAAAGCAATTCTTTAAAGAGAAGGAAAATAAAATTATATTTATTTTCTGATTCCAATGTTTTGAAACACACATAACAATAATTTAATTTTACTTTACTAAGTTTGAAGGAATTAGCTCATTGTTTTAATCATAACCCAATAAAAGTGAATTTAGATCCAATCTAAATCTTAACTGAAGACACTGTGAAACTAAATGATACTTGGGATTTAGAATTCATCTATCTTTCCAACAGTTTCTATCTAATTAAAGTGAAATGTCGATCCTGACTGATCTCTAGGATCAAAAGCCATTATAATGAACGCTCATGAACCCAAAGAATTAGGCAGGTACTCTACACTTTTGCAGTGCCATGCAAATAACATCAAATGTCTATATTTGTTGCTGTAAGAAAAGCCAAAGAGTATAAGGTCAAAGACCTCTCTTACTGAGTAACCTCTTTCTAAGAGTGTCCCAAGGCAGAAGTGTAAGTGATGGAAGAGCACTAGAACAAGGCAAACAGGATGTGGTATTTCCCAAACAACCCCAGGGGCTCCACCCTTTTCAGCTAAGAAACTTGATGGGCTAGAGTTAATTTTTCTATGTATGGATTATTTTGCATAAATTAAACTTCTTTCCTCTTGAGTCCATATAGAATTCTAGAGTCTATAACAGACCCTGTTGCAGTAAGAAGAGTCCTTTTCTGTTGCTAGTTTTGAACTACTCCCCTTCTATGTTTATCAAGTACCTCACAGGGGTTTTTTTCAGCAGAAGTACTAGTGGACAATAAATTACTTTTTTCATTGTCTATGCCATCCAAGAGTTTAATTGTCTCTCAGGTTCCCTTCTGGACAGATGGCTGCTTGCTTAATTTCATTGTTACTCCTGAGGAAGCTACCCTTGATCTGCCCTTGACCTACCCTTGATCACCTTCCACTGCATCTACAGCATTTTGATTCCAAGAATAAAGGCAGATTTGAAGAAAATCCCCTCTTTGTACCACTCACTCCACACTGAACAGTTTTGATGCATAAGAACTAGATTTCTTCCAGACAAAAAAAATCAACCTGACCAGGTTTGGAACAAGCAGAAAGCTTTGAACTGTGTGCATAGTAGAAATATTTGGCTGTAAGAAAAACTCCCAAGCTATCTACAGTGTAGGTGTAGGGTCCTTAGCATTAGCTGCTCTGCTCAGTTAGTGCAGCTAGGTGCCTCATCCCTCTGAAACATTTTTAATTCTACTACAGTGTCTTGGAGATGTAAGAAGTTAGGTTATAGTCAGTATTGAAGATATCAGTGTGCATTTCAGCAGCTTAATAACTTCCAGTATCCATTCCTTTATAATTTGTAACATGCTGGCTTTTCTTACCGCTAGTAAGCTTTAGGCTGACCTTTCCATGTAGCTATCTCCTAACAGCCTCTCTTGCAGCTGAAATCTACTACTTCTTACAATAATTCTGACTTCCTCTGAAAATTTTTCTCAGGGGAAGAGCACCAGTATGTGCTACAAGAGACCCAAACGCACTTAGTTAATGATGACTCTAATCCTCAGGAAAATGTCAGATGACTGTGAATAGATAGAATATGCTTTTTGCAGTCACACCCCAACTTCCTCCTTGTGCTTTGAAATTAGGATCTAACATCCCACGGAAAAGGCCTTCCTTGTTCTCTGCACTAATCCACAGGTTCTCCTTGCTAAGGAACCTTTTAATTGCCATTCTATAACAGATTTATAGGCCATTTTGCAGCAAAGAAATAAAAAGAGCCAGAACACCGTGCCATCAGTGTAAGTGTGCTACAGATCACCAACTTTGGAAGAGTTGGGGAAGGAACAGCATATACAAAGATATGGCTACATATTATAATTCTAGTTGTATTTTCTTTTCACCAGTCAGTCGTAAATCTAATCTAATCAATACACTTAGGCGCTACTGAGGGGAAGAAAAAAAAAATTAATATTTGAATCTCCTCCTATTTTTCCTTGCAGCAAGTACTTCTTGAACTATGATAACGAAATTCCTGGGATAAGTCAGCGGTGGCAGCTGCCTGGTGGCTGTGCAGGCTCCAACTCTCTTCGGGGATCGTCAGATCCCAGTGGGAAAAATCCCTGAGCAAGCTGGCCTGACTCCATGCCTGACTCTGCTGCCAGCAGCTCCCTTGTACCAGACAACACCTAATTTTTCATATATATGAGGTTACGTATATTAAAGTCAAGCTGAGATGACGTTGTGACACCATGTTCCTCCCCATCCAGACAGATTACCTAAAGAGGGGAAAGCAGGTAGGATTTCAGCAACTCTTTTAGTAACTCTTTTAATCATAAAATAGTTTTTGTTGGAAGGGACAGCTTTGACCACCTTCCCGTCCCTCCTCTGGATCTGCTTCAGTAAGTCTATGTCCTTTCTATATTTAGAGCCCTGGAGCTGGATGGTGGGGTCCCACCAGAGCAGAGCAGAGGGGCAGAATCCTCTCCTTTGCCCTGCTTTGGATGCAGCCCAGGATGCACTAGGCTTTATGGGCTGCCAGTGTACATTGTCAGGTCATGTCAAACTTTTCATCCACCAACACCCACAAGTCCTTCTCCCTAGAGCTGCTGGAAGACCCGTTCCCCATCTAGCCTGTATTTGCACTTGGGAGTGCCCCAAACCACATACAGAGCCTTACACTTGGCCTTGTTGAATTTCATTAAGTTTGCCCAGCATCATCTCTCAAGACTGTTAAGCTCCCTCTGAACAGCAATTCTTCTTGCATCACACAGCTTTGTGTTATCGGCAGACTTGGTGAGGGTGCTCTCAACCTCACTCTCACTGTGACAAAGATGTTAAACAGTGCTGGTCCCAATACTGACCCCTGAGAAATGCCACTTTTTCCTGTTCTACTCTTGGACACTGAGCTGCTGACCACACCTCTTTGAGTGCAACCATCCAGTCAAGTCCTTATCCATAAAATACGTGTCTCTCCAGTCTGGAGAGAAGGTTGATATGTGGGATAGTGTCAAAAGCTTTGCACAAGTCCCAGTAGCTGATGTCAGTCGCTCTTGCCTCCTTCACTGCCTCTGTAATCCCATCATAGAAGGCCACCAAATTTTTCAGGCACAATTTGCCCTTAGTAAACAGTGTTGATTGTCACCAATCACATGTTGAAAATCAGTATTTTGACATATGCCCTGCAAATATGTCACAAAAGAAAAAACAGCTTCTCTAGACCTATCTTTTCATGCTTTGATCATCTTAGAATTCACCATATCACAGCTCTTCTGTTTTCTTTTCTTTCTCAGTAATTTTTTCTCACATTCATTCAATAGAGGATGAACTTTAAAGAAGCAATTCAGTGTGGGCTAACAATGCTAGTGAGAAACAACAAAACAGTGAATGAATTTAGTATTGAAAGCAAATATAAAAGATTTTATAAAAGATTTTCTTTGCATTGACTATATTCCTTTCTACCTTAAAACTGCCCTAACAATCTGGAATTGATAGTGTTGCCATGGGCACTTCTACTACTGAGTTACATTTTCCTATTTCATTAAAAATCACACCTTCATTTTATCTCAAAAAAAGATCAATTCTCTTTCATACCTTACTGTTTTCCTTTCATTTCCAAATTCATAAATGTATTGAGCTGTAAGTTTTCTTAGCTGATTTCTAACTTTTCTCCAAACTTGGGCTTTTAATTTTTTTTTTTTTAGATTGACTGTTTGCTCTCTTTCTTTTTCAGTAGACAGTTTGCAGGGAAAAAGATTCACTGAGAAGGCAGAGGTGCATTGAACATAGAACCCTTATCTTATTGATTGTGTTTCTTTTCTGACTGTGATCAAAATTACACTGCAAAATCAAGACTAAGTTGAAGTGACAGAAGTAAGTGGGTTTGTTTTTAGCTTTTACTGCACTTTTGTAGGGAAAAAAATGGAGATAATGGGTACCTAAATAAGCCACACAGGAGCAGAATTAAATTCTCTGTAATGTAGTTCTAATATTACTGTGTCACTATAATAAGATTAGCCTTGACTGTGTAGCTTATGTAACATGGTTTAAAAGCCTTTGGTGTACAATTAATTTGTGCTAGATAATGTTTTAAAAATCATGTCCCAAATTTCTCCCTGATGTTACTTCACGGGTTTCAACAGAAGGACACAAGGGATTAATTTGGTACTAGCAATTTACTTTATAAAGTTCCTATTACCTTTGATATTTTCAGGTGTTATGTCATTTTAAATGCACCTGATACTTAGAAGACAAAAGTATTGTAAGTATAGCACTACTTTTTTTTTTTTTTGCTGTTACATTCAGAACAAGGTCAATAGCTAAGTTACAGGTGGGAACTAGAGTTTACTTAGGTTTTTGGTCACTTGCTATGAGAGGGAGGAAATTTACTTCAGCTATTGCCTCAGTGCAGGACTTATTTACACAACACTGAAACAAATTGAGGTAGTCACTACACAGAGACCAAGAGCATAAAATATCTTCAAAAAGGCTTAAGTCAAATTCATTAGGGACAAATCCATCTGCAGCTTTTCCAAAACAATGACCTGAATGCACTATCCAGCTTACAAAATTCTGAACTTGCTGCCTGCCACAAAGTATAATGAGGGAATAATTTTTCCATGTGTGCTGTTTCTTATATTCCTTCTTAAAATGTTCACTTAGAGATATTATAGCAAGATAGACAAAATATCTCTTTTACCCCTAAGATGCAATGGGTGTCTATGCATTACACATGTAAGCAACACATTATACACTTGCATATAAATTCAAAAGCAATAAATATGCCATTTTAAGAGAGCCATTAAAGCACTTATTCCTGTGTTTGTCCACATCTAACCAGTTTGTGGGCTGAGGTGAATGCTGGCAACTATCCAGTTCTTATTTTTTCAACTGGCTTCTAGATATAGTAGTAGGAGAGCACAGTATTTTTTACTCATCCCAGTTATATGTTGTCAACTAATCAAAATGCAAAGAAATGTGAAACCTCAATGTTGCTTACTTGCTGTTGCAGCAGGGAACATCTTGTCAATCCCACCTGCACTGCTTTTTAAATAGTCCACTGACAGTGAATTACATCATATGCAGCAGTGTTGATTTCCATGTGATTCAGGCACTTAGATCCAAAAAGTTCTATTTAGTGGTGTCAAAGCTGGTGGAATTATTTTCTTTTGTCCTGCTCTTATTAGGGAGTTGTAGCTGGTTGAGCTTTCATGGAAAGAAAATAAAGTTGTGACCTAATAATAGTACATGGATACTCACAAATAGACAAGGGAAGAAGAAAAAAAGAAAGTTAATTTATTCTTAGTATAACTTGTAAGAAAAGTTTCAAGAGAATCCAGCAAGGTGTTGTCAGTGCAGCAGTTTCAGAGAAATTTGATCAACAGTAAGGAGTTACATTGTTCAGCTTGCCCATGCCTGGTAGAGCAGTGAAAGTGGCATGGGAGGAGAAAAAAAAAGGGCCAACCAGAATTCCCACTTGCAAAATCAAAGCACTAATGGATTTATAGATTCTTTGGCCTTTTTAACTTGAATAAATGGGTCATCTTCCCCATAACAGCTCAAACACAACACAAGTAGATGTTGCTCTTGGATGTTAAACTGAACCTCACTTTGATCCTGCACTACCCTTATTTTTTTATTGTTTCCTTCAGATGGGTACACTTGCCCACCAAATCCAACAAAGAGTTTTGTTTTAACTGTCATGATAGGTACAACCACCACCTCCAAATCATAAGACTCATATATTCTCCAAGCATTCAATTAGTTTTGTTGAAGCCAAAGGACTTTTATTGCCTATACCACAGTAATGATCATCATATAACATGTTAAATTTTACCCATAATAAGATTTACAATGAACAAAAATATGACCAAGGCCAAAGAATTGTTTATTTTTTCTCCTACCCTTCACAAAGAGGACCCATTTATATTCTGATTACTTTGTGACAGTGCTAGGCCAGTAAACACTATATACCTTTAATCAGAACAATCTACAGTTAATATCCAGGACTTCCACTGAAATGTGTGCTGTATTTCGTGTTGCTCAATATAAAATACTTTACACAACATGATACGCAGAAATGCTCATGTTGATGCAGTCTTTAGCAGAAATGGAAAGTGAGCTGCTTGAATATTCCTGCTGTTTGAGATCGGAAGCATGGGTCATTAATGTTTTATTGGTGTCTTTCATACGGTACCCTTTATACGAAAGGTTTTCGAAGAAGCTGGATATAAAAGCTGGCTGGCCTCCTGATTTAACAGTACTAAGCGGGTGTTTCCTGCATAAAAATGTATTAGTGCTGCACAGACGATAGGATCTAAAATTCCAGACAGTGTGAGACAGTTGAAGAAACAAAGTCCCAGGGCTATTATAGATGAAAATGACATAATAAAAAAGGTACCCTCACAGCAGGAGTTTGTCCTGTTGAATATAATCCCTGTTTCACTCTTTAAATGAGTAATTTCAGATTTCTCTAAGCACAAATCTATAAATTTTTGCAATAATGAATGACAGATATTTTTCTTGACTTCCTTGTTTAGCCTTATCTGAACACATTTTGCCACTGGGGTAACATTACAAAGGCCATATAAAGACCTGTACTCAGGCAAGCATCTACCGAGATGATTTCAGAGCATTTGGCTGGCAATAGGGCTTTAAACTATGCTCTTTGGTCTCAAGCAGGAGCAGTAGGAAGGCCCTATTCACAGCTCCATTTGAAGAGATGTAGTGGTTACTGACTCCCCTTGACTTCTTCTACTGGCAAACAGGTCTGTGGAGGAGTAGGATTTTGCCTAATTTTCATTTTCAGAGTCATGAGGCTTGTACCAAGATGTATAAGTTGTCAAAGGTCCCTTATATTCCAAAAATTGCCTTGTTCATTCATCCTGTGCACAATTCTCTTCTATTCTACAATTATAAAGCCATTAGTATCAATATAAACAAGACACACTGCATTACATGAAATTACTGTGGAAGAGTCCTGTATGATATTAGATAAGGGGGATTTGGAGAGTGAGATTAATTACCTTAGAAATTAGAACATTTTTGAAAAATAACAATTAGGGTCTGTGAAAATTAAGGTATATAACAATTTTTTAAATTATTCTTCATTTTATGTATGTAAAGAAGAGACAGTGTTAGTTTTGTGATGTAGCAAAAATGTGTGCAATGAGAACACAAACCTAGCTAACATCATAATTCATAAGTTGCTTCTGTATTTATTATTTATTGAACAACTTTGAATCTTTCAGGTGCTTCAGATCAACAAGCCTTCTGTTTAATAAAGGAGCAAAATAGTGGTGAAAAAGCTTTGCTTCACCTTTTTAGTTCTGTTATACAGCAGAGATACTCTCAGCAGTATTTCCTTAGGCCCTTCTAAAACTGCAGGACAAGAAACAATTCTAAATAACAGAAGCTACTCATTAGCTGATTATTAAATTCCTCAGTTTTTTCCCAGACAACCAAGCATGGTCAAAAAATACCTACTTCATGGTTTCTTTTCATTTGAAAGAGATTTTTAATGTAGTCCTTTGAAAACCTGGCACTCAGCTACGAATGGGGTTAAGTGCTTGGCTGCTGAAGCACAATCCATGACCTTGTTAGATGCTGCTTGCCATATACTGCACCCAAAGGGATCTGGGTGGAGCCAGTGGTAGATGCAAAGCTACAGTACCTGCACAGTCCAGAACTTCCTATGTTAGACCACAACAAATACGTAAGACCCCTGTGCAAATCAAAATTCCTTCTTTCCTGTAACTCAGCTACTTCATTCATTGTGACTGCAAAGCACAGCTTGCACGGAGGATTCACAGCTCTGTTTTCTGTCCATAAAAAAACCAGCAATAACTATTTTAGAAAAATACAGTTGTGATTCCTCCAATCTTTATCCTGCATCTCAGTACTGCAGCACTTAGTTACAGTCAGTATTGAGTAGTGTAGTCATGAAATGAAAATTTCATTTCTTTATGTATCAATCCTTTCTACCTTTCTCAAAATGCAAACAATAATATGAAGTCTAACTTATGTGAAAGAGTTTTCCACCCATTTTCTTCTTCCATTTAGTACAGAATTTTTAAGCATTTGCTGACTGAACGAGTGGAAGTACAAGAGATGTCTGGTTCCCTTGACATTTGGCTGGCAGCAGGCTGACACACTTTCTAAAACCTTCTCTGAGGACTGTTCAAGGATTCTAGGCTTTTGTTTCATGTAAATTATAGTCTTGAACATCACCATTTCCTAAGTGCCCCAGCTGTTGAGATACTATAAAAGTGGAGCTGTATTTATTCCTCTGGCTGTGTTTTGTTGTTTGTTTAAAGTAGAGGTCACTGAATTCATATCCTTGTTACTAGTTTCCATAACTAATTTTAGAGGAACATAATCCTGAAAAAGTGAAATCTGTCTTTAATTCTGTTACCTGGAATAAGAATCATGGACCCTTAGCATGAAGAGAGAAGTATTTGTATAAACTTTACTAGGTCAAGAGGATATGTAATAATAAACAGACAAGAGCACTATGTGTACTTTACTTGGATAATCATCAGAATCTTTGATCACTTCCTAAATAACAAAAAAACCCCAAACCTATTTTTTTTATATCTATCATATTGAAAAATTAGGCAATTCCATTTAAGGGATTCTGGAGGGGAGACCTTATAGAGTGAATCTGGCTTTCTGGTTTTTTTTGACTTTGCTTTTTTTGCTTTTCTCATTTGGCTTGTAGAACATTACCATTTCTGGCATGCACACCAGATGGGCAGTAGGAAATAAATGGATAAATAAAATCTTAAATGTCTGGAGCCTTTAAATTGATTACTCTGTTAGTTAAATACCAAATGACTAATTTGCATGTGCACATTTCAACTGAGCAGAATTTATTTTATTTAAAGGTCTGACATATAATCGAGATTTGTTTGTCATACCCTTTTACGCCCAGCTCTTTACATAAACCTGGCTTTAAATAACACATGCAGCTGGTGAAAACAAGTCTGTGGTAATAACATAGTTACCTTGTATTCCTTCCCAATTCAGAAATAGCTCATGCTGCCTGCATGATTAACAGATATGCTGAGATATTAGATGTCACAAGGAAAAATATCTGCTCTGACAACATTCATAGTAGAATTAGTTCTAGATAATTTCTTACTGTGCAGTGTAGCACAAGTGAGGCAGATCTGCTGTGTGAATACGTGTGTGGGAGGACGTGCCAAAGCCCTGTCACTCTAAAAATCAGGTCCTTTCCCTGTCAATCTCTTTTTATTTCTGAAAAACTTCTGAGTTTAGAACTATCTTCTTTATCACATGAATATAAACCTCCACTCAGGAAGAAACATAGTGTTTTTCTGTGTGTGCCAGCAGACCTGACTAGCTGCAATGGTGCAACAAGCACCTTTTTTTACAGCTGACTTCTTGCTAGAAGCAGGAAACAGGATACAGTGACTCAGAGGATTCAGGATACAGTGACTCAGTCTAAAGGTGCAGTGTTGTAGCACAGTGATGTATTACCTCTCCATTTAACGCTGCTTAATCCTTGGCCAGAGCAAACACTAATCTGCAGCAGCACAGGAGAAGTGACAACTGATGTGTTTTCAATATTCTAGTGCTACAATGCTGAGTGCTGGGCCCTCGCAGCTCCTATGTTGGCAGCAGTCAAAGAAGAACCAGCCAGAAGAACCTGTGTGTGCCTGTTTCTGCATCCTCAGACCCAGTGCCATGCTCTCCACAACTGCTGAGCTTTGTGGTGGACTTTAACTTCTGGACTTTAACTTCTCCTCAGGCAGTTGGACTAAGTGATCATTATAAGTTCCTTCATACTGAAATAGTCTTTTTTCTTTTTCCTTTTCCTTTTCCTTTTCCTTTTCCTTTTCCTTTTCCATTTTTTCTCTTCCACTGCATTCCATTCTCATGTTTCCAGGGCTGGCAGTCCGTCAATATGTCTATTTCAGGAGTAAGTTGGTGAGCTGTGGTGATATCCTACAAGCAATCAGAAAAGAAACTCTGTGGTGAGAGACACCATTCAAGACTTGGCTCTAGGCCCCAAAAAACTTTCTAATTAGTTCTGGTTTCGTGTAGGCTCCTGCACCTGGCATGAGCACTGTAATGGGATTCATAAAGACACTATTTTTACACTTGATTTATTGACTTTCAGAAACAGAGTAGATGACAGTCAAGCAAAATATATTCTCTATTGTGGAAGTCTTCCATTGTTTACCTCATTTTCCCCCTTTTCAGTCAAAATATGAAATAACTGGTTTACTGTATTTCCATTTCATAAATTGCTGCTGTTATTTTTCTTTCCTTTCCTTTATAAATTCATTGTTTTCATTTATTCAGGACAATTTTGAACAATTCAATTCATTGGCTGACTGACAACAACCACTTTTCACCTCTTACTATCTTGTGTTTTTGTTAAAGAAAAAATTCACACTTCAACACTTTAAGTTCCATGTAGCTTTTCTACTATGCAGCTATATACCATGCATTTAAAATAAAAAGCAGAGCCAAAACCATTATGCTGAAAGGTTACAAAGATACATTTACCTTTCCAGTTATATACAACTTGTTTTCAAAATAACAAATATTCAGCTATGAATTCCTGAGTTCAGTTGCAAATTAATCTCAGTATGTGTAAATCTTGAAAGTCCAGAAGGAAAACTATATGAAAGAACTGAAGTTCTAAAATTCAAAGTTTATTTTAACTGGAGTAAATGTACCATGATTCATCAGTCTTAACAATGTACTGGGAGGGAGGAAGAAGCAACTCATAGCAGGAAGGCTTAAAAGTTTTATAGCAGGATAACATCATTCTAATTTCGAAGCTTTTCTGTCCAATACAAACATATACTACAGATGATCTTGCCTCTTTTGCACAAGACCACTCTTACCACTTTCTGCCTCATTTTTTATCCGGAGAATATCCCCTGCTTATATTCCATGGTTTTCTCGGCTTCTCTATGCTTTTCACTAACTGCTTTCTCATCATCATTACTTATAACATACTTTCGTTTTAGCACATGCACAGATACATGCTTTTAGTTGGGACTCTGTCTTCCCTCGTCTTTGGCCAATCTCCATAAAATTAGCAGAGGTCTGAAAGCTCTGCAGATGGCAAAAGCTATTCTATGTACTACAGTCCATTGTGGGGTTCTGACCCTTAATAATAGGCAGGGAAGCTGCCAGAGTCAATTTTCATTGCCCGCTCCTGACATATTTAAACAGAATCACGGGAATGATACGAAGACCATTTCTGAGCTACAGTTATGCTCTACTGCCTATAGCCTTGGAAAATGGTTTGTTTAATTTTGGTTAATGTAATACTTAAACCTCAGACAAGTGCACTGGAAAACTCAAAGGTGGAAGCGGGAGGAGAGGGGAGGGAATTCCTCAAGCACAAAATACACCCCCAAAATAAAAAAGCTATACTTTTGCAGCAAAATTACTCCTAATCAGGTGGGTGTTGTGTGATAAATGAGGACCAGATGAGAGACAGGAAACTTAAAAATATACAAGTCACCAGCTAAGATCAAGAAACTGCACAAAGAGCATTTGGGATTTAACTACCAAGTACAAGGTCAGTAATTGAATTTAACTGGAAAGTTTCAGGGTTTAGACTATTATCATTAATCAAAGAGCCATTGCTCAAAGTATTGTTGGTAGGACTCTAAAATAGTAGAATATTTGACTTGATTTTTTAAAAAATATTTAATTTTAGAAAGTACCCAGCTTGTGTAATGAACTGCTCTCACAAAGAAAAAGAAACAAAAACAAACAACAAAAAACCCAATCAAACAAACAACCAAACCAAACAAAATAAAACAAAAAAAAAAAATTAAGAACTTTAAACCTCACAAAATATCAAGATTGACATCAGACCCTACTTTTGTATATGGGCAGCAAATAAACTGAAACAAATCCATCAGTAAGCTATGAAATGCAGCATTCAAACTGACAAAATTAAAAGAGGAAACAAAATCAGCAGCCATCACACTGAAGGACCAAATTAATTAGTAAATGTCTAGATATATGTTTTACTTTAGAACAAGCAAGACTACTTTTCTAAGCAAAGATCCAGCTTTAAAAATGGTTTGGCATTTTTTGAAGGGATCAACAAACACATTCATAAAGTGTGTCATTTGTTACAGCCTGAATTTTCTAAAACCTTTTGACAAAATCACTCCCAAAACCTTTTGACAAAGGATGCTGTGAACAAAAGAAGTTCAAATGGGTTCAAGAGAGAATTTGCTAAGCACTTGGGAGACAGATGCACTGAGGTTTTTAAAGTAGACAAATCATAGCAGGTCCAGGAAATGCTATTCACTGCATAGAGTTGGAGGCTACACATTTATCAGGGTGAAGTATCAGACATATTTGCACTGGTTTTATGCTTCCTTTTCCAAAAAAATCATCAGAGACAGAATCTGTCTCTTTGTAGACCCATAGCCTAAAGAAATATAGCAATTTCCATATTTTTGTGTTCTTAAATAGAGACTTCCTGTGCTTGTCCACTGCCTCTGACTGTGTGGCATTGTAGTGCCCTCAACAAGAAGTGACAGTGCTTTGATGTTAACACATTTTTCTCTTTAAAACAGACTGGCTGCATAATACAGGTGCAGACAGTGTTTAAAAGAGGGAAAAATAACTAGGCATTTTGGGTTGCATCTAAGTTCACTACATAGCTAGGTCTGTGATTCAAGGAGTTAAAGATGTATTCAAAACTACTTTTTTTTTAAATACCATGGGATTTCTTTTTCTGAAAAGGGATGGTAATAAAACAACAGGAAATCACAAATAATCCTCCTATAGCTGAGGGCTGTTTTTCCCTCCTCACCCACAATCAAGATCCAGAAGGGTTATCAAGCAAGGGTTGCAAATCTCACACAGATTTGGGAGAATTTACATTTTTCTTGGAGAAACTACAGTATTTTTTAACACACTGGGTTTGACTTTATATGACTTCATATGGCTTTATGTATCCATGCAACCAAAAGAATGAGGTTAATCAAAAGAGACTTCAGAGCCTTGCAAAGAGTGGGAAAAAATATGGGAGCACAAGAATTATTTTCCTCAATCCTCATAATAATTAAGAGAGATGTCAGAAGACATTATCGAGGCCAGGATATCAATACCTCTCTCCAAAACTTACACTTCTTACAAAACTGTGGTTTTTTAAACCATGAAAGAGCCTTCAAGAGACAAGGTATGTTGGGTCCTGTCAGGATTTGCCTGTCCTGATGGGGGAAACAGGCCTTTCGGCATAAGTGAGCATAGCTGATCAAGAGGTCTTTAAACTACAATTGATAGTGGAACGAGATACCAAAAGGATTGCAGTAGGTAAACCAAGGGTTGCCATGGCATCATGAGGGGATGGAAATCTAGTGGGAACACTTACACTGCTCCTGGGAGCACAGAGGGCTCAGGAGCACATCTGAAATTCTTGTACACAATCCCACACTGTATGAGAAAAAAAAGCCAGGATGAAATGGAAGGATTTGTCAGCTCCCAAACCTACAATCTCTCTGTCAGTGAGACTTGGTAGAATGAGTCCCCTGAGTGGAGTGCAGGGATGGAGGGCTACAGGCTGTTCAGGAAGGATAGATTGAAAAGGTGAAGTAAAGGTGTCAGACTATATATAAGAGAGAGGTTTGATGGCACAGCTGTTACAGTAAGCAGTGATGTGGTTGAGAACCTCTGGATGAGAATTAGAGGAATGGAAGACAAAGGAGATCATGTAGAGGGTGTCTAATAACAACCACCCAGCCAGGATGTAAGCACCAATCAGTTATTCTACAGGAAATTAGAAAAATTTCCAGAATGGTAGCCCTTGTCCTCATGGGAGACATTGACTTGCAGACATCAACTGGATGTACCATACTGCTGCAAAGAGCAGGTCTTGGGAATTCTTGGATTGTAGGAGAAAACATCTTGTCACATGTATTCAATGAATCAGCTAGGAAAGATATCGTCCTAGACTTGCTGCTTGTGAATAGATAAGGAGCTGTGGGGCATAAGTCAGTAAGGGATTATCTTGGTTGCAGTCCTAATGAAATGGTTGAGTTTAACATTACTTCGTAATGAGATAAAATCTTATTAGAGTTGTGACTCCAGGAGAGCAAACTTTAAGTTGTCCATGGAGCTACTTAGCAGAGTAGCCTAGGAACCTGTTGGATGAGGAGACCATGAGCACTTGTCAATCTTAAGAACCTTATTTTAGAAGCAAGGAAAAATTCCACTGTGCCATAAGGCAAGCAAGAAGGCCAACTGGGCTGAACAGAGAAGTCCTCACAAAGCTACAGAGGAGAAAAGGAACTGTAGGATCTCCGGAAGCAAGGTCAGCCTTTGTAGGAAGATAACAGACCTGTGGGGTGTCTGTGTATGCCAAAGGAAGGCATGAAAGGCTCTATCCAGTTTGAAACTGACCAGTTTTGTGTCTGATAATATGAAGAGGTCTTTAAGGATGTTAACGGCAAGAGGAGGTCTAAGAAAATACTGGAGGGATGCTTGTTGACAATATCAACAAGAGGCGGTCACCTCACAAATAGGGCTGAAGATGAAGTGAGACGTTCAGAGCTTCTTTTTTTGCCTCAGTCTTTAATTATCCTGATAGACCTTGGACTGCCTCATCCCACGAGTATGGGAGCAGGGACTTCCCATTTGTTTGGACACTGAACTTGTCAGAGACCAGATGTATCAGCAGAATGTTCACAAGTCCATGGGGCCTGATGGGATGCATCCCAGAGAACTGAAGTAGATGGAGGATGTTATGGCAGGAATTTTCTCCATCAGCTACCAAAAGTCTGAAAAGTCTGAGAAACTCCTCACTGACTAGACACTGGCCCATGGTATTCCAGTTTAAGGTGTGAGAGAAGACCCAGCAACCTATATACTTGTGAGTCTAACCTCAACACCTGAAAAGTTGTGGAGGAGAGGGGTAGACTGGGTGCCATCAAAAGGCATTTAAAGGACAATTCGATCAGGCACAGTCAGCAAGTGTTCGCAAAAGAAAATCCTGTTTAACAAATCTGATCTCCTTCAGGGTAGGGTAACCCACCCAGGATGAAGAGAATGCGGTGGATGTGTTGTTTTCTGGCATTTAGTGATGCTTTTGTTACTGCCCCTCACAGCATCTTTCTGTACTGAGCAGCCACCAGCAGTGCTCCTCGGGGCTCAGTCCTTGCTTCTGGGCTGATCCATGATCTGGATGCAGGAGTTGAATGCCCCATTAGCAACCTTGTTGATGATACCATATTAGGAGGTGTTGCTGACTCTCTTGAGGAGACAAGAGGCCTTGCAGAGGGAACTGGATATATTAGAACATTGGGCAATCATCAGTGGCATGAAATTGAACCAGTCCAAGTGCTGTCTTCTATGGCTGGGAGGCAGTAATGCCTGGCCCAGATCTCAGCTCGGAGAGGAGAGGCTGGAGAGCAGCCCTACAGGAAGGGATCTGGGGATACTGGTTGGCAGCAGGCTCCAGAAGAGACAGCTGTGTTCCCAGGCAGACAAGAGGGTAAGCCACCTCCGAGGGCACATCAAACAAAGCATGGCTAGACAGTCAAAAGAGGGGATTGTCCTGCTCTGTTCAGCACTGGTGCGGCCTCAGCTGGGCACAGTGCTGGGCCCCACCACTGCAGAAGGGTGTCAACATCCTTGAATGCCTCCAGGAGAGGAAACCCAAGCTGGGGAGAGGGTTGGAAGGTGTATCCTCTGAGGAGAGGCTGAGGACTTTGAGCTTGTCTAATGTGGAGAAAACGAGACGAAGGGTGACCTCATGACTCTCTTCAGCTTCCTGGGAAGAAGCATGGGGAGAGGGAAGTGCTAAATTCTTCTCCCTGGGATTCAGTGGGAATGGCTCAAAGTTGCAACACATGAAGTTTAGATGGGACATCAGGAAGCATTTCTTCACCAAGAGGGTGGTCAAACACTGGCACAGGCTCACTTGAGAGGTGGCTGATGCCCCAAGTCTCCCCATGTTGAACATGCTTTAATATTTGTTCAGCCCTGAAGTAGTCAGGCAGTTAGACTAGGTGATCACTGTGAGTCCCTTCCAGCTGGAACTATTCTATTCTATTCTATTCTATTCTATTCTATTCTATTCTATTCTATTCTATTCTATTCTATTCTATTCCATTCCATTCCATTCCATTCACAGATCAAATTATTCAACAGATGAGTATTCTACATTTTTGTTACTTTCTGCGTTGTATGTTTAGCCTCTGTGTACTATATGCTGTTGCTGAAGCTTGTCATTGCCTATAAGACTGATGGCATATTGTTCTACCTTACTAAATGCAAAATTTACTTTTGAAATGAAAACAAAAAGTTAAATCATAAATATTAAGAAAGATGACTGCAGACCTTTGTTTTTCAGTCTATGAGAAAAGCATACCCTTCATGATGATTTCTTTCATTACAATGGTTGCCTGGTCGCAGCTTCAGTAATAAAAATACCCAGAGATTTTTCAGCTACAAACACAAAATAGGAGGGGAAATTGTCTAAATTGAAATTCTCAGTATCTCTGATTGATTTAAGAATGAGGATACCAATGACAGGTTTTCATCAACTAAAGATCAGGCTGCACACATGGATGTTATACGCTTGTGTTATTTCTGCCCTTTTCTTCCACTTTGTCAGGCTGAGGCCAGAGACTAAGAGAGAAGTATTATTTATCCTCCTAACAGGCTACTTCAACAAAGCAATAGACTTTACCAATGAGCCTCTGAAAACAGAAGTAACTGCTGAATAAATACCATTTAAATTCAAGGAATACAACCAGCTTTTTTCTTACACCTCTCTGACTGATGCTAGTTTTCTGCCTTCCTATGAAGAAAACTAGCTTTCTATATACTTCTAAAAATAAAAGCTTTTGTTCCTAAATATGCAAATAATGATAGATAAGGGCTGCAGAATTTACAGCAGCATTTAGACTCTAAAATCATTTTGTTTTGATGCCTCAGAGCTAAAGAAAGTCCCACCAGAGATCTGCCTGTAACATTAGGTGTGTAAACAGTATTGAAAGGCAGACTCCTAGATATCAGCTAGGCATTGTTTCAGAGGTTTTTTACACCAGAAAGGTCATGAGATTAATCTGTAAGATTAAATTGGTGAGCAGCTTAAATGAGCCCATTTTATCATGCAATGAGTTGCTACATTTCACCAGACAGAAAACAATGTCATGTGAAGCCATATTCCAATTCCGCGTCGCAATCCTGTGCACAAATCCAGACAAGGCAGATAAATGAGCAGGAATAAGAAAGCAATTGAAACTGCATGATAAATTAATAACGTTGCCTATCTTGCAATTCAACAGTTTATCAAATAAGTAGTACCTGTACTTAAACAGCTTCATATATACATKCCTCTCTTCCATGGCTCTCTGTATTGGCTTTATGCCAAGCAATGTTTGTCAGCATAGGTTTCAGCTAAGTAATGAAGCAGGTGTTAATCAAAATTGTTTGCTTATATAATTTTAAGCATTTTCAGCCCTGCCAATTTCTTTTTCTTCTTTGTTTTAACTGACCATCTGCTTTCCACGAAAGGGCTGTTCAAGCAATTCAGAAACTTACATCTCACTTTTGAGCAGCACATTCTTACCTGTGAAAGCAAAATTATTCAGTAGAACTCTGTTGAACGAGATAAATTCAGTTCTGGAGAAACAAAACCCCACTGTATTAGTAATTCTAAAGGATAGTGTCTCGAAAAAAAAAATCTCCAACCACGTCTTGAAGCCTAATTTTAATTTTTCTTTGTATCAGATGATACAATTTTCTTAGAAACTAGCTGAGGGAAAATAAAGATTCTTCACTTATTTTAGGCATTCTCGCCTTAACCTGTGGAGTTTGAGGGAAGGGGTTGTGGGATGACTGGAAAGTACTTTCTATTTGACCAGATATGACAAAACAACTGAAGCATCACTTGATTCAGTTTACTGTTCTCAGAGTCATATATTAAATATTCAGATAATTCCTTCAGATACATTCATTGCCAGAGAGATAGAGTAAAAAATATGTTCTGAGGACAGCATATGCTGGGAAGAAACTGGGAAGTTTTCTATGAGGCTAAAACACATCCAACCCTTCCTACACAGTATTATGCCGCAGCTTTATGCTTAGAAGAAATTTTGGATCAAAATGACTAACATTAAATTTTCATTCATTTATTTGCCATGTAAAATCTTCTGATAGACATTATCCTTAGAGTAGATCATTATTCTTCTCAATATTGGAATCTAACTGAAAAACCACTTTGGTAGAAAGTTTAGTGGAATGGGAGATTATTTTTAATACTTCAATAAAGGTCTTCAACCAAAGGTTTCTACTTACCCTGTGATCCATATCAGGCATCAATTGAAGTTCAAATCAAAGCAGCTCTTTGTTGTGCTTCCAACTCTTCCAACTAACAGGTTTTATTTGAATAAATGAGAGGAGAAAACACTATAGCAATATACTTAATTAATTTTACTTATTCCTTGGATGGTTCATTTAGCATTAAATGGTAAGATGTGATGCACAATGTGTGTGTAGGAAGAATGAAGCATAGCCTGAGGCATCCTCTAGTCTCTGAAGCATCACTGATCCACAGAATTTTCTTTTTTTTTTTTAAGTGTCAAAAATCACTTCATATGGCAAGCCAGATAGCATTTCAGGGTTCATTACAGCTTCAAATTGCTTCCACTGCTGGTGATCTACAGAGATTTCATTAGTCTCCCTTCATTCTATATTATCAGGGAGTTATAGGTTTGGTCTTCATACCAAAGGGATACTTTTCATTTCAGAATAAAGCTCTTAATGACAACGTTTTTCTTAATGAGGCACTGCACATCAGCCTCTTGTCCAGCAATAGAATCAGAAATTCTTTTCTGACCATCTGCCATGTAAATGGACCAGACCCTTGAGATAATAAAAAATAAAGCCGTGGAAGATTCAATGTATAAATCACAGAAGTACTTTTCCCTCCCCTTCCCTTCCTTTCATTTCCTTTCCTTTCCCATTCTGTTCCTTTTCTGCCTTGCCTTTTTTCCTTTCCTTATTTTGCCTTGCCTTTCCCTTGCTTTGTTTTGCTTCTCTGATGTGCAGGTTGAGGACAATCTGCTTCTAGGAATATCTCAGCTATGGATTCCAGATGGAAAAAGTGCATCAGCAAATTCTCCAGCCTATACAATCTAGTAAGACTGGCTTTTAGAGTGGGTCAGCTTAGTAAAATCTACTCTTGGATAACCTTACGGCTGTTTCTTTAGTGCATAACTGTGAACGCCAATGGTTTATTATTTTGCTTCTCTGTTGCCAGATGAAAAATGGGAACAGCATGGGAAAGGAATGAAGAACACAGAAAAAGCTCAGATAAACATAAAGTGTGTCAGTGTGGATAGCAGTTCTTTGATTTTGAGGAACAAGATGAATGCAGACAGATCTGAACAGTTTCATGCCGTCTAAAAAGATGCCTCTTTGTAAGCTCCAGCCATTTTTTAAATATGTCTCCAGAATGCACCTCTTGAAACAGTCCCTCTAAAGATCTCAACAATATTTGCCTTTAAAGGATGTACAGTACAGCTTCATGGAAGGCTGGTGGTGAAATATGGTACTGTACAAATTCATTTCCCGGGTACAGAAGAAATGTAAATATTATCAAAAAAGTAGAACACAAATGAAAGCCTAACCACATCTGTATGATATTATAAAGAAGACTTAAGTCCATAATTTAGGGGAGAACTCATTTAGAATGCAAAGAATCAGTAGCATTCCTCAAAAGATGGATTATGATCTGGCACATCTCAAGTAGTCAAGGTTTTATAAGACAAACAGAGTTTTGATTTTAATTCCAAATGAAAGTGTCCTGAATGTCTGCACATTGTTTTCCATTAAATAAAAAGAATATTGGAATTTTTTCAGAGTAAGCAAATTGTGTGTTAATTCTACTAAATTGTTAACTATGGTATGTGAGTACACACACACTCATTGGCAAACTGTTCAACATATGGGCACCCAAACACCCATACTCACAAATTTGCAGACAATCCTTCACACACAGTGAACTCCACATCTTACTTTATCCAGGAGCTTACACAACTCTTTTAAATAGTCTGTTCTTCACCAAAGAGACTGCATCATTTGTGTTGGGATACCACTTGCATAGCAATCCAACTTTGCTTTCTATCACTTGACCAGAGCAAATGGTGTAATACAGCTTAGAAACAAATTGTCAGCCATTCTGAGAAGAAAAATTCATGATGATAATCCACAATGCATAATCATAAATTAATCCAGTGAATCAAGTCACAGTCTCAGTAATACCCTCTTACTCAATTATGTCAACCTTTTAACATGTATGAATTATCAATTTTATTAGAACCAGATGAGGAAGTAGTTCTTATTTACAGGTGAAATTATTTTTTGGCTCTTAAAAATTGTTAAATATGTGAAAATTCAGCAATATGGAGTTGTACACTTCCCTCCATTTGTTCCAGACAATTAATACCTGGAAAGACCTTTCATTGTGGAAGACTTTTAAACTGCAAAATGTTTTGAAGATAGGAACTGAAATAAACATTGAATTACAGTGGGTGGTCTGTCATACTGAATTTCAAGCTGAAATAAACTCAGAGAAGATTTAAAAGCTCTTTTCTTTGAAGCAATGGATGAATAATGCCATCCAGCACCCAGATCTTCCTAACACTTGAAGGAAATCAAATGGAATGACAGACTTCTTATTTAACAACTTTCCTGAATCCCCAGCAGACATACACACACGCATACACATATTCACAGAAAGACTGCTTGCACTGCAGCAAGTCTATTGTAATATCTGAACTCCTTTTGGTTTGTTTTTCAGTATAACCTCTTTAATAAAAAGAGGTGTCGTAGTCACCCTATTGATAAAGGTAGTTTTTAGATCAATTGCAGTCTTATCACAAGCTGCTTTTCCATTCTCTTAAAGGATAATGTACCATTTTAAGTTTCATTTCAGTGTAGAGTGGCTAGGATTTTAGTCCAGAGTTTAGGTTATTTCCACACAAATGTAATGTGAAGTCCTTGGGCAACAGTGGGTGAATTCTTTCTTCATCAATAAAATTGGTATTAGCACAGTTCATGGCTCTATAAATATTTATATCTTAGCAATTATCAGCATCTAAAATATGTTCTACAAAACTGAAAAAAAAATACAATTAACAAAGTATAGTGCTTCAAATTAAGCAAAAATACTATATGTAATCTGGAAAGCACAGCACCAAGGTCACAATGCTGGAATGAGGGGTTCCATAACATAACCACAAGTATGGGAGAAACTTCTCTCCCAATGCGCTTTGGTTGTTTCCCAATTTTATTTGCCTCCTCTGCATATGTAAAAGTAACTTGAGAATACTGGTTGGTCTTCAACTCAGGGCTCTCTGAGAAGAATCATGAGCAATGTCCATGCAAGAAATTTCCATCCAAGGAGAAACCAAAGAATTATTATAAAATTTATTATTGTAAAATTTATATTTCAGCAGCTTTTTTCAGGGGTATTCCAGAAAGTAAATTATGGATTTAAGGCAATTAATATGACAATTAAATTTTGAGTCTTGCAGAACCAAAGGCTACAGTGAATTTGGAAAGTTCAGCTGCCCTTGGTAAAGGAATTCACATGGACCAGCAGTGGATTCCATTGAGTGCAGATGTCACAGAAAATGAACTGAATTGTTAAATGAGTTATTGAAACAGTTAAGTTTGAACTGGTTATCTTATCTTATCTCTCTTGCATTTCTATTTTGTTGTCTGAGGTTTTTTTTACAAGAACTAAGGCTTAACTATGGGTCACCTTGAATGACTACCAAAGAGAAGTATGGCATCCCTAAAACCCACATAATTCTATAACCAGTCAGTGCCAAGGTGATTGACAGCCCTGTTCCACCTGTTAGAGAAACAAAAAGTAATAATAAAACAACAAATGAGTGTTTGATCCCTGAAATACCAAGAAAATCTAGAGGAGCAACAGATACGAAAAGTTCTATCCCTTTCTTCAACAACTGCAATATCATTTCCATTATTTCTCGAGGCTCCTATTCTGAATTCAAAGCAATTTATCTGAAGTTCAGACACTGTCAGTGTGATTTAGTTTCACTTTTATGGCAACTGCGGGTCTCTAATAAGTATGCTCCTTTCATTGATTTTGTTCCCCTTCAGCTGCTGCTGTAAATGTAATTGAAATTTTTGGTTTTTTTACCCTGACCTACCTTTCTTTTCCACTGATGGTAGAGCAATCAGAGCAGATTCCTATGAGTTTTATATACCGCATTAATAAAAAATACAGTTTCTCCTGGAAATGGACTTCCATAATAACCATTATGACATTAATATTAAAATACCACTAATTTTGCATATACAATTTTACAGATTTTCAGGTTTTCATGAATAAGCAGCCCAATGAACAAATAGAATCTGAATATTACTTTTGATTTATGCACACATAATAGGATGTTATCCTCTACTTACATAATGTGCCAAATTTACTTTAGTTAATAATTTTGCAGGTATCTGAAGCTGGCATTTTAGCAGTAAAACACTGCCATATTGGAATATAGGCTGACTGGTGCACAAGTGTGTGTCAATGCTTTGTCCACCAGTGCTCAAGACAGAATGTGGTTTTAGACTCCTATCTGCTTCCCTACCTATAGATGGCAAGGGAATGAAAAATCTTACTGAAGAAGAGCTTAAATGAAATAAATTAATTGTGGATTTAGTTCTGAAAATGGCCAGGTTACTTACTCTTCTTTCCAGACAAGGTATTCCACAGGCCAATTCCTGAGAAAGGTTTTGTCTTCCTCACTGGCGAGTCTCCCGAGGTGCTCAGTGACAGGTGATCTAACGTGACCTCCCTGTCACAGGGGGCTGCTGACCAGGATGAAACAGTGATTTCACATTGAAGCAGAATTGCCCTTAGGAAAAGGGCATATAATAAATATGTCTCAAATGCAACTTAAATGGATATCCAGTACACAGAGCAGAATTGCTGGTTGAGATGTTCATAGTGGCAAATTATGTGGCCAAGCAGATTACCACATTCAGGACATAGCTACAGATTTTGTGTATGTGTGATGCTCTGATACAAGACGTGTAATGCAACAGGAAATAGAAGTCTCAAATGGTAAAATTATCTTACACTCGTATGCAGGCAATGTTCTATGAACAACCATCACAGCACTGAGGAATTTAAATTGATACAAATTTGCTGCAGAATGAACTAGAAACCTGCAGTCAAAATAATAAAACAGTAAAGAAGTTCATTTCTGTTCCCTGCCTAGTTTAACACTGTCCAGCTGCTATCCTCTTCATCGAGAGCTGAGTGTAGCTGAGCTAGCAAAAAATGTAGCCACGGCTTCACACAACATTGCAAACTGCAATCTGCATTAGAAGTATCCAACCACTCATAGAGTCAATTAATAAAAAGGCGTAAAGGGAGTGAGCCTTGTCCACGCCTACAGTTATTGTGCTTTTGATTTAACAAACATTTTCATTGCTTTCCAGGAGAAACCACACAGTTCACAGTTAATTGCACCTAAGGGTCTAAGGACCAAGTATAAGCAGAAGATGTGCTTCTTCTCAGCCACAAATCTGGGTTTCACAGAGAATGACCCAGAACACAAGCAGCTCTGGTATTTGTGACTTTCTTTTTTATTGTTTACCTTAGCATTAGAGTAGGTATTCAAACCCTTTAATCTAAAGATCCAACTTGCAGACAATTCTTGTCAAGTCTTTTGCGTTATGTCCACCTATCCCAGTGGCAGACAAGAGCTTGTGACAGCGCAGGTGAGGAACTTGCCTGGGCGCCTTGGTGGTGTGAGAATGTTGGGGACGTGAACAAAGGAAGCAGCCCTAGTCTGGGGCAGTGGGGGAAGAACAATCCCTTGTAGCACGGAGGAGCACTGAGCCCTGGTGGAAGACTTTGGATAGCTCAAAAACTAAAGCCCAACACCGCTCTGTGACATTCTCTGTACTGCTATCTGTTATGCACATTGGGTACTGCTATTGCACACAACATTTAATTAAGCAAGTAATTAGTATAATAGGGTGATAAATGGAGAGGTGTGGTAGTACAGTCCTGTAACAGACAGAGAAACAAAAATTATTCTTATCAAAATCTTAGAAAAGCATTGAACAGCCTCCAAAAAAATGATAAATTGTAGTATTTTCACACTCATACATTGCTCCTGTTTCTAAATTACTAGTGTATTTGAGGATTTTTTTTACCATCAGTGGGGCTTAATATATTGATTTCAGTCTAGCCCACTCTGGGTGCTGCAGTTAATTAGAGACCTCACAGTGTGAGGATGTAAGTCTGGCGCTACAGTCTCTGCTTCCCAGAGAGAGACGGTTATCCTTGACACAGGGCAGCTGACAATTCTGTCTTTTATTAGCCAAGCCCCAGACATCTGTGGTTCCACAATCACTATCCTTGGATGCATATATATAATGTAATCAAAGTGATAGCACATGAAGTTTCAGTGCCAGATACATTTCATTTCCACAATAGCTGTCAAGCCCCCTGCAAAATGAAAGTATTGAGAATAGTAAATTATCACCTCAGAATGTGTTTGGGAAACAAAATTTGTCCAGCAAATATTTTAACGCAGATAAGCTAATGGTCCCTTTGGTGTAGATCTTTGCTATAATGGATATTAATGCTTTTTGATGTCTCATTTCCAACCCTGATGAGAAAAAGCCAATGAATCAGTGGATTAGACTCTGAGAGAACCAGTGACTGGAGATAATCACTTTCAGAGCACACACAATAGGGGCTGTGGTTTCCTCCAGCAGTGGAAAAAGAGTGTGATCCTCTTCCTCTTCAGTCTGCCTTTGTTCATATCCTTTCTCATTTTGCTTCCTTAATCTCAGAATAATATCTCGTCTTGTCTGCTGCCCTAAAGGTTTGCTTAATATAGCCATAAAAAGCTGCCAGTGTATTTTAAAAGAGTCAGAATAATAAATGTTTAAAGCCATGGTGGGGAGAAAGCTGTAAACAATCAGCACTGATATTTATTTAAACCTTTGTATTTAGTTTAAAGGTGAAATGAAATAAGATTCCAAAAACACCCTCTAACCAAGAACACATATTTAGATCCTGATCCTGCATGGCTACCAGTGTTGCCTGATAGCAGTCCCATTTCCTAGACATTGAAATAGAGCTTATTTAGCATTTTGTAAGACTGGGCCCTTTGATACCAACTCAGCAAGGGGTAAATCTGTATAAGGAGCAAATCTGGTCCAGGATGGTTCACTGCAGTAACATGTAACAGGAATTCAGCTTCCCAGACGGCAGGGAGGAAGCATAGAAAGCACACAGTATCATCCACGGAGCTCACATCTCTAGTGCAGAGGACAAAAGAATGCAGCTAAATCTAGATAAGCCTTAAGCTAAAAAAAAAGAATTTTCCTTCTGTTAGAAAGGAACATCTGCAGAGAAAAAGAACTCCATCATTTACTAGTAAATGTCTACCCCATGAGAAGTCTCTTCCCTAACATTTTTCTTTTTCAAACTAGCAGACTCTACAAGCCTCCAAACATCTGGCTTTCGTGCATCACTGGCATTGTACCAGTCTTCAGGAGAGAAAGCAAGGCAAAGACAAACTCAGACTGCTGTGAAAACAGAAATGTAGGCAAAACGAGAGGCATGTTTCATGTGCTTTTGGGTTTGTCTCCTTTTTTCTCTTTCATTACCTGTCCAGCTCATTTCAAATAAAAGAACATGTGAAATACAAAAAATTAAGGAGTACCTCCCACCTTGGGTGCTCTAAAAACCATCTGAACCTTAAGGAAAAAGGAGAAGAGAGCTTTAGAAAGCAGCACAATGTATGCCTGCCAATTGCCAGCAGCACTCAGATCAATACAGTCTCAATCAGAAATATTGCCTGGCAGATCGTTCTGCAATGCTCTAAGCAGTGAAATTATATCTTTCAATATTTTTTAGAAGTTTGGAAGACACTAGAAGCAAAAGTTTCCTTATAGAAAAAAAAAAAAGAAAAAAAAGAAAAAAGAAGGTTGTGAAACAATTTTGCCTCACAATTTGCCTCACAACTCGGTACAGAACCAGTGAAAAAAATTGCAGTCTTCATTTTATGATTCATTCTATTTAGTTCATATTGTATCAATATGTCTTTTTAATCTTCTTAACGCTAGCTGTTCTGATATCTGTAATACTAATTAGATGCCATGGGCTGTCCTGGGTTCAGTATATCACAAAAAGCTGCTTTTCCTATCAAATTAGCACCGTAATATCTGATTCCCACTGTACTTAATACATATGCTTAATAATTCCTTCCTGGAAACAAATAATCAACCAATTATCATCATTAATTCAGTAAACAGATTAAGCAGAAATCACATCTGAGGTATATTTAGGTAAAGATAAACGCAGCAAAGATGCCATAAAGCAGCTTTTTTATACTTCTAGAAAAACAAAAAGTCACTCCCTGCTCTTTCTGGAAATACATCATAATATATGCTCTAACTACACTCAGGTGTAACTAACTGTAAGTTTATAGACATGAATAAAAACATACCACAAGAGAAAACTTTTCAAAATCACACCTCTGATAACTGATGTTAGTTATCCTAGCTAGATATGAGACATTTGTTGCATGGCTAAAAGGATGGCACATACTGATTCAGCTGAACACATCTTCCCCTGGCTACCTACCTTACTTATTCCCTTTCTCCATCACAAGTTCCTTGAATATCCCTCATTGGTATAGTGCATTCTTCTAGATACACGTTGTTTGGTAGAACCAAGCAGAATGTCGAAGGTATAAATTGTGTGAAACAAACTATGCATGTTAAATATACCAAAATGAGGAGAGATCAGGTTGCAGGGAGAGGGAGTTAAGGGATGGATAAAGAAAGTAAGAGCCAATGCACAAAACTGTAAAACTGAGATAGACCATGGGTTCTTCTAGACTTTTATACCACCTGACATTGACCACTACCTTCCTTTTGGCATGATCACCGAGGGAGTTTTTTCCTAATATCTTAGGCCTACTCAGAAAGATACATCAGATGCAGAGACATTCAACTCTGAAGGCTTAAGAAGTGGTAGTCATAGACATCTCTCCTGCTGCTGTATTTTTTCAGAGGTAACCCCTGAGGGCCCTTGTTTTGGTTGGGACACCAGTCTAGGCAGGTGGAATTCTGAGGGAGGCCAGGCTCTGTGGGGCTGTTGCTTAATGCTGGGGTTTGGCCAATGCACAGCAGGTTTCTGCCTTTTCTCGAAGGAAAGCAGAGTCAGTTAGAACAGAGATATTTACAGGACCCCTGAAAAAGACATGAGTCATCTATAAAGTATGCTAAATTATTTTATTTCTTACTATGAGTCACAGTCTTGCCCCATAGAAATGTGAAAAAAAATTTTCATTTTCACTTCACGTGGACATACAACACCAAAATTTATTTTGAAGTTCAGGTCAGGTTGTATTGGCATAATTATAAAGAAGCAAAATTATAACCACTGGGGCTTGTGTCAAACGTATGCTAGTCTATGAATCGACACAGGCTAGCATATTAGCATACTAGAATTGACCTTTTTTGCAGTATTTGAGTATATAATAGTGCATGTTCACTCATGGCATTAAATTGAGCAAAAAAAAAATGGAGGAATTTCCAAGGTTCCTAATCTGTGTTTTGAATTTGTAAGAACAGGACGATTACAAATTAGTCTAGGTCTCATGAGAAATATTTTTCATCCCTGGATGGTACTGCCTATTATTTTATGGTATAAGAATCGCTATGGATAAGTTTTTAAATAGACTAACAGAAAACAATACATAGCCAAAGCTCAGTAAAAAAAAAAAAAAGCTGATGTCATTTTCCAAGAGCAATCTAATTTTTTGCACTAAGTTCAACAGTATGGGTGTGACAGAGCCAGTCATCTCTTAATCAAAACATGAACAAAGCACACATGGTGCAATTATCTAAGTGGTATAATAGGTTATAGCAGAAATATTTAAAACCCATAATAATTAAAAATTAGTGACAATAATTCTCATTTCTTTGTAGTTTCCAGCAGATTGGAACAGAAAAATTAATAGCTTGTTTTAAAGAATTACTGTAGCAGAAACTGCCCCAAACGGGTAATGCTTTGACAGCTTTAGTTAATTAAGTACTGATCTAAGTTAACATGTACCTGACATCACCTCCTGTTTCATGGACAGGTGTCTAGGATCTAGAGAAGAAAAAAAGAAAAACTTATTTTAAATAATTAGAAAGAAACAAAAATGGTTGAAAAAAATGAAAGCGTAAGGTGTGAAACTCTAACACAAAACAATTGTCATAGAAGTGCAGAACAACTGCCATTGTCTTTCAAAAACCTGAATCAAAATAAGAAATACAGGAAATACAGCCATGGGATTGAGGTAGCTACCAGATCCGATTCACTACTCACTTGCGCAGCGGCTAATTGAGGCTCCAGTTCAGTACCAGGATCCATGCAAATGAATTGCAGTATTCTCACTGTCCTGATGACTCCTCTGGGGTTACACAGAGGGGTGAGCATCCGCCTGTGGAAGCACAACTGCAAGACTAGAGGTTAGCTGAGGCTCTCTGGTCACAGGGCAGCATGTGATACCTTTACAGTGTCAAGGGAGGAGCACAAAGCAAGTCAACATCACCAAATGGGTCTTTGTTCCATGAAGTGTCATGGTACTAAGAGTCCATTCAAACTAAGTATTTCTTTATTTACTTACTTTGGAAGCCCTTCTCTATACATTACATGTCATCTATGTTAAGAGTCACTAGACGCTAAGTCTTTGGCTTAGAAAAGCAAAAGAGGAGTATTTTACAGACATAAACACTTTCTAACACAGTTCAGAATTCCTTTTTTTTTCTAATGGAAAAAAAAAAAGAAAAAACCACCATTTTTCTTCAAAATCACAGTTGACTAAACATAATTGCCCAGAAAGTAAAACACAAAATAAATCTCTTCCTTGCAGTCTTTATAGTCAAGTATAATGGCATACACCATTTTTTTTCCTTCCAGCTGTACAGAATTTTCAGAACGATGAGTTATTACTAGAGAAGCTGCAAGTCAAAATTGGTGTAATCAGTCTTGGTAACAAAAACCTTCACATTTTTTTTTTACTAGAAAGATATCCTTGGTAAAAATTTACAGTGTGCATGTGATTTTATTATTATATTAGTTTGTATAATGTACATAGTCAGCTAAGGCACAGTTGATGCTTTCCTCAACCTAAAAATAGATTTCACCTGCCCTATGAGGCAGCAAAAGTGGGCTGGCCAAAAGCTTGTAGACTGTGGAGTTGTCTCCACTGTAGACTATGGGGATCATTTGCTTAAGAGTTCTTCTCAAGGTCAATTCAACTTTGTTATTAGTAAAATATTTCTTAGGTAGAAAACACTGGGGTTTAGAAGCTGTTTATATCATGTTTTGAGATATCTAAAAACTCTTTGATACCTCTACTTGGAGGAGGGATTCAGCATGATTCTTCCATATTTCATAAGTGCTCTGATAGATTAATCTCACTGAAAACCTTGACTTTCATCTTCTTTAAATATAAGAATTAATTTCTTTGAGGTATATCACCTCCTAGAATTATGAAATTGTGCCCCCAACTGATCAGAACAAAAAAAAAAAATGTCCTGTGTTTTCATATTTAAGTTGGTGTCTTCCAACAAAAAAAGTAAATTAAAAACTTCTGCTAGAGCTGAACAACTAAAATTCTTTTTTGCCCTAGAATTGCATAGTCCGGATAAGGTTCAGTCTTATGCTGCAGATCCATATAACATGTATAATCTACTAAAATGACATTTTAGAGGTCTAGAGAAAGTAGGTGGATTCACAGATATTCTGTGAGTAGTGACAAGATTCAGGGATGTTACTACACTGTAGCTGTTACGTATGGTTATTGTGAGGCATGTTAATGCTCAACCCAGAATGGTAATTCCTGTTAATAAAAAACCTAGACTCTTTATTATATCCTCACAGATCCTATAAATTCTAAAACTGAAATCACAATGGATTTTTTTTCAGTGGTAACTTGAGAGTGGTTTGAACCTAAGTCTGAAAATATTCAAGATACACTTAAGATCTCCATAGTATAAAATTGAATCTTTTGTCCTTGTTTACTTCCTTGCGCTCAGTATGCACCTTTTGGTAGTTTCAGGCTTCAAGGCATGAATGTGGAATTCTTTTTTACTGGGCTGAATGCATCTTTCAGACACATTTGACATGCAATTGACATTAATACCTACATTCCAATTAACCAATCATTAATGTGCTAGAGGACCTTGTGGCTAAGGGCTGTGTTTGAAGTGAGGGATGCAATCCAGGTCCCCAGGCTGTGTATTTATCACTGTCTGTGAAAAAACCAAAACATTTCTGCAAAGCAGTTATTTTTCAAGCTAAATAAGTTGGCCAGTTATACCAAACTTGTAAAACCAACCCAACATCCAAAACTGTTGCAAACTTCAGAACTCTTCACTGAATTTTATTCTTTTTTGTTTTGCTTTAGTTTGGGGAGTAGTGAAGAAAATTCTGGGCCGGCACTTTCATACCTAAGCATTTGAATATAGAGTTTGTACAGGGACTGTGCATGCGAATTTGCTAACCTTCCTGTTAAAGGTGCAGCCCACTCTTCCTACATTATTCAACATGTGCTATGTTTTTCAGTCCCACATTCCTACTGGCCAAAACTGCATGAAAAAATGGAGGTACAAACTAGCTTTCTCAGATTTTCAGGCTTGAAAGCAGTGGAATTTATTTCTGAATTTGGCTGTATGTCCAACTCCATGTCTAAGCCATTATAACAGCTGTAGAAGTGAAAAAAACATGTTAGAACTTTTTCAAAAATAAATTTCTTTGTAATTTTTTTTTCATGTTGATATTTGAGGCTCATCTCAGTGAGTAGGTTGGTATGATTCAAGATACTATAATTTATTGCCATAACTGGACTTCCTCTGGCCCCTGGTCTATGAAATACAGAGAAGATTATATTGCAAAAGCAAAGGCAGAAGCTTCCAAGCTCAGACCACAGTAAAATCTTCTCATTTTTTAGAACACATCAAGAAGCTTACAGCTGTCAAAAAAAGAATTTTCCATCATGGTTTCAGCTAGTTTCACCTTTTCAAGAGTATTACATTCCACAAGCATTTTTAAGAGATCTAAATTAAAAAAAAAATAGATACCTTGTCTTCTGTTGGATATTTGAAAAGTAAAGGAAAATTTGTATATAGCATTAATTTAGTACATGTATTTACTTCTGAAAAAAAAAGATCTCTAGTTTCAGAGCTCATTAAAAAAATTACCAACTTTTCACTCTAAAACTCAAAGGTTTGAGTAAAATACATCTGCCTCTTTGAATATTTCAACAGGAAGAAATACTTGAATAGCAATTAGGACGTTCAAATTTAGCAGAGGAGAGACATGAAAATTGAGGGCTTTTTATAACCCTTGATATTCTGAATTAAGTCTGTCTGAACTGAGCCCCTCTTTAAAGTACCATGTGGAAAACATTATTTAAGGAGAAAAATGGGTCTTCAAAATTAATTTGTCACAAAATAAACCTTTTTCTTTTTATCTCATGTTCTGAATATAGATTACACATGAACAGATATCAGAGAATGAATTTTAACGTTGCTGTGTCAGACCAATCTAAACTTAATAAAATTTGCTAAATTTTTAAGACATTTCTGTTCAATCAGGATGACCTAAATACCATCAGATAGTTCAAAGTCACTGAAACCATGATGACATACAAGTTACTTGAACTAGAGAACAACACTTTTCGTTTTTAAACAAAACCTGAATTGTAATCATCACTCCTAACTACAGTGGGAGAAAATATGTGTGAGAAAGACTTGGAATCAGGATTTCCTTCAAGTCCCAAACCAGTTTGTACAGGGCTGCTCCTAAAATACACAGTTTAGGATTTTGATCAATGTACTTTCAACAAAGAATAGAACTCTCAAGTCACAATACCAACATAATCTGGTTTTTGGAAAGCAAATTACAAAGAAATTGGAACATGAATATTGTCTGGTTATCCATTCCTGCTAGGTAGAAGAAACAGGAAATAAAACATGAGCATTGTTGTAGCCAAGACATGTTTTCTGTTTATGTTGTGATTTTTTCTTTCTTCTATCAAAACAGACTGAAATAGCTCTGTAATGAAAATATCCTCACAGAAGTTTTAGAAAAAGCCAAAAACATTGATCTTGAATAATTCAAATTTGATCAGAATTTATTTGTATCACCATGTAAGACAGAGCATTGGGAAACATATTCTTATGTTTAAGTAATATTTTATTTTACCCTGTGAAGAAAAGCTGTTATTTCTAGGCAACAGTATGCCTCTAAAACAGAGCTTAATGCTGGGTTTCATCTTACAGGTTAGTCAAGATCAATAAGGTCACAGAATAGAATTCTAGGAAAGTACCACGGTGTATGCAAAAGCCAAAAGAGTCAAGATGATTGTTGAGTAATCCAGAAAAAAAAGAATGACTCCAGGAAAATTACCACAGTAATCCCATATAATATAAAATAAGCATGTCAAGAGCTAGGGCCAATAAGGCCAAGAATTCATTAAATTATGTTCTGCCAAGACATGCTCATGAAGTAGTACTGCAGGGTGAAGCAGGACAAGCTAAGACCAGATGGGTTTGCCAATGGTTTGCATTTACCCTTGAGTGAAACAAGTCAGTGAATCTATTTAATGGTATATGAAACAGTGATTTATAATGAAGTTTTTTAGCCTATTAACAGCTGAAGATCAGAATTCTCTTTTGAGTTCAGATAGACTGAAGTGTTACTTTTTGAAACTGGACTGAAACCCAACTGAACTTTATGTACATGTGTAACTCTCAGTGGACTTCAGAAATATTGCTGCTTAGTAACATCAAGAAAAAAACACTACTTTTAAGAATGCAATTTAAAAATCCTGGCTGAATGAGGGGGAAATCAGCAAAGGAAAGGAAGACCTGATTCTTAATCCGTCACCAAGTTCTGTCACGGAAAAGGACCCTCCTTCTCTTTACCTATCTCCAAAAATGCTGCTGCAAACCTTCTTATTAATTTGGTGTACCAACACAGGATTCTCTACCTCATAGACTGAAAGTCAAGACTTGCCTAACTGAGAATATTCAAACCGTCATAAATAGATTTTATTACAGAACTATTACAGCTTCTTTCAAATATTCTTCCAGAGTGAATTAATGTCCTGGTTTCAGCTGGGATAGAGTTCATTTCTTCTCAGTGGCTGGTACATTGTTCTGTTTTGGATTCAGAATGGTAATAATGTAGATATCACCAATGTTTTGGGTTTTGCTAAGTCATATTTAGCCTAAATCAAGGATTATGTGTATATATATATATATATATATATATATTTATTTGTGTGTGTGTGTGTCTCATGCTCTGTCAGTTAGGAGTACACAAAAGAAAAACTCTGAAGGAGCATAGCCAGGACAGGTGACCCAAACATCATATCCAGTATATAACCTAGAGGTGCTACCCAGAAATGAGGCAGATCTGGGTTCAAGAACTGGAGTCATGCATTGGTCAGAGGGTGGTGAGGAATTGTATTGTGCATCACTTTTTTGGGGTCATTCTTTCTCTTTTTATTATCATTATCATTATCATTATCATTATCATTATTATTATTTACATTTACTATTATTATTATATTCTATTTTGTTGACAATTATCAAACTCTTCTTATCTCAACCCACAAGTTTTACTTTTGGTTTTTCTTCCTATTCCAATGTGGTGGAGAGAAGAGTTGAAACTGAGCAAGCAGCTGTGTGGTGCTTATATGCCAGCTAGGCTTAAACCACGAGAGCTATCTCTTGCAAGGTGTATTAATATTTACCTACCTCTCTAGGATGTTGTGGGAGTTAATTAAATATCAGTAATGTACTTTGAGATCATCAGATAAAATATGATGTTTGAATACCAGATATGATTCACTGTTATTATTCATCCCATGCCTTTATTACCACATGTTATAGACTCTCTAAAATTAGCATCTGAGTGTTCTTCAGGAGTTATTGAAGTTTGTAACTAGTGACTCAAATGTTCCACCCTTGTGTCTGGCAAGTTATCTTTGCCTGCCTATCAACCAAACAGCAGAAAAAAAATCATTTTGTAAATGATCCTCTCTCATCTTATTTTTAATTCTTTGAAAACAAAAAATCCTTCACCAACAGGCATTAAGATCATTCAATTCTTGAATATAAACAACAGTATGCAAAAACCATATTTATGACAAGACAAAGATATAGAGGTTTGTAAGCCCATAAACATTACTTTGTGAAAATCATCCAAAAAAGTGCCAGAAGTTTGTCAAACCATAGCATCACAGCTGGTTCAGGTGGAAAACAGTAAATGTATGGACAGTCATGTCCATTCTATGTGTTTTCCGTTATGCCTACTTCTACAAGGATTTGTCTATTTGCTTGCTGCAATTGTTTGACATGAGAGTTACCTAGAACTGTACCACCACCAAAGGCACAAGATGTGCTGTAAAGAACATTTAGTTCCTTTTGTCGTACTTATGTTCATAAGTACAGCAGTTTTCCCATTTTCGTCCCGGCAGTCTACTAATTTTGTGTAAAGAAGTTCTTTTATTTCTGAAGCTCTACTGACTGTCACTTCTTATTGATTCATTCCTTGTTAGGGGGGGAAGAAAAAAATTAAAAACTTCAACAAATTCCACGTTGTAGTAGGATGTATTTAAACTATGGCAATGCAGGAAAAAATCCAATTTTCATAAGAACCATAACAGAGGTGTCTGGTATCTCATCTGAATTATGTTAAAATTGGCATTTTTTTGTGCCATTCAAGGGTATGCTATACGTCTGTAGAGATGATTAAAATGTTTCATTAAGTCATTTCTTTGATTAGATATATCTAATTAAAAATATATTTTATGAAATAAATACATTTATGAGCTTGATAGAGAAAAAATTTCAAAAACCAATATTTTTTAGTTTAAATCCTCAGAGGGAAGATAGACTTCTGCTGACAGTTGGCGAGTAGTAAAAGTGCCTGTAAAAGTAATAGGAAAGAGACTTTTACCTTTATGACAGCATTGTAAAAGCCTTGAAACAGTAAAACATAAACATACCAAACTTTGGCATACATTGCAATGCATTTAGAGTGTCATTTTATCAGGAAAATGAAGACAAAAGTATCAAAGTAATGGAACGTGTCTCCAAATTTCCTCCTGTTGCAAAGCATCCTCCTTTAATACCATGTGTATGTAGATTTCCAGTTCTGCCGTAACACAAAAAATGAACAATTTATTAAGAGCAGCTCCGTTTTGCCTTTTGCTAGACCTAAAAGCAGAAAGTCTGTAGTCTGAGCAATCAACCTCTTACCAATACTTCTGGCAGAGGTCATTGACAAGAATTGCTGCAAAAACCATTTAATGTTCACAAAAGTCATAAAACTTCCATCATGCTTGAAGCTGACCGTGTTTTATTCAAATAACCTTAGATGACATACTGAATTTTATAGCCTGTAGATTTGATTGGATATAATGAGTCAAGCAGTTCCTGAAACAGAAAAAAAACCAGACTGTTTACTAGAAATTTGATTTTCTTATTATTGTTCACAGCAGTAATCATATGAAGAACAAGAAATGCAGCAGAAAACTTCAGGTTTGAAAAACATATAGGAACTTGTGTATAATACCACTATTCTTGAAATAATCACATGCTTATTGTGTTATTTCCTGTGATCATGGCTAGTTAGATATTTAAGCAGCCATTTCTACATATAGCAATAAGATTTGCAATAGCCAAGGGAAATGCACAGTTTGGCAACTCTGAGTAGGCATTTAGCTCTGTACTGGTGGGAACTATATTCCTCATGAATCTCAGTTCTGTATTTTAAAGCTCCAAATCCAAAGCGTTGACTTAAAAATATGACTATCCCCACTTAATATTCAGAAATTGGTTTTGCTTTGTCTCATTTGCAATAGAAATATTGTGGCTTAGAAGGATCTTGGATTCTAACGGTTTTGAGTCTTTTAAAGGGATTTTGTTAAAGCTGCTGCAAGTGATAAAATGTCTGGCCTACCATTTTTTATTGAACATATCATGAACACCCACATTACTCAGGCAAGCTAATTTATGTTCTTGGCAGAATTCGACGTGTATTTTGGAACACATTTTTGCACATCCCACTTCAACTGGGTTTATGAGCAGATATTTACAGTAAAGTGCTTCCTGTTCCACACAGGCACATGTGGAGAATTATTGGCATTGGAGGACACCACCTAAAAAGTGCAAGACAGAGGTATTTATTCCATTACTCAGAGCATGCATGCAAATAAGGTTGCCATAAAAGTATGTCTATACATTAGATGTCCAAGAAACCATCAGTTCCTTCTTCCATACCTAAATACATAAAACACTGCTTGCCAAAACTAATCTTTTGTACTTTTTTGCATAAATCTGATGACTAACTTTTTAGTAAACCAATATTTTCATGAATAGTAAAGAAATACAAAGAGTAACATATCCAAGGAAAAGTTGAAAGCAACAGAAATTAGATAAAAACAAGAAGCATCCTATAAACATTATATGAATTTATAATAAAATCAATAACTTTGCAGTAATTTACTACAGGACTAAGACTTAATATGACGTTGTTACAAAATTAGGCCAGATCTCTGTAAAATTCTCTGGTTTATCCATTATTGTGAACGATAATCCTTCCAACACTGCTACATTAGGGATTTCAGTTTTCCAGTACTGAATTCACAGAGTAAAAAGTGGTTTTCACTTGAAGAGAATTAATTTCTTTATTGTGGGAGAAGTATGGAATATTCATATTTTTTATGGTTTAAAGTCCTTGGAAAAATAGCTAGAGCTATAGAAGTAAATAACATCAGGAGAGGGGAAGATTTTCCTAGTGCTCATACAATCTCAGTGAATTTTAATTTCAAATTACAGATTACTTAAAGTGAAATTGTTAAAAATAGTTCCGAATCACAGATATTTTATTGAACTAGCTTAGATTGCAAATTATATTGACTCCTGATAAGTTATCTGCATAAAATTATACATGGTCAGTAGCAGCAGTATTCACCTTAGAAACCACCGTTCCATTCCCCTTACCCCAAAATATCTGAAAGAGTGTTTACCAGAAGTTACACTTCATGAAATTATGTTTTAGTGTCGAAGTTTATGCAGCCTCTAACCTTTTTTATGAAAGTACTAAAAAAGAGGACAAACTACCCCACCTTAATAGATGTTTTGGGTTTTTGTATCCGATAAGGGCTATAATTGAATTTATATAAACTTTGGCAAGAATAACTGCAGACATAGAGCTTGAACATAGTCCTTACATCTCAAGAAAGTGTTCTCTGACTCTTTGTGGGGAATATTCTGAAAATGTCAGCTCACTGGTCAAGAGATACATCAAAGAAATATAATTTTAACGACTTTGTTGGTGTATTATAAACAGGCTTAATACATTCTCCTAGAGGCTTTTCCTAGAGGCTTTTCTATAATTTCACTTTAGGTAAAATACGTTCATGTATAATTCCTCTGCATAATTCAGGTTCATCACCCCTCCAAGACAAGATAACTCAATATTTAAATATTGATATTGCCTAACTTACAGGGTCTTTTCATCCTAGCTCTCTGTCAACATCAGAGGTCATTCTTAATCTTTTTCTATGCCTCAATGAATATTTAATTGACTAATAAAATATAATAACTTCAATGGGCAAGTGACAGCACAAGACCCTCTCAGCCAGAAAAAAAACCTGTTTGGTGTTTAGAACAGTTCCATTGTAGGCAGGAGATGAGAGGAAAATTACAAATGTTACAGAGTCCAGCTTCGACTTTCACACAGGTTGATCCGAACACTGAATTGCTGATAAACCAAATAGCTCAAGTGGTGTAGGCAGATGTCTGAGACAAAAAGCTGTAATAGATGCTGGGAGAGGTTGTGGTTAGACATTGATGCTCCCCAAAATAAAGCTTGTAAGGTCTTCCGTGCCTGAGTGTTCGAGAGAGATGTCTTTTACACTAACACTTCTTTGGCTGTGCCCCTTTCCAACATTTCCTTTGCCTCTTTTCACAGTTGCACTGGGCAGCAGACACAGGAGCAAGAATAACCTACTCTCTCAGTGCCTTACTGCCAGTTTTTCAGCATTCAGACATCAGTTGCATTACCAGTCATACGCAGATGAATGCAAACATTAATTCTCCGAGAAAGTTTGGATTCTCCAGATACATTACTTACCTTCTCTAATAATTTTATTACTTCTAACTATTTTTTTATTCTTGCAAACTTTAATTTTTTTATATCACAGAGGTGTTTAGCTCCTCCCTATGACCTCTAATTGACAACACTGTTTTCCAGAGTCGTGATGAGGATTTTTAAATTAGGCTTCAACTAATTCAGGTCCTATCACTCCCCATCAGAATCACAATATTTTGCCAGCTCTCATTAATTTTTTATTTAAGTGAGACTGAAAAGCATGTTCTAATGTTTGTATTCAGGCAGATCTAAAGCAGTTGTCAGATTAAGATTTCGTCATACTTTGCCAAGGCATTACAGAAATCCAGCCCTACTCACTGTGTTGCTTTCATGCCCTAACTTAATACTGACATTGAAAAGGGAGGTAGACTTCTAAGTTCTAATTTGTATCATCAGTGTCAGCGACGTAAAGACTTGATATCTTTTCTTATTCTACTGGCAATAAATCACTGTCCCTATTAAAATAAGAATTTCTATACATTTCAGGAAATTCACCAACATCCCATGTAAGTCTAAACAACAAATTATTTCTAATATTAGAATTTTTTATAAAAACATTCTAAAAATACCCAGCTTCCTCTAAATATGTTATATCAGCCTATAATATGAAAGGATAAGGTGAAGGGCTTTTAGTAAAGCAAAAATGAACCTGCTCATAAAGTCTCTTGTTAAATGCTTGTGGAAGCTTTTCCTATAAATTCTTCTTCATTAAATATGAATTATAGCTCTTTAAATTATGGTGGTTTGAAAATCAGACAGGCTTAGCTTTACTGCTGCATATCCGCAGGCAATATAAATCTATTGTGAAGCGAATTTAAAAAGTTAACTTGGCAAAGCAGATCTGGGATGATTTGATCCTATGCTATGGAATTAAAAGCATGTTGCACTGAATCCAGGAAATGGTCTTTCCCAGAATACCTGGAAAATGTATTTTTTTCTAGTTTAAAGCATCTGGGTGTAAGAGCCATTAATCACAAATAGCTGGGCATTGGTCTGACCTGTTCTGCTTCTCCTTTCAGGTAATTCCATTTGATCTGTTGACACTATTTATGGTCTCCCAAGAGAAAAATTTTTGAAAGGGCACAGCCCAAAGAAGCAGAAGCTCACCATTTCCAGGGCAGATTATTATATGATGAGAACATACTAGGAAAGGCAGGGTTGCTAGTAGTCTGCAATAATACCCTGAGGTAATTCAAAAACTACAAGGCACTCAGCACCCTACACCGGATATTTTTTCCTAAGATCTGACACAAAATTGGGACCCTAGACACTAACATGATTTATAACTCTCAGGAAAAAAACATCATACACCAAACTGCTGGTAAATATTTATTTTTCAGTGGTAACTGTCACAACAAATAAGTCTGATGTATTAAACTAGGTTTTTAGACACTGGGCACCTACATTACTATCAGTTTTCATGGCAAATACATGTGCCTCATTAATGTTGCATTTCAGCATAATTCATAGTATAGTACTAGGTCATGGTTTTCCTGAGCTGCATTGCATATAAACAGGCTTCATTAAAGAACAGTTTTAGATTTTTTTACACTTTCTAACACTCAGAAGATAAATCCTGCAGACAAGCCTATCATTTTCCAATTTTTCCTGGGTCAAAGTGAAAATGATTCATATGCCAATCATTCCATCTTGGGACCTATAACACAATAACATATTATCAAACATGACATCAAAGTTGATCGGAGAGAAAATATCATGCTATATTGACATTATTATTTTAAACATTCCTTACTCTCAGCAAAGTGGCTTAAAGTGATTTATTTTCCATATGCTTGTAAAAGGGAAATTGACTTTTGAGGCACAGTGTACTAACAAGTAATATCTCTTTCTAGGTGTATGTCAACTTAAATATCCAGAAAATACCATTCTTTTCTTTGTTTATTTATGCTAACAGTTCCCTGAATTTTAGCAAAGAACAGAATATTTTGGTAAGTGATATACTTTGATTTAATAACAAAAGAAGATTTTTTTTCTTCATTTAAACATTTTTCATTCTATTTTGAACAGGTAGAATTAAATGCAAATTTCTGTCCACATTTTCAGGAGACTCTGTTTAGAAAATGAAAATGTGTCTTACAGTGTTCAACTCTGTATAATACAATAGCAGAAAGGCATTGCTGGGAAGTTATGCAAAAAAAACCCTACAGTGATAAGCTCCAACACAGCTGATTTTATCAGGAGTTATTAAAACATCTTTATATACACAGTTTTGAGAAACAGTGAGGAAAGGATGGAATGAAACCTCCTAATTTTAAGTCTTCTCCAGGAGGACATATTCAAATATAATATATATGAAGAAGGCAATAAAAGAGAAGTTACAGAGTACATTACTGAGAATATTTCATCAGACTGATATGTTCACGAAATTTCTCATCAAAAATGGAGTCAGTATCACCTGAGTGATGTATTAGAGACCAGATATTTAGGAGTGAACAATTGGAGCTATTTGGGATCAAAATAAATATTTAAAACCAGACTGTACACAGCAGAGTATCAAAAGTTTGTTCTACAGTTCCTGTGTAACTCTGCAATTCCTCTCTTCTTAGTCTGCCTTTCTGATGGTTTCCTGCTCATGTCACTAAATTCTTTTCTCTTCAGCCTTTTGAAAATGAGAATTTGAAGAGTGGAGCAACCATGAAAGGGAGAAAGAAATATAGGTTTCTTTCAATTGTCTGGAATATTGATTCCATATTGGATTTTACTGTTACACTCTAGTTCTCTTTGAGGTACTCATTTCATTCTATATTTAAATTAGAAGAAGGTCACTGAGAATTAACATACTGAAGGTGAAATCATATTCAGTAAAATTCAGAGACTTATTATTTAACTGCAGGAGAAACAAATTTTTTTCCTGAAACTTGTATTAATATGTTCATGAAAATGGAAATGTAAAAGAATAACATGTACACTACACTACTTCAGTTTGTTTTACTGCACTACTAGTAAAACAAACTAAATTTCCTCAGGCTATCAATAATTTACATAGAATAGCTTGACAAACAATTGATTAGAAAACCCGTGAGGTTTTTTCTTCCTTCAATATTTATGTTCAACTCTCTATTATTAGCATTATGTATTGCCAAAATCTCAGCTGAGATGCTTGGTTGAAATGACTCTCAGCTGAGTTATTTTATAAGCAGCTGAGAGCCACTCTGCAGAAGGACACACTGAGATTTATTTTATGAACAGAGTATTATATGCAACACAATGTCAAATTACCCACCAAGCCAAGCACAGTATCCTTGCTCCCACAGTACTCAGGAACTGCTGTTTAGGATAAAGGGAGTAGCTCATGCCAGAAAACCAAATATTACTCTCTTCTGTACTAGGAGACAAAATTTCCTAACAGTTCTTAAGAAAATTAACTGTTTCTAAGTCACAAGATGTGAGTATTCATATCTCAGGACCTGATCCAGAAAAGGTCTTAAGCATAAGCTTAACTTTTACCATGCTTTTAAGTGATTTGTTGGATTTGGGCCCTGAAACACATAACTACAAATCTTAGTCATCTGATGAAAGCGGCATTTCTAATTGCTGTATTACTCAATGTTTTCTATTTTTGTGAAGGGTGCAGCAAGAAATTTATATCAGTCATACAAATATGGGCCTTTTGTGGTTATTTTGGGGAGGTTTCAGTTATGTTTTAATTTTAAAATTAAAGAAAAAAGGTTTTCATCTTCAAAGAAATCAGTTAATACTCATTAATTGCTTGAACATCATTAATAAATTCCTATTAATTTAGCTTACTATCAAGGTGTAAATTTTAATCTCTGAATTATTTACTTTATCATAGTAGTGAGTTAAGGGTGTACCAATACAGAACGAGAATTCTACTTAAGTGAGAAAACTCAGAAATACACATAACCGTAGTGGAAACTTTCAATATATACACATAAAGATTCTCAATGCCAGAAATAAAAGCAAATGAGCAGATCTTGTACTATGTGTATGTAAGATGAAATTAAAGTACTTCCTCAATAGTACTGCAAGTGAAAAGAACACTTTACTCATGTAAATGGTTTGTATTTATACATTGCTACATACTGTACACTTAAGTGTATCTTTTACTATATATTTCATTTTACTCTCTAGTTCACTATAAGGAAACCAACTGCACATCACTTATTTAAAATGTATGTCTGTACTTCTGCTATGTAGAACATTGTGTTTAACTCTGTCAGGGGCACTGACTCCAGAGAGCAATCAGGATTAGGCGTGTTTTCTATACTGCTTTATAAAGATGAAGTTAGTCAGCAGGTACAGAAGGTTCTATTTTAACCTATTTTATTTTAACTTAATTTTCTATCTAAAATGCTAAAAACATTACTTACTTTCTTAATGATTGTCTAAGTCTTGGAATGACATTTCAAAGCCAGGCACATTCTTTTCTGATTTAAATATTTTTGTACCAAATATGCCTTTCTCCCTCCTGCTGCTTCTCATTGCACTCCAAGGTCTTACCTCATTTTACTTCTGAATTGTATTGCGTAGGAATAATCTATATAGTTACATTGTGATTTTTGGGTTTCCTCAATCAGCTGAGCTAATTCCATAAAGCAGAAGAGACTACAGAAGATGCTGTGACTCATTCCAAGGCAGAAAAACCTCTCTGCAGCTCTATATACTCCTAAAGGCACTCCTCTATGTACTGAGCAGCTGGCCTCTGTCTACAAGTTACTGTGAAAAGTATTGTAACTGAGTTTTTCCTCCAGACAGAACAGTAATGTACATGCTGGGAATTCTTGAACACTTATTTCTGTATCCTGGAATTGATTTGATATTAAGAAATTCATTTGTTTTGCTCATTTGCAATGTAACAAGAGATATCAGCCCAGGATCTGAGAGAGATCAAAGATGAACATACTCCTAGAGGTTATTTTGTCATGTCTAAACTCTTAATTTTAACACCCAAGGAGCTGTTGCATTTTCTTTTGTTTAACATTATTTTTATTTCTTCTCCATCACATTATAGTAAAATATGTCCTAAGGGCAACCATTCTCTGAGATCTGAGGACTCAGTCTGCTATGCCACTCCTTCCCTCTAACCTCCAGTGAATACACCGCATGATGGGAGCCTGAATAATGAGTGAGGACAGCAAATGTAGGCCACAACACTGTTAAATCCCTTTTAATTGTATGGCTCAGAAAATAACTAGACTGTAATCTATTTGACATTGTATTAAAGTCCTGCATTAAGTGTATACTTTCAGGCTTGGAATAGAGTAATTCAGAAATATAAATCACACAGTTCATTGAGGGAGTCAAAGAGGGATCTGCAGTAATGTGAAAATCATATATATGCATAAATAAACGTATACATATATATATGTACATAACCTAAATATGCATATATATATATACACACATACATTTACGTATTTGTATATGAATGTAGGACAGGGGCAGTTGCACTGTCAAGTAAGAAATAAAATATTCATGTTTAGAGGAAGACAGTTTGCAGGAGACTACTTTTGGGAGCCATAAGTACATCTTCAGTCTGCTCTTTCTTTCTGCAATATATGCAGTCTCTATGTCCAGCTTAAAGGAGCAGGAAAAATGAGTCATAGAACAAGCTTTCCTGAGAGATGCAGTGATATTTTAGAATAAGGGTATGCTGATACCTCATCTGGAAAACAGTCTGAGGAAAAGGCTGGAAGATACTCATGGGAAGCAAAGCTATGTGAAAAGCAATAGCCCACAGGAGAATATTACTTTCCTGTTGTCCTCTTGAAACTACAGAGGAGGAAATAGATTGTCAAATGTCCTCACAAATCTCATGAAAGACAGAATGCACAAGAGACAGAATGACCCTGTGGTTCGTGCAGTGAGGTCTAAGGTAAATCTGCCTCTGTCTGTTCATGTCTTCTGCAGTCAACAAATACAGAGAGGGGTGAGTATAAAACCAAACAGGTTTCTGAGCAAAAGAGAAAGACAGAGGTGAAGTTTGTTTTTCTCTACATGATGTTGTTGACATACCATGTGCCACACTTTAAAGAAATGGTTCCTGGTGCCAAATGTTTTCCTTCTTACAAAATAAAAATTAATCCTAGCAGACTGTTTTCTTCTCAGTTTTCTTTCTCAAATCTGTAATGTTTACAGACAAGTCAACACAATGATCACTTCCCATAAAAATGGGAAATTTGTGTGCTCCTCTTCATTACTCCAATTACCCAGCTTGGATCTTTGCTGGGATATTTCAGCAGTCATCAGGTATATACTTTGTGGGTCCTTTTTTCTTATGCAATCATCTTGTTTTGGAGCATACACTGAAAGACATGGCTAATTTGATCTCAGCCCATAATCACACTTCAAATACGTTTTTTAACTATATTACTTCAAACATCAAGTTATCTTGACCTTTCTATATAAACATGGACAATATATTAGATTTTGGGAATATTTGTATTTTTTTATTATGTTTTCCAGTGGGATTGCTGAAGGTTAACGTATTAAAGTCTATTTTATATAGATGTTCCTAGTATGTCATTTTCACAAGTATTTTTTCTAGCAATCTCATATAGAAACTATTGCAATAATCAGGCAAGGGGTATTAAAACAACCAAGTTTTTTAAATACCTGATGAAAAGCCATAAGGATACTTCTTGTTGCATTTTCCCAGAATGTATTACATAAACACAGTTTTGTGCTTACGAAGCTCTCCACAGGATCTGGAGTCTAGCAGGTCTTCAGAAATAGAAAATATTTTGTAGTCACAAGCCATTTCATTCATCTCAAGGCTGTCCTTTTCACAAGAAAGCAACAGGTAAAATAATAATGTTATAATTTAAGTTTTTTGAGTGACACCACATCATCCCTTTAAAAATGTTTGAATAAAACTTGTGGTTAAAGACACTAAATAATAGTTACACTGCCAATTAAAAATTTTTAACACGTTTTAAATGGTAAAAGAAGTACATTAGGTAAAACATTCATTAAGGGATAGTAGGACTACACAGCAATATTTGTTTCTATGGAAAGGAGATAACTGAACAAGTATTTTAACAGCATGTGTAAAAAATGGTTCTCATCTTATTATTGGACAAAAACACTTTCACCTTTAGAATAAAATTTGTATTTATGAATAGTTACTGCTTGTAGTACAGATGTTACCTTTGAAGTCACAGATACAGACTCCAAACATCACTGAACTTGAAAAGTGTTGAGGAACTTTTCTCATGGTGGTGATTTCAGCAGAGAGAGCTCAGCATCTTGTTGGACTTCACACAAAACCTGATGAAATATCAAGACCACTTCATTATCTAGTTCTTAAGCAAGGCATTTTCCTGGGATTTTCCTGTGAAATACGCCTATAACTTTGTACAAGCATTTGGTAAATTAACCTTCTTTTTTTCTCTTTCTACTAGCTATAGGAGAAAGCTCTAGCTCTATTTCAATCTGCTCCCAAATCAACACCCACATTCTAATTGTTAAAGAGAAGTACAATTACTTTGGTTACTTTTTTTTGCTATGCCCACGAGGTCAAGCATCATACATTAGTGACTGAGTCTAGTCCAAAGAAGATAGGGAGCTGGCTCACCAGGAGACTGGAGCTGTGTGTTCTCAACTTAGGCATGACTGTTAATCTAGCCTGACTACTAAAAACCACTGTTCTTGTTAAGTGTATGTCTTGTATATTAGCAGGGAATGTAAGGGAGCTTCACCTACTACAAAAGGCTTCGCAGCCTGTAGGTCAGCTAGAACTTTCAAACTCCTACCCCTTGGGAGCACTTCAGTGCAGTGACAATTCAAAAACATTTATGAAGACAAATTATTTCCTGCTAAGCCTTTATTTAAAATTCAGGCATGACCTGCTCTGAATTGTTTTCAACTCATTCACTCTTTTGTCAAATTGCAGAAGAAGTATCTATTTATTATTATCAATGACACACAGCAATGGAGAACACTCTAAATTATTGATGGCCTTTGAACACTAGGAAGGATTGTGAGGTATAAGACAAAGGGTAAGTTTCTTCATAGATTACTTAAAGTATTAATATTGTAAATCAGGGAAAACAATTACAGTTCTTTCCCTAGTAAATGTTCTCCAAAAAAAAAAAATGCTTTTGGAAATTGCCCAATCCAGACACCAGGACTATGACTTTTAAATATTAAAAGGATACTGCAAAGGTAAGTTAAAAATAAATCAAAGGAAAGATCACAAGACATCAGATTTGTAGTCTACCTACGAAAAAAAATCCTCTCATTCTCAGTTACATTGTACACATCACAGAAAAAGTCCCTCTCATGGCCTAGAATTCAGAACAGTTTGGAAGAAAGGATGTACTGCTGCCAAGAACAAGGAATGTAGAAAAAAGCTTGAATGGGTCAGGAATAGCCCACTAATGGCAGGCAGCCACCCTGCACAGCCCTGCAGGACTTTCTCAGAGAGTCTGAGCTCGGTGCTCAGCGGTGTCACAGCCACTGTGAGCAGCAGGGCCCTCCACACACTGTGGGTCTTTGTGAAACAAAACCCAGACCTTTACAGGGGTTGTACGGAGCAGGTCAAGTCAGAAAACCCAGCACATGCTGCGGGTAGTGTTTTACTGCACATTCAGACAGCAGCACACATGTTTGCTTTCACAGGTTAGGAAGAAATTTCTGAGTTTTAAAGTTCAGTTTGCTGTATGGAAGAATGCAATACACTTAAATCCTCACACCACAGTGAATGGCCATATTTCTCACTTGAGCACACACATTTTCCTTTGAGGTACCAACCAATAAAGGGCTGGTTCTTTAATGTCTACCAGTCCTACCTTTTCAGTACAATAAATTTATTGCCAGTACACTTGTGTGAATATGGGAAAAAAATGTGCAATGTACAAATGATATTGCAAATTGATTACTGCAAATAAAGAAATTAACTGTTTGTGTCAGCAGTGGAAAAAGTTCTATATCCGCCCTGTATATTCATATTATTAAGATCACATTTACACAAGTTTATTTTTCATAAGAACAGGGAAGTGGAAAACTCTTTAAAGAAGCGTGACTGTAAATTTGAAATATTATACCTTGAGAAGCTTTTAATGTGTAACCATAAAAACCTGAGAAAGATTTTTCTGTCTTATTAAAAATTTTGCACCTGCTATTCAGATAATTGCTATGATTTTGTTTGATTACAGCTGATACATAGCGCATCAATCATTATCCAAGAACAGACATTTGTCTGGCAATAGTATCTGAGATTTTGGTAGATGACTCAGGAGGTTTACATAACAAAAACCTATGGTCTGGCATGAATTATTGTTTTGTGATGTAGCAGTTTTAAGCCAGAGCCTTTCAGAAAGTAATTTTTTGTATGCTTATCCTACGTGTAAAATTTATTCTTTAAATCATTTTTTCTTTGTATGGAAGCCATGCCTTCTTTCTTCATCTATAAAATCCCCAATGCCTATATGATGTTTACTACACAATTGTATTTGTGTCTAATGTCTCCCTCTGCTCCCCTATAAAACTGCATATGTTTGAGTGAACTGCTGGCAGAAAGCAACTGGTTCTTTGTGAACCAGACTAACTCAAATGAACATTTATCCCAGAACAATTACATGAGAAAACTAATTCTGTAATAAAGAGTAAGAGTTATTTATTAGAGCTTCATGATGGTTGAGTTAATAAAAGTGGAAAAGGTCTTTAAGTTTAAAGAAGTGAACTATTAGAAAGCAAATTAGGAAAAAAAATTTATTAAGGCTTTTTTCTAGTATTCATCCTTCACCTTAACAGAGTCTGTTTGGCATATGGTGGCACTAAAAGGTGAGCCATAAAAATATTAAAAATTAAATTAAATTAATAAAAATAAAATAAACTCTTCTTTTGTTTAAAGAAGCTGTGTTTTTAATAATTAGTTTCAGGAAAAGATATTAGAATACAGTTAGGAAAACAAATAATTTAAAAAATACAAACCCTTGCTATTTCCTTGTTGATTAAGTTAGAAAATAATTTGAAGTAGAAAATGTATTTTTTAGATTTTATGTCTTATATAAAATTTAATAAGGCTTTATTATTTTTCTGAGTTGTAGTATTTTAATGATTTCTAATTAGATGCAATTAGCACTATTTTGTACTACAGGATGCCACAAAAACAGTAAAAACATTGGAAGAAAAAATACTTAAGAAGTTACTTTTTTTTCCCCTGCGTTGGTAACAACCAAAATTTCCTTCAAAAGAAAAAGTACCTTTGAAGAGAAAGCACGGGGGGTAATTGGGACACTGCATGAGATGTCATATAATACAGCAAGGCCAGTCTTTCTGCATGTTCTACATGTTCTCAGGAGAGTAAGACAGAAGTATTTTCTCATTAATAAAATTTAAACATACAAGATTTTCCTTTATACACTCAATAATTTTTATATTTTCTCAGATGTAAAAGATGCAACAAAAAATCACACATGGGTCAAAAAAAGTAATTTAAACAATGTTAATGTATAATTAAATAACATATTTATATAGACACTATTATTTCTGGAGTAAGGTGTCTGGGATATGTAAAGAAAAAGCTATGCAATCAGAAAACTGATTTGGAGATCTTTGCTAACATTTTCTTCTATGTTACACAGCTATTTTCTTTCTATGATTTGTTGTTTAAATAAAAATTAAGGAATCTCGTGTGAATATGGGCACTTTCTGACCAAAATATGTTTGAAAATTTTCATTCTTCTTGTTGCAGGAAAGCATTTTCCTTAAGCAGTGGAAAAAACCAGTTATTTAGGGAGAGTAGCACCTCTACCTTCATTCTCTTTCCCTTTGTCCTTCCTTGCCCAATGTAATCCACCTTTATTAGCTTCTACCAGCCACACGTGGTCTCTGCAGCCAGAAGGCAGAAGAAAACAGTGCAAGTGCTGTGCTTCTGGGTAGGGGCTGGGATGTCCTCTCCGTTTTCTCCTTTTAAACCTAAGTCAGGGCCTATAGGAGACAATCACCTTGATGAGCAGTAATTTCACTTCTAAAAACCAGAAAAGAGTTCTAGTGTATCTCACTAACCATTTCATACAGCATTTCTTAACGTAGTCTATGTTTGAGACTCATGGGTACCTTAAGAGTGAACAAAATCCATTAAAAGTATGAGAAGAAATTAGATGTAGATTTTCTTCTTTAAACTCACTTTGAAGCTCACCCTTACTCTTGCCAAAATATATTTTCATCATATTTTTTCTATTTTAGCAGTTGCTTTTAAAGTACTTTTTATGAGTAAGCATTTAGAATATTATCTTTTAAAAAACCCATGCAATATAAAAACTGTTTATGTAGCTGAAGAGTTCTTTGAAAAAAAAAAATGCATGCTGTGAGGCACAGCTGCAAAGGAAATTTCAAAATATTTCCATAAAGCTATGATCAGTATTTAAAGATACCAAAAAAAGACTCATTTTTATCTTTACTCTGGTAAAGGATAGTACTACATTTTTTTCTGTCAGCTAAAGTGAATACTCAGCATGAAAAGCACAAGCGACAATTTACTCCAAGGTAAATTTCCAAGTAACAGAAACACTATTTTAAATGTATTTTCTTAACAAATTACTGCATGCACAATCATAGGAAATTCTGTCTATGTCAGAGCAAATCTTACTATTTTTTCTCAGAGACAGCTATAAGGGACATAGGAAGTTTTCATTTTTTTTCAGGTTTTATAATACCTGCAGCTTTAGCAATTTTTTTTTCCGCTTAGTGGGCTGAAGTTCTTTAATATTGTAAAATATCTCTGATAGTCCATGGATTTGTGGCATAATGATGCATCAAAGGCTGGACTGCAGAGGAGATCATCCTATCGTCAGAGGGGAGAAGAGTGAATGAAAATCCACTAAATACACTAGGACTTCAGCAATGAGAACCAATAGAATTGCTTTAGTCAATGCGTTCATAACCTAGATGAGGGAGTACTTGCTAATGGATAATAACATCTTCATAGCATTGTTATCTGCTCCCAGCTCTCCCCATGACCTAAGATCACCATAAGTATTCTAGCAATGCTTACAGAGATGTCTCAATGAAATTTGTTTCCTCATCAACTGAAAATTTCCACTGTTCTCCTGGTTTCCTAGAAAGGCTTTCATGGACATTTGTTTCCAATTAAAAGAAGAACTAAGCAAAGTTTTGTGAAAAAAAACCTGTGAGTGGAAAAAATCTTTAATTTCTTGAGCATATATATTTCTTATTAAGATTTACTGAAATTCTTGCTGAGTTATTGAACTGTTTTACATGAGGAGAGTTATTAATACATTTCTGATCATTTTTAAGCAAGATTTTTTTCAAGAATTACATACTTCACCATAAATGTAGATGAGTAATAGCAGCATTTTACACTTTGTACTGGGGAATTCTGTAACAGACCAAGCACAGGAAGGAGACAAAAATTTTGTGTCAGATAAAGAAAGATGATTTAGACTGGGTTTTCTTTGGGGGAGCAAAGGGAATTTGTTTGTTTTTATTTCTTTTTAGAAAGTGATTGGGACCTAGTAAGTTTTTTAACATATCCAGAACCAATACTATCAGATTACCATGAAAATCAAATTCCACTGGATCCAATATCCGTTTCTTCACTACTTGCACCAATGAAAAAATATCTCTTGCTTTGACAAATCAATTTCAAATGTGCCTTCACGAAAAGAGCTATTTTCTCATCAATACAATCCCCGAGTAACACATACAAAAAAGCCATCACAATGTATAAGGGTATTACAGAAAATTTTTATTGCATATATAAAGTGAATTTTTATTTATATATATATTCATATATATATATAAATCATTTCATTCATATATGAAATATGAGATATATATCATACCTCTGATCATGTGTCTAGGAATGTTATTACAAGAAAAATATAATATATATAAATATAAAATTCTTTAACATGTAAAGAACAAGTTTACTTCAAGAGCTGTAGGTTACACTGTAAGTATATTATATTCTATTCCTCAACAGAATTAGTTGTTCTAAACATTTTAACTACTTTTCAAAAGAAAAGTAAACCCCGCATTTTTTAATTTATTTTATTAACCAGCAGTCCTACATCACTATGCACGTGCCTGGATATACACTGCATAAAAAAAAAAAGAACAAAAATTGCTCCGCAGTAATGAAATTCCTAAATAGTTTGTGATGTGTAATTTGGGATTAAAAGAAGATATTACTTCTAACTGAGTTACAGTATTAACTTTCCCTGTTAGAGGGAGACCATAATTATAAACTGCCATATTTTCAAAGAAAAATGCTGTAAAATCTACTTTGTAGAGACAACTGTGGTTTTTTTACTATCTATAACAGATGGATATGGCCCAAGAAATGAAGCATTTGGAAGGGCTGAGAGAAGCCTCTCGGTAGTCTCATCAAAAACTTCTCAGATAACACTATTTCTTGGCATCACGGAAATTTCCTGGCAATATAAAGACTGTAAGAAAGATAAATCTTATATCCTCTCCGTACACAGAAATTGGGAAGAAAAATATGCAACACTTTTCTGCATGTTTCTCTTTGGACACTACAAATCCAGTTTGGAGCACTACAACGAATCTGTTAAGGCCTCCAAATGCTACAAAAAGTAGTGCAAAGGACTAGAGGCAATATATGTCCACAGTCTGGTCCAACACTGGTGAAATCTGCTGCTCCTCTGGCCAGCCTCCACAGCAGTACTCCCTGCGTGCTGCAGATGATGTCCACTGCTGGTGAGGAGAGCAAGATATTAGGACAATTCTCAGCAATTTGAGGGACATCCTGGAAAAGACACATGAATGGGTGGACAGGAAGGACATTGAAATGTGATGGCGATGGATTTTTTGGATGAGACAGGTTGGGAACAAGGAACGTTTTATTGATTTCTAAAGTAAGGAAAGAAGTAAAGAACTTATAGTTTTGTACCAGAAATTCTTTTCTTCTACCTGCAGAAAAGGAAAGAACATTTTCTCTTTTTTTATTACAGTTATTAAGTCTAACTTGCCATTGATTTTTAAGAAGAAAGCCTATGTTACTGTACTTCCAAATGTGCCTCAATTCTCTAGGGACTTTTTCTGAGAGAATCCAGGAACCGTAAATATCTTTGACTTTTTAATGCATCACAATATCAATAATTTAAAAGGTTATTCTAGAAGAACTTTAAAAATGCTCTACTGGTTTTAATGTTACAACACAATAGCCCTTCCTGCAATAAAATATTTGTGCATATGTTACACGAGATATCTTTATTGAGCTATTTACTTCATGTTGGGACTTTTTTCTTTGTAAACATTTTATCTTCATCTTTCAGTAGTCCAAACTGCTTTCATCAACTGGGAAATACATTTGCCTTCTGGGAAATTCCCCACAGTGTTTCTGAGTTCTGCACACAATCCTAGAGTTTTATATAAAAGACTTTAATTTCCTCTCCATTTATTTTGTGGTTTAGTTTGGTCAGCAATTGTGCTGCCTAAGGGTTAGTTCCAAAATTGCCATTAAATAATGAGCAGATACAGGGTTGAAGTCAATTGCAGAACACCCTGCTAAGATTTTTGACAAGGCCTGGAACTCTACAGCTACAGAAAAACTTCATGGATCTGAGTTTTCAAAGATGTTCAAAGACATCAGAGTTAAACCCGATAGTTATGAACCTTTGAAGCTTGGTATAGCTATCTAAAATTGTATTTTCTTCACCTGCCATACAGGTAACTACGTGCTGCTTTTTTAATTTCTGTAATGTTTAATGGCAGAAAAATCACATAGCTACATGCAAATTTTTATTTTATATATATATAATTAATTATTATTTTATATACATATAATGAATAATATAGATATTATTCATTTCATTCATATATGAAATATGAGATATATATAACATCTGATCATATAGCTGGAAATGTTAGTACAATAGTAAAAGTGTAATGAATCTAAATATAAAATTTTTAACATGTAAAGAACAAGTTTACTTCAAGAGCTGTAGGTTATATTGTAAGTATATTGTATTATATTCCTCAAAAGAATTAGTTGTTCCAAAACTTTTAATTACTTTTCAAAATAAAAGTAAACCCCACATTTTTAAAGCTCTTTAATAGAGCTTACTAGAGATGGTTAAGAAATATTAAGAGCCACAGATAAAAGAATAGAAAAATGAGAATTTAATTTTGAAAAAGGAACTAACTAGTGACTTTCTATCTAAAAATTCTCACCTTCCCACACAGTAGTACTGTATAAGCCTAATTTTTCCAAGAAAGATATTATGGTGATTAGCTACAGTGGTCTTTCATTCAGGAATAAGATTTGCTTTTAAAGGTTTACTTTCGCTCTTCAGCTTGCATTATCATTGCTTTGGTTTTTACCAATTCCCTTCTTCACAGAATATTTCCAAAGTAAACTTATTTTCCCCTGAAAGGAATTCCTGGAAATGCAGTGGCTTATTTTCCTGGAACAACTACTCAGAAAATTTAATAAAGCTAGATAATATATTTCAATTTCTTTTGCTTCATTTTGTTGTGATCAGCAGGATTTAATGTGTTGCCTTCTCTGTCAGGAAAAAAGAAACCACAAACCCAACACACAGCGCAGAGCATCGTATGAACATATTTTTTCTTATGCATCTGGCAAAAATTCCCATTTTATGTTTTCTCTGGCAAACTACAGTTAAAAGTGACTCAGGAAATATGTGTTATTACCCTTTCATTCAGCCTTTTCCATGCATAAGTCATTCTTTTTTCTCATTTCTTTCAATAAGTTTACTCACTGACATATTCTCCTGAATGCTCAGTCTACATACATGGTGCCTGTGTGACAAAAGGTGGAGGGTGGAAACTGTGCAATTTTTCAGCTCCGGAGAGTTGAACAAGCTCTTTCCAGAATTATGGAGACTTATGAACACCGAGCTTTGATTTTACTGTGGAAAAAAAATTAATTCCATCTCCATCATTCATTCTTTAATTAGAAAAATGATTTTTGCATTACATGCAAACTGAAGAGGAAAATTTTCCTCCCACAGAAGTCAGCCCATTTGCCACTAAGTTCAGTAATTTCAAGATAGATTGTTGCTTGATATATTTTTTTCCCCTCAGGATTTCTCATTCTCAGTCTATTTTTAAATTTAGTACATGATAAATTCACAAAAACAAAATATTTCTTGCTCTTAGTTACTCAGAGACTTTGCATAACAAGTTCAGGTTGCCAGCCCTGGACAAGAAAATCTCATTGTACCTGTGAGCTGTAAAAGTATAAATTTCGGTATTTTTCGTAAACTAGAGTGAAATGATTAATTTCTGCCTGATAGATGTGTACTGATGAGTCCAGTGTATTGTTGCAGTCCTTACCTACTTTTTTATTCTCAGCACTCTATAAACCAATATAGGAAGAAAGCCCAACTGTGTTTTTCTTAAAATCCAAGCCCCAAGTTGCAGTTGAGAGTCAACCCAGCTGTTCTTGCAGGCCAACTATTTACTTTCAGATGTTCATCTAATATCCCTCTGTAATCAATGCAACTCCAGGAGGCAATTTCACCCATCATAAGGCAACTGACAGAAATAAATGGACTAACCAACTCTTCCCAAGTATTGACCTGGATTCACTGCAGAACGGGTCTAGCTAGCGTAAACAAAGCAAGTAACCGTAGGTAGAAAAAATTAGGTCACAAATCTCTATATAATAAAATTACGTGTCACACATTACAGTCTTTGTAGGATAATATAGCAAATATTCAAAGATTTAGAAAAGTACACATTTAAGAGTTTATATGCCCAAAACCATGGACACATACAAAACTGTATCCTTTCTTCTTCTATTATTTCCTATTACTTTGTATTAGCTCTCCTAACATTCAGTTTTGTTTTTAATTCTGTTAATGAATCCAGACATTGGAAAAATTATCACATTTTTCTTGACTAATTTCCCACCTTAACCACCTCTATATAATGGAGTATGGCCAAGCTTAGCTTATTGTGGAGATTTTTATTTTGTATGTCACCACTCCCTTGGACTCTCAGTTCTCTCCACTGCAAGCTCACAACAGAACAGTCCTGGACTCTGCAGTCACTAGCCCTTCTCCCTAAACAAGTATCTGTCATCATTCAAGTACACCAAGCAGTACATGTTACAAGGCCCAGGTACACACTCATGATGGAAAAGCAGTATTACTACACTAGTTTCCAGTATACAGATATTTCTTAAGAAATTATTGCCTTTTAATTAGTAAAGAAACTGAATTACCAGAAAAACTGCTAATCATAAGTCATATTAGCTAGGGTACCCAACAAATATTTGCTGCAGTGAGAAAATCTTTACACTGAGCAAAGATTGTTCAATGTATTTCTATACTTTCTAAGAGAAAAAAAAATATTGCTTTTTGATTTAAAAAAAAGGCCAACCTAATGAAATCCTACCTGCAAAAGGTCAGTTTACTCAAAGTGATGCATTTCTAAAAGTTAAATGACTTTTAATTTCTTCAATATTACAAGCTCATGTTGAGAAATCCACTTCATTACATGTAGTAAAATTTGATTACCTCTTTTATTCCTCACATTATTGTTGCACTTACCCTACAGTGTCAGGCATGAATGACTCACTGTATGTATGTACACAGTCTGAATGAACATACACATAGTGTAGACCAAAGTGAGACCAACAAAGCCATACAGAGAGAGTGACTCTGGTGCCGTGTATCTCATACTTTTCTCATTCTTTGAGGTTTCTTTTAATACATGAAAGCAAACCTCAAAAACTGGGAATTTTTTTATAGATCACAAAGCACCGTTAATCAAATGCAAATATTAGAGAGCCTACATGGTTTTCCCACACCAGAAAAGAGCTAATGGGGGGAGGGGAAGACAAAAAAGTGCATTTCTGTACTGTGTATTTAGCTTGTCTGGGCTATATTTACTGGTGTTTGATTTAGCTGAACACATGAACCTTTACAATATTATATCACACAGCTCATCTGCAAGCAGTGCCGTATTTGTTGCTGATTAAATAAGACTCTTCAATGAACTTCTAAGTGACAGATATTAAGAAATCTGCTTAAATTATTCCTTCTTCCTTAACAAACCTTCTTAAATTATTTTTGATAGTCATAGTTTCTGTCATTAGTGGGGCAGACTGACAGATTATCAATGACATGTTTATGCTACCACTGGTATTCCCTGGCAGCCAGGACATGGAAGGAAAATTCTTGGAAAACAGTATGTATACATTACAGTAGAAGTTTACCATTTGGTTATTTGCACTGAATTTTGTGTTAATTAAAAGGGCATGATGGTGGAGTGCTCCTAAATTGGGCTACTGGTTTCGTTGCAAGCAGGAAATGCCATACATCTTTGTTCTTTTGTAGGCAGCTTCTCTTTATGACAGCCATTTCGTTTTGTATTCTTTAGAGGCTCAAACACAGCAACACTCCATCATTTCTGAATTACATTTGGATCTGAATTGCATTTCACCTTTTCTTGGTAGAATTTTCACCTTTCTAAGACTAATTCACTGAAAAGGAGAGGGCCAGAAGCTCGCTGTTGGAGGCAGTGAGGGAGCTTGGTGGGAGCCAGAGGCAGCCCCAGTGCAGGGCATCAGGCATCGATACTGCACAATGCTGGGACTGCTGGTGTGCTTAAATTACTGGCAGCTGATCTGCTTCCTGCTGTTTCCCAAGGAGTCAGACATGCGTAACAGCTACGGGATTAACGAATGCACAACACATTTGTGCTGCCTGAGGAGTCACCAGAGGTGCATGTATCATGGATCCTCTATTTGACTCTGAGTTGCTTGTAACATTTCTTCTAAATCAGAACATTCACACTATTTTTAAAAAGTAGGCTGAACAAGACTCTCAGGCTATAGAAATACACTGTGTACTTCCAAGACGATGGAGCTGCATCTGACTTTTCTTCAACAGGGAAGAGTCCCCTGTGCTTTCTGCTCTGTCAAGTATTTCACAGTCCATGCAATGTGCAGTAGTTTCCTGAAAGCTGCATTTGTAAAATGTACCAACTGCCTGGTCCATATCAGCCTGATAAAAATATGTAGAGCCAAGTTCACAGCTGTTGCAAATGTGTATCATTCCAGTGAAGTTAATGTGGCCATGGGGATTTCTGCTCCCAGACCCAGAGAATTGAATGCTTTCTAAACAGAACAAAAATAAAGTCTTACAATAAAGTCATAAGACCTAATAATAATTACTGCACTACAGTATGAGTGATAGCATGATAGCTAGAGGCAAAAGGAAGCGCAAAAGGATGGGTATGCATTTAATGTTTGCAATCTAGTAAGTACAGTAATTGCTGTAATTATATACTATCCTCAATATTGTACTCTGTCTGATAGCCAAGCATCATTCTATAGCATATTTATGCGGCAGCCTTCTCTACAGCTAAAATATTTTCATACTTTAAGTAAATCCTGGAAGATAAAATCTTCTCAAGACAAGCAGACTCTACAGTTTGCTGCAGTCAAAAAACCACTGACCTTCAAACTCCTCCTTGCATTATATTACCTATGAGATATTAGTTCTGCGGATGCTTTTAGAGTGTTCAGTTAACTCTGGTGGGTATGATGTTAGACCAGCTGCATTTAAGTTCTGAGATTTGAATTTTAGCTGTTTGTTTGTTTTCACTTGAACTCAGAATATACCACTCTGAAGTAGGTGAGTAAAGCTATCAAAGTAAACATTAGTCCTACCTGGATTTGAAGGAATCAAGAGAACGTAATGAATATCATCCCATTTCTATGACTAGAATTTCCCTGAAATCATTTAAATATGTGAGATAAAAAGAGATATTATTTAAATTCTTTTCTTAGAAGACTTTCTGCTTGGTGGTACAACATGGGATTGTGGTCCCAATCTAACCTGAAATGAGATATTTTAGGCTTTCTATTAGGTACTCAGCTACTGCTTCCTTTTCAACACTTCAAAATCTGTTACTTAGAAGAAAAAGTCTGCATAGTTCATTGACCATAATCTGTCCCCACAGTACTCCATAAACTATGGTGTGATTACACCTTTCTTTTCCAACTTTTCCTCTAAATGATAAGAAATCAGAAAGCAATATGCTTAATGATGAATTTGTATAAGTATCACCCTGCAGTTTAAAAGTCTGGCCCAGACTTTTGCAAGCACAAAAGCCACAGTTACTCCTTAATTATGTACCATTTTTAACATATTCATTCTCCAAAGCATACACAAGAAAAGACAGAGAATAAACCTGAACTAGCTCCTGTCCTAGTGACACTAATACCTCCTTTCATTTCGGAAAAGTCAGGTTCAGTTCTGCTATCAACATCCAGAGACGTTAAAAAGGAAAATTATTCAGAAAGGTGATTCAACTGGAGCCGGTCAAAAGATACAGACTTCTCGAAACAGCCTTACACCGTCAAGAGGTTCATCTAATTAATTTATCTAAGAGGTAATACAACTACATGCTAGAGGGATCTATACAAGGAAAAGATGAAAAGATCTCTCATATTAAGGCATAAATGTATCAAAAGTGGAGCACAATTAGACAAAGTTGAACTGCTGAATATAGGTTAGTACTGAGAACAAGTGGTGGCTCTGTTATGGTATTACAATCCACCCACTGAAAGGCTAGTTTAGAACACCCGCAAATTCTGGCCTTGATGTAGAAACTCTGTTCACAGATGACTTTATATGAACTGTAAAAATACTCTCTATTTATCTGTTAATCCCTGTTGATGTGCTTTAGAGAGTGCCATTACCAGGGAAATGCAAACAGTTCGGTCTTGCTGCCATTATAAAGAAAATCTTGAAGTTGGGAGCAATGCTCCTCTCAATACTTCAGGAATATGATAACATAAAAAATATCTGGAAACAAGAAGGGATAAAATCAACACTCAATTTTAGCAAGAAAGTGTTATGTAATTACAGAAGATAATGATCTTCCTTGAAAAACTTAAGCTGCAAAACATTTGAAAATGCATGTTTACTTGAAAGCCTTTTGTGGATCGTGATTAGCAGCAGCACTAAATCACTGTGTATGTGAATGTAAAATCTCCCATATGGCACAAAGTGCAAGTACAGAGAGTGTGGTGAGCTCATCTGCTAAATGCCATTCAAATCAACATTAAAATCAGTGTGGATTGTAATACTAACCTACTTATCCATCAAATGTAGCCCTCAGGATTTGCCATTGGAATTGAACACAATCATGACTATGTAGCACTTTTAAATTCTTTGAGAAGGCACATTTCTATTTTTCTTTCATTTTTTTTTAAATGGTACATCTGCATGACTTAATATTTATTATGTCAATTTTCTGCTTCATTGGGCAATGAAATAATATGGTGGAGAATTTCTTTTTCTTCTGTCCTTGGGTTACATAACTGTGAATAATTGGGAATAATTGTGAATTACTTTGAAAGAAGAGGAAAAGAAATGGATAATTCATCTGAGTTTTTCTCTCACAGAAATAAAACAAAGACAACTTGCAAGCTAGAGATGACTTAGTGGGACAATGGGAGGAGAAAACTGGGTCCAGAGAAATTTATAGCATTTAAGTCCTGTTTTTCTCATTGGCAAAGAAACCTGACAACTATTTAAAAATATATAGGTTCTTTCTTGATAGAAATAGAAAAAGACACATGAACTGTCTTTCTGGACAATCAGTGCTGCCTTATCAGTTCTTTAGAAAGTAAATGCACTAATGTATTCTTGAAAGAATGTATTTAAAATCATCTTTTACTCTGACTTCAACTTTCTGGATTGTGTTTTACATTACTTTCACCTAAAAAGAGGGAAAGACAGATCAAGGACACAATAATATTCCTCACAGCTTCAAAAGAAAGAGATGGTAAACAATAATTTGTTTTTAGTTCAATTGTGGGCAGCATAAGTAACAAGTCTAGCAGGCTTAGGTTAAGTATTAACCTAATTAACCTAATTAACTATTAACCTGACCTCAGCAGGTTGGGTTAGGTATATTATGGGAGGCTCCCACAAGGAATGGTGTGCTGCTCAGCCTTGTACTAACCAACAAGAAAGGCCTTGTTGGTAATGTGAAAGTTGTGGGCAGCCTTGGCTGTAGTGACCACAAGATTGTGGAGTTCAGTATTGAATGAAAAGGTAGCAGGACAGAGAGCAAGATTATGACCATGGACTTCTGCAGAGTAACTTTGGCCTCTCCAGGGACCTGCTTCGGGGAATCCCATGGGATAGAGCAAAGAAGGGGGTCCAAGAATGCTGGTCAGTATTTAAACACCACTTCCTCTAAGCTCGAGATAAGTGTATCCCCATGATGAAGTGGTCAGACAAAGGGGGCAGGAGACCTGAGTGGATGGCCCAGGAGGTCTTACTGCCACCATAATTAGGGAAGTAGATGCATATGGTATGCTTACTTTAATGTCAAATAAAAGCTTTATAATTAATAAAAACTTACCCTCTAATATTGGTGTCACAGTCACAAGATACATTTATAAATGTTCAAAGAGCAAGTGGGATAATGGCTAGAAATTATTTGATATTGAAGATTTCAATATGGTAGTCTCATGTAGAGATATAAAATTAAATTAGTATTTAAATACTAAGTATATAAATATTTTTATACTTAGTATATAAGTATTTCATTTTCCAAAACTTTTTCTTACCTCAGAACAAGAAATTCAGGAGGGTTTTTCTTCCTTTGTCAATTTGCTGTTCTGAATGTCTTCGCTCCAACATACTCCCAGATCCATGATAATTCTCAAAACATAACACCTCCTTTGAGGGTTTGGATTCTTTACTGAGCATATTTCTTTTAAAAAGTCAATTTTACCCGTAATGCACGTATTTTAGTTCCAATTTTGCTTATCTTCTTTTCTTTTAGTTGAAGAAACAGAGGATAAATGATGGCTATATTCCCAATTTTGAATCCTGTAGCATACTATTCCAGAATGTGTATTTACTTACATGTGCTGGTTTTGGCTGGGGTAGAGTTAATTTTCTTCACAGTGGCTGCTATGGGGCCACATTTTGGATTTGTGCTGAACACAGGGTTGATAACACAGAGATGTTTTTGTTATTGCTGAGCAGGGCTTACACAGAGCCAAGGCCTTTTCTGCTGTTTGTGCTGCCACACTGGTGAGGGAGTTGGGGGTGCATGGGAGGATGGGAGGAGACACAGCTGGGGCAGGTGACCCCAACTGGCCAAAGGGATATTCCAGACCATCTGAATCGTGCTCAGTACATAAAGTGGGGGGAAGAAGGAGGAAGAGGAGGACATTTGGAGTCATAGTGTTTGTCTTCCAAATTCACTGTCACATCTGACGGGGCTCTGCTCTTCTGGAAAGGTTGAACACCTGCCTGCCCATGGGAAGCACTGAATTCATTCCTTGTTTTCCTTTCCTTGTGTACATTGCTTTTGCTTCCTCTCTTAAACTATCTTTGCCTCAGCCCATGAATTTTCTACCTTTATCCTTCCAATTCTCTCCCCAGTCCTGCTGGTACAGGAGTGAGCAAGTGGCTGCCTGGGGTTTGGTGTTGGCTGGGGTTAAACCATGACCCTTCATTATCTGGCTGATATAGCCACAGTTCTGTAGAATGCATTTGAAATCCTCACCATGGAATCATCAAGCATAACCACAGGGCTCTAGAAAGTGTTATAGGACTCAAGGATATGGTTGAAGAACTGGGATGGCAGCTTCTTAGCAAAAAAAATAAAACAAAAAACAAACCCTGAGACAACAGTTAGAAACACCTGTAATAGAAAAAAATCTGCAAACTACCTCTGAAAAAAGCTTAGATGGATGGTTTTTTTAAAAAAAACACGTGGAATGATAAAGCTGTAGAAGAAAACTTGGTCAGATTCCTGCATATGACAACATGTCTTGAAGGTACTCACTAGTATGTGCTTGCACTATTTTAATTGTACCCCCCATAGATGATCAGATGAAGATTGTTCAGTAATTCTCAATGATTAAAAGACACTATGTAAAGAAGGAGAAACTGAAGAAAAATATTACTGGCTTACAAGACTAATGCGTTATACATCCTCCATTGTCCTGGGGAAAAGCGGAAAGTGAAAAAATGTATCCAAGATTCTCTTCTCTTTCTTGTAAGATCATTCCATTTAAAATGCTTATAACTTAGCACAGAGTAATCCCTTTATGGATCAATGTATAGATGAGTAAAGCAAAATTTAATTCACCTCACCAGACAAGTTCTACAAATATAATCCTGATTAAAACTGTGCTTTTGTCTCCCACAAAAAAAGATCCAATATTTGTTATTTTATTAGTTTCGTGCAATGCTTACTTTTGGCTGTCACTATCACCAGCAGATGGCAGACTAAATGGTCGAAAGTGTGGTCTAAGACCACAACCTCTTGTGTAGATGAGGTTTGATTTTGTCGCTTTCTTTGTATTTTTCCCTATTACAGTACCTGCTCACGATCACAAATTTTTTAAAGATTATCAAATACTTGCAGTAAAACTGAGACATCATGACATTGTCCATTGATTTCTGTCTTTTGAGCTTCCATAAACCAACCTGAAACCATGCGTATTAACACACAGAAAAAATGTATGAGCTCCTTGAGCTACCACATCCTTTTCATGATTAGCAATCTCTCTGCACATAGTAAGAACACATAATGTACCCATACATAACTCAATTCACAGTTGTCTACCTGAAAAACCTGTTATTTAGGGTGTGCCTGTCCAATTTTGTCTTTAAAATCTTTGCCCTCAATTATGTGAGACACTAAACTCCATAGAAAACGCAATGAGACAGTTCCAAATTGACGTAAGTACACTTGGATGCCTATCTGCTCCTCTCTATTTCTGATGATAATCAACAGGGATGGATAATCAATACAAGCAGTACTACCTCGAGCAATTTCACGTCAAGCTGGAGATGCCTACCAGTACCTGCAACACTTTCTCACCTTACTGAAACCACCATCCAAATGTAGACATCCAATTTTAAATCTTTAAAAATGAATACAATCCTCATTAATTCAGCAGCATCTTAGTTTATATCATTGTATAATGTAGACAAAATTATACATTTCTCTGTTTACTACACCTCCTCTGCCTAATGGAGACCAAATCAAGAGTGTTTCGTTTCACACAGACCTCTTCTTCAACAAGTCCCATGACATACTGACTTTTCTGTCTCAGCCAGACAGGTGTGCTGTACCTCTCAGTATAACCACTCAGAGAAGGCTTATGTGTTAGAAATAAAATAGTGTAACTGCTTTCCCTTATCTTTACTGTCTGCACGGTCTTTGTGGTGATTGTCTGCACACTGCTGTCAGTTCTTTGCACCTGTACTAGAGATTTAACAGCAAATGACAGAAAGAGAGGTAAATAGTAATGATAAGTAGGACACAAGATCACAAACGGTTTTCCTTGCTCTTGCCTGAGTGCTTCATGCCTCTGTGTTTACCTGGCTTTTAGGTAACTCTCAGGATGTGATGAAGGCAGGCATACCCCTTTTCAGGAGAACCCTGGAGCACTGACCACTCAGTAAAAGGAGTCTGGCACCTCACCAGAGCAGACCACATGAGATAGAACAAGAAGGACAATTTATCTCACTATTCACTATTCACCAGTTCTTTCACATTTCTAGGTCCAAAAGGCTCCCAGTCAACAGGGCAGACATCAGATACCAAGTGCTATGCTACCTTCCCTGTCACCCACAAGGAATTAAAGTCTTATCTGATCACAGTGATCTATTGAGCCCTGCCAGTATGACAGATAATGCAAAGGGTAGGCCTAACTAGCACAGAAGTGTAAAACGAAAACAGCTTTTTCATTCTTGGGCAAAAGGTTTCTATGACTGCCAATACTTACACAACCCTCTGCTAACCCAAATGAGGCAATTTTGCTTTTTACTCTAGCTAATTCTATAAAGCAAATTATACCACGAGAAAAAGAGGTTCTATACTTTGCTTTTTTTATCAAAACTGCTTACTGGCTCCAATATGACTCTTAGCTCCCTGATCAAGAACTGACAGTCAGAAGATATATACTTTCAGCTGTTAACTGAGCACATTACCATGGAAATTCCAAGGAACAAAGTACAGAACTCACACCATGCTAATTTTACATAGCCTCCTTTCAGAGCAGGATCCCTTTATTTTATACTGGCCCACCCAGTAACAGAAGCTGGCTAGGAATGACTGATGAAGGTCTGGAAAGAATTAGAAAGAGACACCAAAGATCCCATTTGCAATGAGATTTTAATTCAATCCAGGCTATACAAAGGAAGGAAAAAGGACTTTTATGAATTTGCTAAAGTTACTGGCAGATAGAGGACAAAGGAGTAAAAGCCCAATCCAGTGAGTCATTGAGAACCTTCTATTTCCAGTGAGTCACTGAGCGTCACAGCACCAAAGAACATTCCCCTGTTTTTCCTTATTTCTCTGAGGAAAGTGTGATCTGACAAAAGACACCTGTTTAAAAATAGTTATAAAATATCCTGAATGTCTTCATTAGTGTTTCTGATGTATGTTGCAGTTGGATTTGTAAAAATCTCTCAATAGGAGATTTTATTACCAGAAGTTAACTCAGATTTTATCAAGTGCCCATGACCACATTTCCTTGTGCAGACATGGATTATGTCAATGCCTTTCCCTTTCTCTTCCTTTGTGAAATATATCAAGACTAGATACACATCTGGACTAGAATGTATTTGAGACAAAGAACAAAATTAATTGAGAAAGGAACAACTCACCTGAAAAACTGTTGAAAAAGAGATCTTGAAGTCAACTCCTGAACTTTGAGCATATTTTCATAACATCTTCCACATAAAATGGAAAGTATTTCGAGAAAGATGACACACAAACATAAATTGCTTTTAAAAAACATACACATATAGTCTGAAGCAATGAGCTTTATTTCTAGTTTCAGCCCCAACACTAGGGACAAAACTAGAAAGGGGTCACAATGAGATCCCAAATGTTGCATAAGATGTATTAGAAGGAAGAGAAGCTATACTTCATCACTTAAAAACGTTACCTGACCATTATTCTTACTTCCTTCTCCTGACATTACTTGTTCATGCTTTCATGACCCCATTCACTGGTTATTACCTTCACAGTATGATGTTTCTATACCTGTCTTGGATCAAAGGGGAAGAAAAGGTTCAGAACACAGAGGCAAGGTCAGGCACCAATATGAAACACTATCGTATTTCATGTATTTCTTGTGAATCATTAGAGTGATTTCCCATAAAACCACAAATTATGTTAAAAACTTGCTTTTAACCTACAGTATCCTTCATGGATACAGCTCATCTCATTTAACTGAACCTCTATTCCCCTTGAATTCCACTTCAGCCTCTGAGTCTCTGTGAAATGAGTTGCCAAAATGCTTGTAGACATATTTTGACTATTATAACTGGGAATTGAGTGCTATCTACCAATGGCATATTCAAATTTGCCAGTTGCCCATTTAGCTGATGCAGTAGCATGTATGTACCTCACATGCCCTCCAAAGGCTGTCATGCAAAGTCATCTAGCCATAGCCTAGAGACTTCATGTCTCATCAAAGCCTTTATTAATTATTCCCTCAAGGATCTTGAATCCTTAGTTTACTCTAAAGAAGTACCTGCCTCTCTACCTCTCTGACTTTATGAAAACTAGGATTAACTATCCCTCTTTCTGTTGTTTTAGCTAATCTTCCTTAATGTCTCAAAAAAAGTTTATTTTTTGAACTGCATCTGTTTCAGGAGGATATGAACATTACTGCATTCTTAGGACCCGAGGTATGAACATATTTTTATGATCTTAGAATAATATTTTTAAATAAAACCTCAAAGTAGTTAATAACTTGTTTAAAATTAGCCCCAAAACTAAGTAGATTTCTTTGTAATACCTTAAATTTCCACATTTATTAACATTCTCCTGTGCCAGGTCCAGAATTTAGTAAAAGAGGGCTGTAAGGAGGTCCCAAATATTGTTTGAAAAAAACACATTAGAACCAGGGAGCGAAAATATATATTATTTTTAATATTTTTTTTTAATTTTTTTGCTTTAAAACAGAATTACTTCATAAATAGTAGAAATCCCTTTGTTTATGAAAAGGAAATATGCCAGGACTATACCTATGCAGTGTCAACAACCTAAAACACAAAATCCACTCTTAGTCTGGATCCAGACAAGCATTTTCCTTATCAGTCCCACTCTTTGCAGCTACCACAGCCCAATTTTTCAGAGAAAGTCTAAGTAGTTTCCTATGTTAATTCTGTGGTCCCTCTCCAGTCATACATTTACCACATGCAGAGCATTAGAAGTCAACTCAAGTTCTTGTTATCAATCGTTGGACATATGTGTACCTAGGGTCTCAACAGTAGATTCTTAACTGGGTTTCACCCTTAGTTACTATTGAAAAAAGTTTTTTATTTCAAAGGAGCTGTTATGAAAACCACAAAAGGAAAAACATGAAAGTTGGCAAAAATATAGCAATATTATGAAACTCATTAACAAAAAGAATCTAATTAAACAATGGAGAGCTTTTCATCACCAACAGATTAACCATTTCCCTAATACATAGTGGGTGAGAGGTTGTAACGTCCCGCAGATGATCTAGAGGAACATTTTGTTCCAATACGAGAAACAAAATCATTTGGAACATCCATCATTTTCAAGACACACTAGGAATCCAAACAGCACAGAGAAGTGCTGTGCTGTGCCCTGGCGGACAAATGCAAATAAATAATTTCTATTCTGTTCAGTTCAAACAACCCATTTAGGGAGTTTGCCTTTTTTGCTTTGTGTAAATTGAATACGAAAACTTCACTAAGTTTCCAGTCTTTAAAATTTACATTCAGACATTCGTTCAGGGTGGGGGCTTTTACCTCATCAGAGCAGTTATCATGGTCATCTGCAACTCAGTGTAACTTAACTGATTGCCATGATGTTGAGGATGGGATGGTTCTGCTCTCTCTTTGGATCATAATCTGCTGCATTCCACTGTAAATTCTTTCAGTCTGAAATGCTTTCACTGTAAAATGCAGGTAGAGTTGGGAGAACAATGAAATCACAAATAAGTAAATGACAGAAGGGCAGGTGATGAAAAACTTACACAGGGCTTTGTTTAATGCACAGAATTTTGGCTAAGTGAAAGTTACCAACTACCATTTGAAGTCCCCTCCTATGTATAACTGAACCAGCTCTAACATCTTGAGAAATAACACATAAGAACCTTACAGTTTACTTATTGTTCATAGACATTTATCCTATTCTTGGACATTGTTGGTCATTCAGACTCAGAGAATGAGCATTGCACTTCTATTTTAGAAGAAAAGAACTTTAAGAAGGTATAACACCTTAGATGAGGTGTAATACTTTGCCAACACAATCAGGCAGGCTTTGGGAATGTAACTAGTACCATCACCCCTCAATGTATGTATTTAGAACTGCTGCACCACACTGGACAAAAATAACAGATCCAGGTCCTGCACTGTTCAGTGCAGACAAACAGTTCATGTCTTAGTCGTCATCTTTTGGGGGCAACTTGTTTTCCAATCAGGACAGCACCAAACCAGCAGATCTTCTTTGAAGGATCTATAGAGCAGATGACATGTCTATTATCCTCAGAGAGATTGGCTTTGACACCTTAACATGTAGGTAATTCGATATTACTCAAGAGAAACCATCTTACTTCAGTAAGGCAATCAATAAGGCAATAACACAGCCAGATCATTTACAACACCAGGAGATATGTGCTGACTGTGATGGACAATCTGTGTCAGTGGTAGGAGCTTTCATGGCTATATCAAAACTGGAACAGATAGTGTATATTTAAGTGCCAGGCTTATTGCAAATATAGAGTATATTATTCTAACTCAGTGCATTTCAACTAAAAGGTGGCTAAGAAGCTTAGTGATTGAAAACACCTCCTTTTACCTTTAGAATTATGTTTTCTTTGTTTGATGCATACTGACTTATTGAGAAGTCCAGATGGTTACTATCCACTTGGATAAGTCAGCTCACACAAATTTTTAAATCCGTTTTGAAATACCATATGGACTATTTTGTTGGTGAAATGCAAGACCAGTTTGAGGGTTAGAAAAAGAAACTAATCCTTTTTCTCAATAGGGAAGAAGATATAAGCACATTAATATTTTGGGAACCAAAATTAGTGTATGAGCGTGTAGGTCCTTAAATCCCAGACAGGTTGTCTTTATTCTTTCACTTCATAGTTGTAAGTGAAGGTAGAATCTGATATAGACAGAATTGCAACTCAATGTTTGTCTGACAGAAAGCCTAAATAATTTCAAGATACAGATGGTATTCATTCATATTGAGTAGAATTAACTGATTTAATTGTCTATGTTTAGTCCTCTAAGTATCCTCATTCTTGACACTTTGCTACTTCTATTTTGTTTTGGTTTTATTTCTTCGATGAATCATGGTGTGATACTCAATGCTTGTCAAATAGACAGAAATTTTGCAATTTTGGGACCATTTCCAACTACTAGATTTACAGCTGGCAAAGAAAATAACTATGTTTCACCTTAAATTGTATTTGGTATTGAAAGAAACTGCTCAATTATTAGCAGTATAACTTAAAGACTTTGAGCCACAGACTGGCAATTTCGATAATGGAATTTAATGGGGTAAGAAGGAAAGTCTTGCAGGTTTAATGAAGTGTATCTGTATAAGACTCAACTTGATACAAAACATTTTAAACTGTACATTTCAAAACATTGCCTTTCAGCCACTAGAGTAGAAACACTGTATTAAAAAACTTTCAAAATGTTGGGGTTTCCTTCCTGTTTAATGTAAGAGCTGACTCAAATGACAAGCACCAGCCAGAGAGTAGGCCGTTTTCCAGTGAGCAGATATTCACATATAAAGTCCTAATGAAAGAAGAGATGGAGTTCCTTTCTGAAAGTTGAGAAACTGTTAATTGCACTAGTAAAAGAAAAAAGTAAATAAAGAAGGATTTGTTGTTCATTTCCCAGCCAGACACTGTGTAAGGGAATGAGCCTGCAGACTGTAAACAGGAATAGCTATTTTTTGTCATTTTAATAAACAAGAAAATCTGTCATTCATGTTTGTTGGTTTTTATAGTGAAGTCAAACTTTCAGTCACTTCATGTGTTTCCTTTCTGTTGTTGGGGAAGATGAAACAGGAAAGCCTTATAAATATGATTGCCCGGCAAAAGATGCTGAGAATATGGAAACTACAAGCAAGATTGAAATGAAAGCAAGCTTTGAGATACCAAGCCTTAGTTATTGAACAACTGGAAAACAATGGTATGGCCAGCTGAAGGTAATCCCCTTTTGATTGAACAATACCCTCTGCTTGCAGACAGGTCCAAGGGTCAGAGCAGACCCTGCTAGCTTGGCAGAAGGGGGCCAAAGAGTAGTTTTTAGGGTTTAAAATGCAACGCAGTATGGTAATGTAATGATTCTTATAGGCTGTATGTAAATGCTATAGGATTTGTATCTTGTACTAGATTGGTTAATGAGAATTAGAATATTCAGCACAGAAGATGATTTATTGTATTGTAAACGAGAACTGCTCACTTCACTTCTTCTCTACTTCTTTTTCTTCTTCTACTTCTACTTCTACTGCTCTCTTGCTCTCCTTTGCTTTTCTGGCCTGCTTGGAGCTGCGGCTGGCTCCTGACTTCAGAGATCTCTCGTCACCATCCGTCCCGACCGTCCAAACCACACAGAAGTTCCTACATCTGTGAGTAGAGACCTGAAGCAAAACACAGGTGATGTTATGACTTAGCAGTGCTTCAAAAGAGTACTTTACTGCTGTGAAAAATAATTATTTCCATTTTCTTCCTATTATCTCTACTCATTTTTTTTCCGACTTAAAATTGTAAAGCAACATATACATATATACATATATTTGAGTCAGGATCTCAAATGGCATGAAGGTCCAGAGCAGTAACTGATAAAATTTCTTACTGAGTTTTGAGCAGGTGAGACAACATTTGACAGTATTGAGAAAGCTGTGAGCTATAGCGGGATCATTTTAATAATTAAATTAATTCAGCCAAATATTTACACGTACTGGTTTTTCATTGTACTACCATAAATGCCTTCAAAGACCACAACGGAATGAGGTGAGAGAGTAGGAGAATTAAGAGGACTGTCCAGAAGTATTTGATTGACTATTTTTTAAAGAAAAGTAGAAACTAGAAAATTTGCCTGCCTTCATTTTCAGTTTTGACATCTTCCAGGTCTGTATGAGCCAGAGTCTGCAATTCACAGTCAGCAGTCCTTCCCACTTGTTAGATTCACTGGTCAGGAATCACAAAACCATCTCCAGCCATTTAAAAACTTTTGCAAGACAACAAGAAAATTATGGTATTTATAGTGTTTTACCTCTTTCTCATTGTATACGGTATAAATTTGGATCCTATTTAGGTGGAATTACATTAGTCCTCTATCACTTTTTTTTCTGAAAAAGAAAGCAAAAGGTTATTTCTCCAGAACACATAGTATATTTTTCACTTTTTTTTTCCTATTTTATAGAAATGGCTTAAACAAAAGAAAAACACAAGCATTAAAAAATATAACAAAGATTCTAGATTCTGTTTGCAAAATACAGCATGCTAGAAACCACCAGAAGTGCTGGAGTTGAATACAAGGTGAGAGAGATTAAATTTAGTTGATTTCAAATCCTTTTCCAGCAGAGGAAGCACACATAATCAGCCGTCATTATCATTAAACCCATCCTATTACCTCAGCTGGTCTTCAAAGGTCCCATTCAAAAATGTTTCACCTCTTGCAGCACTTTCCATCTGTAATCACTGTTGGTGTGCACAGAAGCAACATCCTTTGCCTGTCTCACCACGTGTAAATTTAGGCCTGAAGCTTCAGCTCAATTACTTATGCACCAGAAAGACACCGCCAATCATGTCATTTAAACTAGGACTGGTCTTTTTATTTATTGCATTCACGATGTTTCACTTATGTCCCAGCGTCAACACTTGCTTTCAAATCAGCAGCTTGAGCATAAAATTAATATTGAAATATTTTATTCTTATCTTTATATCAAATAACTCTTTCCATCTCATAGTGAGGAATATAAGGAAATGTAAAAATAATAAATATCAGGTGGATGGAGTCGCTCTACGGCAAAGGAAATAAAGAATCCTTCCTTAGTGTTGAATCTGAGAACATGGGATGTATCTTGAGTACCCAGAGGTTTCTGATGACCAAATACAACACAAGGGCAACACTCTTTGGGCAGACAGCATTGAGGAGCAGAAAATCAACAACAAATGCAAGTGCAAACACGCATCACAGAAATTCTGTACTGATAGAGAAGTTATAAGTGCATTTGTGCTGCAGTCAAGACCTACTCCGTGCTCTCCTTGCGTACATCTGGAACACCCCTGCAACAGGGGCAACACAGCTCTGATCTGCTCACTGCATCTTCCCTGAATATATTGTAATCACTTATCCCAAACACTCCTTACCGATTTTCTGGAAGCACTGTGTCAGTTTTGTGACATCTTTTCGTGTATAAGGGCACAAAAAGGACCAAACCCTTGAGGTTTAAGTGTGAAGCAATAAGTTACTTATTCTCAGTGCACCTATTCTGACACAGAAGAAAGTAATCTTGTCCTTTGCTACATGAGAAAAGCACTTTATTCCCATACAAACTTGTTCTGCAAATGAACCCTATGCTTGAATCTGTCAGTGAAAAAAGGAACCTCTTTCTTTACATGAAAAATTCTGTGAGAAACCAAATATATGCTAAAAATATCTTGCTGTTTGCATACCCAAAGCTGCATCAGCTCATCTCTAAGCCTCCAGGCACCCTTAATCTCAATTAAAAAATACAATTGTTACTTCAGCTCTGACAAATCCTAGAAAATGTCTGCATGCTGTAACTAATGTAAAACAATTCTCTTATTCTCCACTCTCCAACTATTCACCACTCTCATAACTGTCCTATCTCTGCAAATTCTGAGAGGAGTTAGTAGGGTTTTTCCACGTGTTCCAAGGGCTCTTGTAGGAGAGTGAATCCTCTGTTGAAATCTCACATGAAAGGTAACACGACACACACCTCTGGTTCAGCTTAGAGTCCTTTGTGGTCTTTCCCTTTGGTTTTCTAAAAAAATCAGGGACTTTTCTCTCCTTTAACCAGCATCATGCATATTTTTCTTTTCCTTCATGCAGAATATTTTACACAATAAATTTCTGAAAAAATGTGATATGGCCAAGATCTAGAGAAACCTGTTGTGCACTTTGCAATCTGAAATTATCAGGATAACATTTACAAGACAGAATTTCCTGTTTTCTTCAGTTCTATTGAAAATATGTGCAACAGGAAATTTTAAAATTAACTAACTTAAGGGGTATTGCAAACCAGATAGTGGACACAATATTTCTTCTTTGAAGACTTCACCTTAAGTGAATTTTGCATACAAAATTCTATTTTTATATTAAACTCTCTGTTCCTCCTAGTCATGTTTGGTATTACCTATAACTGTATTCATAGTTTCTCTCAATTTCTGTTTCCAATCACCAATTCTATTTTAGAAATGGTAGTTGATACAAGATTAATAACAAACAAAGCATCTCACACTGTCATGTGGTTCAAACAAGTCTGAAAGTAACTTTGGACTATACCTTAAATATTTTAAAACTATATGTGAGAACACTAAATATCATCAAAAGGAGAAAAAATTAGTAAACATGCAGAAGTACATAAGTAAGCCTATATGGAATGGTTGCAAAATTGTAAAAAACTCCCTTGTATTACAGTAGTTCCTGCAAATCTTCTTTGCTCAGGTTCTTTTTCATTTGCTCAACTCTGTTGTAATAAAAGTTTTTATATGATGACCATGCAAAAAAAAATTTCTTCACATATGCAAAAAATCCGAGCTTAGCAGAGGAAAGCACTGAAGCTGTTACAGTAACATTTATAAGTCCAGTTATCAACAATTACAAATACATTGTTCTGATTATGTTTTTTCAACTACATGTAAGACTACATAAAATCTGACTTGCCCCTTACGAGCTGTAGGTACTATTTACGGGTCATTTATATCTTTTCCTTGCAATAAAGCAAGTAGGAAAGTTTGACAAAAGGAAGCTGAACAATGAAAAGTCAGAGAATTTAAAGTATGTAACAACTGCTGTGGCAATTTCCACATGCATTTATTTAATCTTTTTTTAAGTGTTCACCTGCACTGTACACCAGTAATTAGGGATAAGCTGTATCCCTCTAACCTCTGGTGGAAAATGGATTCCACAACTCCTCTAGCATAGCTGGGACATTTCAGTACCTGGACCCCTTCCATGTTTTTTTAGAAACTGTTGTGAAGATAGAATGAAACAGACTCAAACAGGGTAAAGAGCTCACATACTTGGCTTTTGAATTTGGCTCTGTGTGTATATGCATCTGTGTGGGTGTCTATGAATGTGTATATACAAAGAGCTATATAATATATAGCACTACATATAGTACATAACGTACAATATATCATTTTAGCTACATTATGTGTGATTTACCTTCTTGTTATGAGAATGAGCGTTGTCAGCAGGAAACCATGCACAGTTTGACTTTGACAGGGACCATGAAACAGTACATAAAAGGGAAGAACCTTGCAAAAATCAGGTTATCTTGGCATATCTATAGCGTCTTTCACTTTAGCAATGGTCTTTGATGATTCAAGCTATACAGGGATATTGTGACTTTCTCATCCTTGATATTTTGTTTAAGTGTAAGGAATAAGCTGCACCATCTCAACAGTCAAATAAACACATTTGTTCCCCTTGTAACAGCAGTATCTAACATCAAAACATACATTTTGTAGACAGCATTACCAGGCTGCAGCTGAACTAAGTAACTAATTTCTTCATGGTTTTTTTTTAAAAGTCATTTTAGATCATTTTAAGTATATAAGGTTTTTGTGGTTTCTTTAAATTATATTCGAACTCTATATAAATTTTTCAGACTAAATTCTTTTAAAAATGCATTGATGACAAAAACTAGTCTGTAGTTTTGATACATTAAATCATACCTCAAACATATCAAAAGGTTCTAACTAGCCAGACATTATTGGATGAGATTAAAGCTCTCAGAGTAAAATATCTGCAACAATAAAAAACTCTTCCCTTATTAAACAATGAGGCAAAACAAAAATGTCGATCACCCCTAAATGCAAAACCTACATTAAAAAAATTATTTTTTTTTTAACAGTGGAAACTTCTTTTATAGGACATACAGGCTTGAAAAGATCTCTTTCTTGCATCCTGTTCCCTGTCATCCCAGACAGCTACTTCAATTGCACTTGAATTGGGACAGCCTGGCTGCTGGGAGAGGAAGACATCAATACAGGCTGGGGAAAGAAGACATCAAGAGCAGCCCTGCCAAGAAGGGCTTAGGACTACCGGCAGCTGAAAAACTGGACATGAGTCAATAACGTAATAACACAGCCCAGAGCACCAACTGCATCCAGAGCTATGCCAAAAAAAGGGGGACCATCAGTCCAAGAGAGGTGATTGTGCCTCTCTTCTCTGTTCTCATGAGACTCTATCTGGAATGCTGCACCCAGCTCTGGGGTCCTCAATACAGGAAGGACCAGCTGGAGCGGGTCCAGAGGAGAGCCAAAGAATGATCAGAGAGATGGAACACCTCTCCTATAAGAAAAGGCTGAGAGATGGGGTTGTTCAGTCTTGAGAAGAGAAGGCTCTGGGAAAACCTTATTATAATATTTCTTATAGGGGGCTTACATGAAAGATAGGAAGAGACTTTTTGGTAGGGTCTGTAGTGATAAGATAAGGGTTAATGGCTTTAAACTAGAAGTTAATTTAGACTAGATACAAGAGAGATTTTTTTTTTTTTACAATGAGGGTGCTGAAACACTGTAATGGGTTTTACAAAAAGGTGGTAGATTCCCCATCCCTGGAAATCTGCAAGGTCAGGTGGAACAGGGATCTGAGCAACCTGGTCAAGGTGTCCCTGCTCATTGTGGGGGCTTGGACTACATGATCTTTGATAGGGTCCCTTCTAATCCAAATAATTCTATGATTGTAAAAGGAAAGGTAAAGTCTTTAATCTCTTGACAACCAGTGGTACTGCATTGTTTTCAAAACCTGTCCTTTACTCTGTAGTCATCACGCTGTTTTGTGAGTGTTTTTAGGGACTTGGAGGAGAAATAAAAACATTTATGCAAAAATTGGTAGGGATTCCTATGAATACAATCTTCACGGTTTGCCTATGTTTGCTCAGGCAACAATTTTCAGGAAAACACGAGCTACATCAGGTTTTCAAAAGATATGTCATGAGCTTAGAAGAGTGATTCAACTCTGAAGTATTAGAAAAGCCATAACTCCATATAGCCCGCAGCAGACCAGTAAAATTATTATTACCCAAGAATATTTATGCATCTATATATCCTTAGACATATAGAAATATAGATCTATAGACTTATTTTCTCATTATACTTTTGAGAATTCACAATAAACTTCATTCTGCATCACACAATGCGTAAAGATTATTCCAATTGATTGTGCTTACCCTAATCAACCCTTTTTTATATATGCCTTATAAATTCAGTTAAATGCCAATGTAGAATAGTAGTAAAGTCATAAATTTTTTTCATTCATTTATAAACAGCTCTGCATAGCAATCCTTCATCTAGTTCCAATCTGAAAAAATTACCAATAACATGACAGTTAAAAAAAAACCAAATCAAAACTAACGTCACTTCAAGACTTTGCCAGAGTGACTACCAATAACACATGATGTCTTTTCAACCTGCATATCATATCAGAATGGCTAATTGAAAGTAAGGAGTCACAGTAAAGACATAACAATGCTTACAGAGAAGCCTTTTATCAATCTTTGTGCTCAGAAATTTTATTTTAAACAATATAAAGCTTATCCAGCTATAAACTTTGTTTAAAGAAGGAAAAATTAGAAAAAATGTGATATATATTCCTTGTTAAGCACATTTTAAAATTTTCACTGTTAACTATCAACATAATGTGCTGATTTTCAATGTGCCCATGAATTATTAGGTCTTATTTATGCATAAATCAAGGTTTGAAAGGCAGTTTTCGGAAATCCGTAACAAGTTGTGCTAAAAAACAAACCAGGGTAGGTCAGCCAATATTTATATATTCTATGACAACAGCAAAAGAAAGTGTGTTGCATCCAATTCTGTAGATGCAAACAAACCAGACAGTACTACTATTTCCAATGCATTACCTCATACAGGTAGCATTTCCTAAGTACTGTTGCAAAACGTGGAATATTTAAACTTTTCTTAAGAAAGGATGTTCTTTGGTGTTTGATCTTTGTATGCTGTCAAGCCTAATCAACAAGAAAGGTGAATTAATCCCCGGAACAGAGAGCAGCCAACAAGCTCTAAGCGATGTGCAGGTTTTAGAAAGACAGATTACTTGTTGGAAGAATTGCCTTGTTAAGGTTTAGGGCTTGACATGCGTCAGTGACCTCAGACCTAGGGGGAGGTTAACAAAACTCGGGAAGAAGGATGTACCACTGATAGTGAACACAAAGAATGCAGAATTTATGGGCCTCAAGGACATTTGGCAGAACTCCCAAGATAAGGGAGAAACTAACAAAGCCAACTCGACACCTGTGCTGAAATCCGCTCAGACTGGGTAAAAGGTAATTCCTGCAGGGCGATCCATGACCACTGATTCACGGGCCACCAAACCATGAAGCCCACTGACTCAAAAGGAGAGAGCGAGCATGCAGACTAATTAGCATGGGAAGCAAGAGAATCATTAACCGGTAGAAGATAGAAGATTAATTAATAAGAGCTATCTAACTTGTTGCCAATGAACACTAAAGCCTTTGTTTGCTGAAATATATAAACAGTAAAATGTTTTGATTGTTCATATGCTTGATTTGTGAAATACCACTGAGCACCCATGCTTCTGAAACATTAAAATAAATAATCAATATCTCCCTCAAGTGTGGAACCATCGGCTTTTTGCACACCAGGTAACAAATCTGATTTTTGTGGACAACATTACCTTGGAAGGAATCCCAATAAAAAAAAAGAATTTTCTCTTCTATTTTCTCATTTCTTTCTCTTAGTGGCACTACTTTGATAAAAAACAATGAGCAGAGCAAAATGGCACAACACTTGAACAAAATATATCAATTTTCTACAATGAAAAACAAGGTGTATACAACTTAAGGAAAAATTAATTATGAATGGTTTGTGTAATCTTAATGTATAATATGATCAGAATTATCAACTATTTTATTGTACATGTTCACCTAGTATGTTCAATTTTTTTAATTTTTATTTTTTTAATTTTAGTTATATTCCAACCTTGAATACAAAAATGTCTGATATTGCAAGATTAAATTCAAAATATTTTTAGGCAGTCCTTCAAAAAATAAAACAAATAAATTAAGCAGAATCCCTGAAATGTGTGTCTGCAGTCTAACACCAGTCTTACAAAAAAAGGCTACAGTTCTACTTCTCCAAAATGCAGTGACATGCAAAAAGCATAAAGAGGCTATGTTAATTCTTAGCTTGTTCCCACCTTAGGAAATTAGAGAGTAGCACTGTGCCTTTTGTCTTGTATTATTTTTAAATTATTAAATAGTTTTGAGATGTCTGGTAAAAACTATATTATTTATTTTAAACACTTTTGTACAAGTGTATTTTACTCATTCCAAATAGAACACAAACTACTCTAGGACCATGTAGATGAGAGAGGCATCAACCCCTAAGATTAGAAATGCAGATATGAAATTTCATTGGAAGCTTTTAGAATTTGGCTGTGGCAATAAACACCATTTTTAGACTTTTGCATACATAATAGATACAAAATATTTAGGAAGGACACTGATGCACACAATTTTGCATTTAACTGTGTTTTTACAATTGTTTCAAGTATTTTAAAAATCATAAATTAGCAATCCAAAAGCAACACACTAAAATTCAGTAGCCTATGCTAGACGTAAAAACACACAGATACAGAATAACCCATACACTGTTCTCTTATTCTTAGTTTTTTAACACAGGAATCTCTTCCAAATGAATATCAGAGCAGGTCAAATTCACTCAGCTCGCTGGAAAATCTCCAATGTGTTTAAACTTCATCAACCCACCTAAAGAAAGGAAAATCTCCCAGCAGCGTGTGCACAAGGCCTGGCAGTCTGACAGTGACCATTTTCTGTATGACTATTTTCTGTGTGACATGAAGTTGTGCAAAAGGCAGGTGCTCACTCACACATGCACACAACCAACCACACACAGACAGAGAAATGGAGTTTGGCACTTCTCATTTAGGAAATGGTGTTTAAAAACTGAAAATCTGAAGACAAATTGCTACTAACCATCTCTGGATAGTTGGAGAAAGTGCAGTCAGAAGGAAAACCTTTTGACAGCATCTTCTCAAGTAGAGTATCAACTGGCCGGAAAATGTGTTTAGTAGCTGTCTCACTGGAAATTCTTTGTCTGACAATACAGAGAACAGGAGATGGGGATGTCACCAAGGCACTGTGTGGCCCCATGAGATCTGGAAGCTGCCTGCTGCATGGTATTGCCTCCTCGAAGGGGTTGTGGCACAATAGAGACTTTGTGGTGACATTATCCTGAAGCAACGTTGCATAAATAGTTTCTTAGTGGCAAAGCACAACATATATAGCTTTTACAGCCTTCTCTTGAAACAACCAGGACTAAAATGTGTTGCCTGCTGAGAGAACCTCAGATTTACAGCAAACACTTCCACATGCACTGCCTGCACTCTGCGCCTCTACAAGGAGCTGATAAGAGTGAGCAGGGAGTATTCAGGGATCTGTTTAAAAGTTATATGCCTATAGGATTTTCACACCACAGCTGGGAAACTGGATAACTGACTGATGGTGAGATATTTCTCTGATTATTTATTCTTCCCCAAATGGCTGTGGTTTCTTTTCATCCTGGAAAAGATCTTCCTTATTCTGCATATTGACTCATGCCTCACAAACATTAAGGACATCTTTGACATGGGGCATGATTTCAAATAAATCTGCATAAGAATTTTCATGAAAATTAGATTCATTCATACCCCTCCTCCACGACCCAAATGAAGAACATACTTAAAAGAAGAAAATCAGTGCCTATATCTCAATCAATTAAATTGGTTCATTCCACCTTAAAGAATCAGAATTATTTGCATAAGAAGTTTTAGGGAGAAAACTTCTAACATAAAAAACTGGGAGTGAAAGTCTGCATTTCAGCTTAGTCTTTACAAACAAGGCAAGGTGACTTTCAACCCCTTTGCACTGAAATACAAGCATCACATCTCATGGATGTGAATGTGCAGGCACCATGATTTGGATATGTTTAAGTTAAGGACACTACTGAGGGCAATATTGTCAGGGTACCTCTTCTGGTAAGGATGACATAAGAATGATGCTGGGTCTGAAAATTCTATAGGACTGAAATTTTTGTAGGACAAAGCCTGATTTCATCTCTTGCTAAACACATATGCCCTTTTTTGGCTCTGACACACAGCCCACAAAGTCAGCAACATTTATAGCGCATAGGTTTTTTAATAATCCTGTCCAATTACTGCACCTAAAGCAAGAATTCAATGAAAGACAGGAATTAGATGCACTCTGAAATGCACAAAAGAGAGGAAGAGGATGTGAATCAAGTGCAAAAGGATCTGGAGCTATTTATTACATAGGGACTTCTTTACAATTCCAAACTCCTCTCTATATAAACTTCATGTTATTAGGACTCTGCAGTGGTCACACATATATTTTTATGCCTTCATTGCTGCCATCCTTTAGTTCAGTTGAGATTCACTCAGGCTATTTACTCTTTTCTAAAGCTGCCAGTAATATATAATTATGTCTTAATTATTTCTTAAAATAGTGGGATTTTATATGGAAGAAGCCTGTGGTTGCGCATTCAGACCTTTGATACAGTCCCCCACAGCATTCTTGCTGATAAATTGATGAAATTATGGATGAACTGTTGGATAAGGAAACGGCTGAATTGCCGCATCCAAAGAGTTGCAGTTAATAGCTCAATGGCCAAAGGGAAGCCAGTGAAGAGTGGTGTCTCTCAAGGTTCTGTTACTATTTAATACCTTCGGCAGCAGCATGGTGGGGATCAGTGCACCCTCAGGATTTTGCAGTCGTCACTGAGCTGAGTAGTGCAGTTGATTTGCCAATCAGAGGGCTTTTGAAAGACTTTAGGAGTGGAATCATCTGAACCTCATGGAGTTCTGCAAGGCCAAGTGAAAGGTCCTATGCCTGGATCAGGGGAATTACTGCTATCAAGAGAGACTGTGGGAATTAATGAATTGACACAGCCATGTGGAGTAGAAGTTGAGGATACAGGTGGATGAAAAATTGCACATGAGACAGTAGTGTGTGCTTGCAGTTCAGAAAGTCAATCACATCCTGGGCTGCACAAAAAAAAAGTGTGGCCAGCAGATAAGTGGGGTTATTCTCCCCCTCTGTTTCACTTCTGTGAGAACCCACCTGAAGAACTGCATCCAGGTCTGGGTCTCCAACAAAAAGAAGACACAGATCTGTTGGAGTGGGTCCAGAGGAGGGCTACAAATAGTCCAAGTGCAGAAGCACCTCTGCTATGAGCACAGGCTGACAGTTGGGTTGTTTGGTCTGGAAAAGACAAGCCTCCAGGGAGACCTTATAGCACCTTCCAATACCTAAGCTGAGCTTATGAAAAGAGGAAGAGAGACTTTTTACCAAGGCCTGTAGTGACAGGTCAAGAGGCAACAGTTTTAAACAGTTTTAAACAAAATAAAGCTGTCAGTCAGTCTGAGGCCCTGTAGCGATCAGATTGTGGCTTAATTTCACAGACCGAAAACTTTTAGTTAAAATTTAGAGAAAAAATACAAGCTCTTCTTCTTCTTCTTCTTCTTCTTCTTCTTCTTCGTCTTCGTCTTCTTCTTCTTCTTCGTCTTCGTCTTCTTCTTCGTCTTCGTCTTCTTCGTCTTCTTCTTCGTCTTCTTCGTCTTCTTCGTCTTCGTCATCTTCGTCGTCTTCTTCGTCTTCGTCGTCTTCTTCTTCATCTTCTTCTTCTTCGTCTTCTTCTTCTTCGTCTTCGTCTTCGTCTTCGTCTTCTTCGTCTTCTTCTTCGTCTTCTTCGTCTTCTTCTTCTTCGTCTTCTTTGTCTTCTTCTTCTTCTTCGTCTTCTTCTTCTTCTTCGTCTTCTTCTGTGGACAAAGTATCATCGTCCTAAATTTCATTTCATTCCTACACATACAAGGCACTTTCAGGTTTTTGTTGGGTAATACACTGCCTTGCTATTACACCAGACTATTCTTTCACCAGCCTCCATGTATGACTTGCTTCTAAACCCACTGTGAAGTCTAGCTGCTGTTTTCCTGCTCAGCTATTTTATCTCCCGTGAAACTAATGGCAAATTCACTGTCTGAAGCCATTCACAATGCACTACCTGAGAATTTTTTGGAAGCATTCCTTCTGAGATGCTTATTAAGGTTGCTAAAATGCACTGGTATTGCCTTAAGGTGTTACATTAATATTTATGTCAAGGTTACATCTACTTTTCCTCAAATTTAAAGGGATATGACTATTAAAATATATACATTTCCCCACTTGGTAGAATTCAACATGGAATCTGTTGAGAATTTGAGAGGTAAAAATCAACCCAATGACTGCTACATAATTATAAAGAGCCAAGACAGATGTTCCCACACGTTGCAAATATTTAAAAGTTTGAAAGTTTATTTTTATAATTGTTTTTAGTTCTACACCTAAATAATCTTTCAATTAAAAAAAATACAAATCCTTAATATTTGTTTGCTGCTTAGAAACAGGATAGAGATTCTCAAGTGATCAAAAATTCAAATTAACCTAAAAATAAGCTATCATCTCTTCCACAGGATATTTATTTTGGATTTCTTGAATAAAACTCAAAACAGATATCACTGTAGGTAGAACACTAGCAAAATGGCTGTCAAGGTGCTATTGCAAGAATATCTACTTGAGAATGACCTCTTTAATTCAACTGGTCAGAATAAATTAAAGGGAACACACTGTACACTAGCTAACTGTCAAAAAGGTTTAATCGTGCCACGCTATAGCAGTTGTGGTTCATGCTATCTAGCAAGTACTGGGAAGTATTTCAAGGAGAGAAGTCTCATACTGCCTTTAAAAAACATTCCTTACTCCTGGGCTTGCCACCCTCTGCCAATAATGAATTTTATTGCAAGTCAACGCCATTCAGGCTGTTCCTTGAGCCACTTTCTGACTTTCAGTTAGAGCACATCAGTTAGAAAATTTGAAATCAGTTCAACTCTAATCAATATTTAATTTCAAAACAGAGTAGGTTTTTCAGTAAAGGCTATAATATGTAGGGTGTTGTTTAAAGACAGTTGTTTAAAGAGAATTCTGATTATGTAGTTTAAAACTACATAAGTATTTACAATACAGACATGTTAGAATAATGCTTAGCCGAGGGAGGAATTTGGGAGGGGAGGACAGGATCTGCAGTTTCTTTCAGGCTGTTACCATCAGTAACTGTCAGACCAATTGCTCCAGACCTACTGCAAACCATTTACACTGTTCAGAAAGGTTACATATCACCCAAGACATCAAATTGAAAAAGGGGTTCAAAACTGTCTTTGTGACTGCCCACAGTGGCTTTTCATGAAACTGCCACCCTAAAGATTGCTCTCTCTGGCACTGTGCTGTACTTTTCCAGTACAGAAAATCCTGTCCAGAGCCAGCCAGACAATCCTGTGCCTGTCCCTGTGGCGGGGAAGGAAGTGAAAGGAAAATCCTACATATCCCACCTGAGCCTCCTGCAACCCAGGGACAGCCTGGTGGGTCTAAGTGGCATCAGATGGGCTGAAGCACTGAGAAGCATGTGTCAGCAGATTCATACCTCCTGCCTCCCTGCAGGCTTTCCCACCCTCCTCTGAGCTCCCACACTTGCACTGCAACCAAGGTTGGGCTACACTACATGGATTTCTTTTTTTTCTTGAGCTACTTTTGGCTCTTTAAACATCTCAACTACTTCTCAACAGACATGTGAAAAATTATTACATTTGCTGAAGTTCTGTTATCGAAGTCACCATTGAAATCTAATTTGGATTAGATTTTGGCTAAGTGCAACCCATACATACATAAGAAACTTTAATCTGCATTTCAGTCCCCAGTGAGAGTACCAAAATGTAACATTTAATTTTTGTTTTGAGAGTATCAAACACCACTTACATGCCACCACCACTAAAAGCATTTACGTCCTATCTCTGTTTCATAACTGCTGCTGGGAAAGTCTACAACAGAGCAGCTTCTTATTAGCACATCTGCAGGATGTGCTATGTGTTGTTTTACCTGTTCAGAATTCCACCAGAGTTCACACACAGCTTGAACACAGGGACAAGGGGGTCTTTTTGCTTCGTCAGCTGCAACGAAGCAAGGAAACCAAACACTCCCCAAACCTAATAAACTTGAACTAAAAAAACACCCTGACTCTGAACAAAGCAAAAAAAATCTTTTAATTTCCTCAGAAAATTCAGAGATTTTAGTTCTTTAAAAATAGGGCATGGCTGGAAGAGTATCTTGGAAGCATCTGTTTGATTAAGGGATGTCACTTTGAGAGACTCGAAAAAATGCAATTAAATAAGGAATTTGGAAAACATTAAATTTTCACTCATTTCTCTGCAAGAAAACAACTACTTTCATTCATAGCAATAGCTACTGTAGTAGTTTTATGTTGGGAAAATCCTCACTGGGAATTAACTTTAGAAAAGCAATCAGACCCTGCTGGGTAGCTAAATGAATCAACCTGTCTAAACTATTTTTTTACTAGAAATGTATCTGCATTCCAGCATCTTGAAACTATTGTGAAAACACACACACACTATGTAAAATTAATCCCCAGGGGACCATAATGGTTGCTGTTAATAATATTCATCTGAACTTGAGGCCTCAAGTGTTGAATATCTGTCAAATAAAGAAGAGAGACAGCCAGCAGCGAAAGGACAGAACAAGGGGAGCATTTTCAGCTTCAACAGGTACAAGTTGTAAATGTGAAATAGGTTGTTAGAAAAATAAATTATTTCCTGCCCTCCTCTAATTTTTCACAATCTGTGTGGTAAAGCCTTCACCACTGACACAATTGACACAGTCTTTGCATCTGCATTCACTTACCATGACCTAGTGGGCAAACCAATCTTGGTCTCCCTAATAGCTTAATGCCAGAAGCACTTCACATAATGTAAAACATCTCAACCTCCCCAACCCTACCTCAAATTAAAAGGAAAAAAAGAAAACCAACCTGGTCATGTAATTGCTTGCCTAACAGCTAAAAAGGTGGTTATGAAACTCTTTTGTTTTCCTGAACTTCTGTTTAACAACAAGCCTAGCCCAGCCCCAAATCTAACCCCTTAGGAGCATCTGCAGGAAAGTTCATATCTCCCCAGTGCATCATAATTTCTTCGGTAAAATTATGTCTACCAGTAAATCCTACCACTGCTGCAGCATGGTCATGTCCTGAAATGTTTCTCTGTTGTCACTGAAATTAATGAAATCTTCAAAACTTAAAATATGCCAAGCATAAAATAAAGTGATATTTCCTACCTGGCATGCTGCTAAGCAGCTGACCCTCTACAAAACCAACTGTTTTCACCAGCTGGCTTATGTTTCATCTGTTCTGGAATGATGACACTGCAGGTGAAGAACCCAGTTCTTTTGCCATCTCCAGTCAACACATGGTCAACCAAGACACCTGAACAGGATTGAAATTCATGCATATGTAGTGAGTTTTCCTGACTTATGGGGATGAAGACAGAAAGCTGAAAACTATCATTGTGCATATAAATGTACTTCCTCTATATTAAATAGGTAGGGGGCAACCTATTGAATCACAGAGGACATATGATTCTCAAAATTCCTCGCCATACACTTTCACAGAGGTATGGCCTGAGTCCTAAAGGGATTGTCAGCTTTCTTCTTTTTCATTAAGGACAATACCTGTGACCCAAATTGCTAGTGTGCTGAGGAAAATTAAATTTAGACCATGAAACCTGTGTGCTCTTTTAAGCAAAGTCCTTTTTCCTTCCTTATTTATTTGTATAGGAACGCATAGGAAAATAAACTCTAAATATTGCTGAGGTCTCTGGAGTTTATTGCAGCATAAATGAGGTACTAATGATGGTATGGTAATTACTCTTAGAGTGAAGTGAGTGGCTAAGTCAGCAACGACGTCCTACCCAGCAGAAAGACTGGGAAACAAGCTGATTTTTCAGCATTTCTTTTACTACTTTTGTGGGCATAAAATAAAAGTTAAACCTCTGTTTTTCTATGTCAAAGAAAACCAAATGGTATTTTGCCTTCTCCATGGGAAAGTAATCTGGACTGACCACTGCTAAACACAGACCAGTTTCCCTGACTGTCAGTTCCGCTGTTCATGGGCTGAATTAAGACTGTCTCTGCCCTCTTTTGCTCACTTACAGCAAGAGAGTGACTGGGGTCAATCCCCACATCCTCTACAAACACATATTCTATGAATTGTGATAGCTACTCAGGGGAGGAAAAAAAAAGCAGCTTCTGAGCCATTGCTCATATACCTGTCCACGCAAAACAGGATCTAATCTTAGACTGAGACTTAAGCACTGCTCAAAGACAGAGAAAATAAATGAACAGTAGTGTTTGTTCAGGAGGGAAGTCTTCTGCAGAAATATCATATGATCTCTTCTCCATGAAATTTTTTATACTTGGATTTGGACAATCAAAAGCAACTATTTTATTAAAAGCAAATCTGTAAGCGGCAGTATCATATTTTCCATCTCCTGCATGTCATTGGACCACATGGACAGAATTATACCTGTGCTGAAATCTGATCCAGAAAAAAAAACAGTAAATATTTTTATGGCTTCTGACACAGCTCAAAAAGCTCTCAGGCAATCATGTGTTTGCATAAGCACACAAATCCTTTTCCCATGCAGTTACAGCTTTCCTAAAAAGAAGAATAAAGAATGCAGCACGTCATTGTTTTGAAGCCTGCAGATAGCAAGCCTTAGCTGTAACAATGATGGAATATAGTTGGGAAAACTAACCAAGAATATGATCGGCATAAACTTATCAAGTTGCATGTCATAAAAAGTCACACGGGGCAGACAGGAATTGTGAGCTGAGACTTCTTACAGTGCATGTGTAATTTTTAACCATAAAGTGTGAAAATACCACACAGCTCTACTTATCTCAGAATGCTAATATACAGACGTGTTAAAAGGGAAAACAAAAAAAAAAAAAAAAAACCAGCAACCTTCATTTTAGTATCATTTTTTACAAAAAAAGAATACATAATATTTAAAAATCTGGATCAATGATATACTGTAAGATACTAAGTATACCAGGCAGAAAAAAGCCTGCCTTGTTATCATATCTCTGGATGTAATTAAGGTTGTCATGGTCTGAATGAGCGTGACTTGATCAAAGCTAAGCAAAACAATACCAGCTTTTTAAGCATGAAGAGACAGACACTTTATGAAATACAAAAAGACATGGGCTAAAAGATATTCTATGAGATGAAAATAGATTTTTTTATGAAGGCTAATTTTAACCTCTTTCTACAATGAACTAGGTCACTTACTGCAAACATGCAGAAGCTGAAATTCTTAGAATTTTTATAGCTGACATACGAAAAATCGTTTGAAAACAAAGAAAAGCATCCTCCCAGTCTTCAGAAAACAGAAAAATAGAGTTCAAGTGAAGATTTTAACAGGCAAGAGACAGTACAAGAACTTGAACTTAAATGTATTTACATCACTGCAGGATTTCAGATACATTTGGGATACTCAGTGACAGCTCATACTGAAGTCTGTGGCATGCGATGGAGAAACAGCACTGAGCTTTGGATCAAGTATGTGCAGAATCTATAACTCTACATAAATTTGGGTTCTGGATTTTTTTCCAATTATCCATTTTCAATATTCTGCATGGATTGAACAGTACTGTCTTACATCAGCTGCACTGTAATACCCCATTAGATGTTTTGCATACAAATTTGCATTCCACGTATGAATATTGTACAAGAAAACAGAGACAAAATCTTCCCTTTTCAGCTTAACCTGAAGTAAAATCTTTTGCACCCTGACAAAATTGTCTTTATATATCATGAGGTCTGTAAAATAGTGCCAGTTCCATGTCCATTTTTCTGAATTTTGAGTAGCATTCTGATTCAAAATCTATAACAAGAGTAATAGAAACTGTTAACAATTAAATCTGTAAATATAATTTTTTCTGACTTCTGAGATTGCTGAAGGCTTTTATTTCATTTAAAGAGAGTCATGGAATGTTTAATTGCTCATTAAATCCTGATGGTACAAAGATTTCTTCTCCTCATCAAAATATTCCAGTTATGGCATGTCAACTAGCCATAAACAGAACACACACTATGACCACTGTGATTTGTTTTGTTCATTCAAATTATGTTGTTTAACCCATTTTACCACTTTTAACATGTAGTCTGTTTTACAAAAACTTTCCATTAGAGTAGAAAGTGTCAGAGCAAGAAGGCCTGTAAACCAAGCATCTCTTTGATCCAATACATGGTCCAGAATTTGGGAAAACACAAACTGCCAAAAAAGCATGGATCACATATCTGTGCAATGAATCTATGTCCCTGGTGAGGGTCAGGAGGTCTTTACTGCTTTATTACCCTTGTTTCTAGGATAGGTCTTCAAGCCAAGGGTTGGAGACAGCGTCTAATGAAAACAACAGAGGAGAGAAATCATTAGTATTTCTCATTCCATGTTGAGGGCCAGTTGCATATGTTGTTGTGGTTTTTATATAGAAGTATAATGCTTACCAACACCACTTAACTCCCTCAGAACTAACTCACCTACTAAACCTAGTTTTAGGCAGCTTACCCTGTTGCTTCACCCTTTAGTTTCTTCTGCAGGTGCACAGACAGGCCAGCTGGCCCTCCAAAGGCACTGGTGGGCTTTTGCTCCATCCTGCTTTTTCAGGCAGCTGACTGGTAGGCCTCTGCAAACTCCCTGTGAAGGACAGAGACCTGGCAGCCGTTTCCACATGGGGCCATGTGAGCTGCATCTCACTGCTCCATGGAGGCTTTAAATACCTCACTCAGGAGCACCAATTGCTGTGGGATGCCAGCAGAGGTAGATTGTTCCAATGTCTCCCTTCAAGAAAGCTCACTGCAGTGATTAAAATTAAACAAACGAGGAAGTGTCTGGCTCTTCCTTCAGGAATATTTATCAAAATGAAATATGCAGCTGGTTCAGACCCAAATGATATCCAAAGACTCCGCGTAGGAGGAAAGGGTTTCTTATTTTAGCAATACTGCTTCATACACGCTGAAACAGGATTAAGATTTTACATATGCTGTTTTATTTGTGCATGATTTATCTACAGAAACAGCTTAATGTGTTGGCGGAACAGCGCCCATCAACAGAAGTGAAGAATCCCATGGAGCAGTGTATCTGCCTCCAGGCACAGCCAGGCAAGACACGGATTTGTGCAGAAGAATCATGTCTGTCAAACAGGCAAAAGAAATTCTATCTTTGGACCCATTAGTAAGCTGACATTATCCGCAGTTATTTTTGTTAACTGAAAATAAGTTTAGGTTGCATGTAAGAGATGGGTTCAGTTCAGCCTTGAGGAAAAGCACAAATGAATTACAGTGTTGCAAATACCCTAGTATCTGTCTTGTTGGCGAGTCACAGTGCACGTTCTTATCCAGTCACTAAAACAGTTGTCATTTAAGCACATGTCCTCCCCCAGTTCTCTGAGCGTGACACATAACCTGATTTTCCGCCCTGTGAAAAGGATGCAAAAGGACAAAGGGTGCATTCAGGGGTTTTGGATGTCAGGATGACAAAATCATTTGATGGTCCCAAAGGCCAGAGCCAGTGTTTCTGCTGTAGAGATTTCCTGAGCAGGAACACCTGCTCTGCAGCATGGCAGCTTGGAAAGGAAAACAAGCAGCATCTGAGGAGACACATTCTGCTATACCCTGTCTCCTCATGATAACTATCCTTCAGCAGCTTTGATGTGTTCCTTTGTCCTTATTAACTAAGGGACTGAATGTTTTCAGTGCAGTACTGTAATTGGTAAGCGATTTTCTTTCAGAGCCCCTTTGGAGCTCCCAACTGGGAAATGAACGTGGCCATTTAATCTGCATCCCATCTGGACCAGCAGGATTCTTCATCTTGCAAATACTCTTCCAGTAATTCATAGCTGCTAATGTCACATGAAATTGTAATGAAGTTAGGCACATCCAAATGGGTTTTCCAGTGGTATTGTCATTGATGTGCTTCTTTATTTATTGAGAAGGTGGTAGAAATCCACATACTAAATTCTTCATTCTAAAACTGAAATGTTAAGACATAAATGGCAGATGGTCAAGCTTATAATGTAAAGAATTCGGTTCCCTAATTACAGCTGGATAAACTAATCATTTTAGTAATATGAGCTGTGAGTTAGTACAAGTCTCTCTACTTTCTCCCTTCAGTCCTTGTACATGAATTTGAGGTGAAGGGTAAATCAGTCAAGCTATAAGGAGTTCACACAAGAGTGTTCCCATGAATCTGGCTCTGACAACCTTTGTACGTAGCCCTTTTAATTCTTTTGAGCCTGCGGTCTTTCTTCTTGCCCTCCTTACTATCATTTCAGTTGCTCCTTCTAAGGCAAAACTTGGGTTTGGAATGACAGTTTCTTTTTTTAAGAATGGCTTTACAGGCTGAGCTTTTCCACTCCAGAGAAAAACACGGGTAACTCAACAGCATTACAAGTATATTTCCAAAGCTCTAAAAGGATCACCGGTGTCTGAAAGGACAGTTAACATCTGCCTGACTACTAAACAAGTCTCTCAGTTACCAAAAGGACAATCAAAATCATATTAGTATTAGCAAAGACTCATGAATCTTGCACTGCATTATTTTTGAGTAAAATCTCTGTCTGCTCACTATGCAACCAAGATTCACTTGGCTGAAATATCCGCACTAGAGAAAAAGAAAGACTGGAGATTCTCAAAAAGGCTAAATACTGTACAGGTAGCCCAGATGCCAAGGTAATACAATGAGAACATGTGAGGGAACAATGAAGTCCATAAAGTGAACTGGGGATTGAAAAAAAGCTTTGCTCAAAATTTGGATGGCATATCTGGCACTTCCCTTTACCTGTCATGCAAAAACAGTACATACACAGGATGCTTGCAGTTACTCACAACTATAAATTCAGTCTCAGGATTTGTTGAGACCCTTTCCTCCAGTACAATGCATTCCAAACTGTCAAAGGAACACTATGTCACAGATATTTTAGTATATGCTATTGATGCCTTTCTCCTTATGAAGTACAAGAGTGGCTCCACAAATGCTTCTTCTATTTATGAGTGCTTGGAAGTCAGTCCATGTAAATATTTGCTGAGATTAAGAGGCTTCAATGGTAGTTCCGGAAATTGAATCTCAGAATTTTTTATTAGCAACCTCAGTTTTTCTGATCATTTTTGTTCGAAACTTCAGGCTTTCCAGCAGGCTCCTAGTTAAACAGCCAGTTAGTTCCCTAACTTGACAGATAAAATTGAAATGTCTAAAGAGCAGGAGAAATATCCACATAATTTCAGCAACTAGGGCAGAGATGTTGCAGACAATTTTACGAATGCACAGACATCTTGAACTTAGATCCAAAATGCTCAGAATACAAACATGATCTATCCCAAGAGAGCCTGAAAAATATCGTAAATATTTTAGATGGGAAAAAAAAGAAAAGGGGAAAAAAAAAGTGAAAGCATTATGAAAAAAGTAACTGATAATATATATTCACTTTTCAGCTACTATTGCTGGAAGCTTTTGTATTAGATCCAGAATGATGGTCAATGGTAACAGGTCAAAGTTTCGCTCCTGAGATAGAGATTCCTGAGAGGTAATTGAGGGGTTTTTTTGATGGTTACTATAAAGTCAATTTGCTCTAGTGCTCCATGCAGCCGTTTTGTTACACTTTCCAGAATAAGAAGCATATATGCTACCATTTTTATAGCAACATATTGGTTCCACAACCAGAGAATTGCATAACAAAATGTGTAAAGAGAAGAATAATTTCCTGTGGGTAGTACGTGGGACAAAATATAGAAGTCCAGTATCTTTTGCATTAACCAAATTTTTCATCCGGACTCTCCAACAGAGAACAGAGCACGTGTTATCACAGTGTTATACTAAGTATTCAAGTTGCCAAGCAGTCTTAAAACATAGAAGATTGTTAATTAGAAAAAACAACTGAGAAAAAATACACTTTCTATTAATAATTAGGCAGAATATGTGTGTTGTGACAAACGCTTCACAGGCAACCTACTCATCGATGACACATTTAATGGGGTATAACTTGCCAGGAGACTTCTTTCTTAACTTGGATCATATCTGGTCACAAAAGGCCTCTTCAAAGATGAAGGGTTTAAAGGTGTCTCCTCTTTCTAGTGTCCCTGCTGTGTGTTCCCCAATGTAATTAGACACAGAGTTTTCACAAAATGCTATGTATGAGTGCAATTAAATTTTTCTCCTTGATTTTCTGTTTGACTATGAATGGACACAAAACTAATTATCTTTCAGAGCCTTGCTCTTGCATTGCAGTGAAAGTTTTCCTATATTTGACAACAACTTCTAAAGACTGAGGAGTGGGACAAAGAGAATGGCTTCTAACTAATGAAAAATCCCCAAAACTCGACCCTTTTTAATTCCTTAAGCAGAAAAGATTTTGTGATTGAACTGAAATACCTGCAAAAAACATGAGGAAAATAAGAAAGAGGGAGAAGCAGAAAAGATAAAAAAAATTAAAGTTTCAGGACTGGATGACTGATTTGGACATTTTCAGTTTCACAACAAAAAAAAAATTGTAAGTCTTTAAATGTTTGTAAGCAAATTATGATAAATGGTTCTGCAGAGTTATAACTGATGGCACAGAGGTAAAAGGGAGATCCAGAGAGTGAGAGAAACAATTTGAAAGACAGCTTCAGAATGATGTGGGCAGATGTAATGGAAATCTCCTCTGCAGAGCACAACACAATTTCATCTCTCCCATGAAACTCATAAACAAGCCCCCGGAGAGAGTATTTTCCCTTCAGAAATAAAAGAATTATCATCAAATCAGAAAACATGTTTACTGAACTCCAATAGCCTGTCTCTGCTCATATCAGATATTCCTAGGAGGCTGAAGGAAGTCGCCAATGGATGCAATATGTCAGCACTGCCCACAGTGAGAGCCTTAATCTTGTCTACAACTGACAGCTGATGAAGTTCCAAATATGTCATTGAATAGCTCTTCAAAAATATTACATTAGAAGGAATTACTTATTACATGTTGGTCTTATTAGGGGTCTGCCACTTCACAACTTCAATAAAGACTGTGTAACATGAAAATTGTTTATAATGTGAAAAGTCTCCCACTTTTTCATTTAATTTATCCAAATATTTTTCTCTTTTTCTGTCATGTTCCACATCAGCAGAAGCTCCAAATCCCTCATCTTGTTCTTCACATATATTTTTTTTATAATTTCCTTTCAAAGATAAAAAGTACATTTTCATGGCTAGGGTAACTCTATGGTCTACATGTCCTTACTCTCAATTTTTCTCTCTCAGCAATGTGTTACCCAATCACAGAATCACAGAATCACCAGGTTGGAAGAGACCTTCAAGGTCATCGAGTCCAAACCGTGCCCCAATACCTCAACTAAACTAAACCATGGCACTGAGCGCCACATCCAATCTCTCTTATCTGAAGAACATAAAAAATGCTAGAGCTTCTGAATATTACATTTTAATTAATTTAGTATTTCTACCTGCAGTCCTCTGTTAAGGCAATTTGAAGTGAAAGACTTCTCCTTGTACATAGACCAGCATATGCAGGTAAAGGATGTACCATTGCTAATGATGAATCTTAAGAGAATTGTGCTGGACACAATTCTAACATGCAGTGGATCTGAGAAAACCCTTATCAAGAATTTCTGGAAACTGCAATCCATAACACTCGGTACTGCTCTTAGATCTGCCATTCAGGTAAGATTGATGAGTAATCATTTTGTGTGATAACAAGCCTGTGTGATAACCTACAAAGAGATTAAGTACCTTTTCATTAAGCAGTTTCAATTACAAGAGTCACTCTGTAAGGAAATATGTCAATATGGCAGTAGATTTAGGTGATAGGCCATCAAGCCTCTACTCCTTAAACTGATGACTGCTGAAAAGAAAAATTCAAAGAGTAATTTTGAAATAAACTGTTTTTCTTTATGTTTATCATGCAAAATACTCTATTTATAGTGCTCATTTTTTTTCAGTAAGAGGAAAAATTGCATTAAACATGATATGACAATAGAAAAAAAAAAAACCAAACAATATAAATATACATAGCTTGATTCAACAGATCTCATTCCACATGATAAAGTTACAATTTAACAGTCTGGCTTTATTAAAATTCTGGGGTTTGCATAAAACCAGTATTTGATTCTGAAAACTTAAAGATGTTTTGTTTGCAGATTGCTTGGAGGAAACATAATACAACACATGACAGGTCACCTCGCATTTGAAAATGGCTGCATGCAGAATTAAAAGTAAAGTAGAGAGTTTATGGCATGGATGGAATTGGAGACCTCATCTATCAGAGTATTTTTAAGAATGCAAGAATCTGGAATTGTTCTGCAATAGAAATGTCACAAAACTTACATACTAAACCAACACATTTCAAGAAACACATTAGGAAAAAAATGCATATCCTAGTTGTCAACTTTTAGAGTATTGTCTAACCCACCCAGGGACAACTTCACACAGCAGATTAGCTAAAAATCTTCCCAACTACCAAACTACCACCAGAATAAATCATTATACAGCAGTCGTCTTTAAAAAGTCAGAGAAACTCCCTCCTCTCCATACATCTAACTCCCTGGAAATAATTAGGCAAACAGTTAACAAACACATTAACAAATCTGTAAGACCATTTTGGCCAAGAAGAGGGTTTGAATCTATTCCAGGAATGCCTCACATGCACACCCAGCCCCCTGAAACTGATTCAGGGTACAGTGTCATGGGAACCATGTCTCATCAGAGCCTGTAAGTGGAAAGGTGGTGACCGAAGGAGTCTCCCATGCCACAGCTGGCTTCAAATCAAACACAGCCACTACAGAAGGAGACACCTTTAAATAACAATCAAGGAGCTGTTACAAAATGCAGCATTCACAGGAAGGCATCGATCCACACTTTATGCCAAGATAGCACAATGTACTTCTTGAGAGCTTCTCTAATGGGACAGAGAAAGCATTGGAAACACAGAAACGTGCTACATCCACTCCTCCTCACCCTCCCCTTTCACAGTTCACTAAAGAAGCATAGTCATTTGTAAGGAAGAAGAGGATAAAGCAAAATTTGCTGTGAAAAGCCTGCAGCCAAGATGTAAGAGCATAAAGGGGAAGACACAAAACAGCAGAAACCGCCTGAACTCAGACCGTCACCAACAAATGAATTGGGGGAAAGAAAAGTTTTCTCTGGGTAGGAGTCAGGCTGCCACGAACAGGAATTCGCAAACTGCCTAATGCTCTCCGATAATGCGAGTTTCCATGTCTCAAGTACTCATTTTACCACTGAACTCACACCATATAATGCTCACACCATATGTTTGTAAAAGATAAATAGTCTGGGATTGAACAAAATCAGCCATTCACACTCTAAAAAGAAGCCATTCATGAGCTACTGACAGCAGAGGAAGTCCTGCCCAAACTCAGTGCTATGCTCCTTCATGGGGTAATGTTCCCCCGTGGACCACTGGGCTTTGGAGAACAGCAGCCTGGAGGCACGCTCACATAAATGCAGAATGGGATTTCCGGGGGCAGAAAAGAAATTGCATGTCCATGTGATTGTCTGTCTAGTTTTTACTGTGTCCCAAATCACAGACAAGAGTTTCTATTCCTCCTTTCAACAGAAGCAACTATTTAGCAAAAAATAAAAATAAGGTCATCCTTTTTACTTTAATTGAACACAACAAACTAAAAACTGCCCTTGAAGTACTGATTTTAAAAAATCTTTGAAAATATACACATGAAAAAAGGTTTACTAATGTGCAAAGCATAGATGTTTTCTGTCTTCTTAGACCTGTAGATACCAACACTTCTACCATAAATGATACTGATCTCCTTTCAACTGTGCAGTCCTCCAGTTAAAACAGGAAATCTCCCTTTAAATTTTCTTCGGTATCACTACTAATGAAATGGGTCATTAATAACACAAATGTGTTGCACTAACCCATTCACTGCAATCAGTGTACAAGATAATATTTTAAGAGCACACTTCACAAAGTAGCAACTAGTAGATAACCATCTTTTAAAAAAAACCCCTTCCACAGCGTGGGCTACCAAAACCCCCCTGCCTAATGGCACTTAGATATGCTACAGGAAGACAACAATATATCCAGCTCACCCACCGAAGAATGTAATCTTGGATCCAGGTAAGCACAATTTAATAACTAAACCAAACGGTGTTTTCCTTTTTTTAACACAATCCAGTCCTTCAGAGACACTAAACATTGGTTCAGTGGTAAAGGAAGGGAATATGAAATTTATTTACATTTCCTCAATCTAAATCTGTATTTGTAATACATAAATCCAGATCATTATGCGGTATTTCATTTTCTACTTATTATACAAGAATTTCAGCAGCACACTTTCTCCCAGTTTTTTCCATGACATAACTGGTTCTTACGTGTTTTTGTAGTACTTCAATTTAAAGTAAATTGACTAATAGGATCTCCCATACTAAATTGCAGCATTTCTACATCAAGTCCAATGTCTTGCCTCCAGCAACAGCCAGTATTCAGCAATTTAGAAGGAAACTGGGAAACATATATTGTTTCTCAGCAATTGCATTCATTTTGTCCACAAGGGAAGTGTTTTCTGCCTTCTGAAGCAGTTATTTTGTTCCCAGAGATCTGTAAATCTGTTTGTGCCAAATTTCTTTCAAGACAAGTGTGTCACAATCTTGCTAACACAAACTCAAGGAATGCTTCCATAAACCATGCATTTTTCAAAAGGCATACCTGCCAGACCCAGCATAAGGACCTCTTTTCTTCATTTTCATTTGCTCAAAAGAAAATCTTATCTAGGCCTCTCCCATCTCTACCTCCTCCTTTTGATCCCAGCTGTCCTCTTTTACAAGCATTGTGTGGGTTAAAAATTAAACTTTTCCTAAATCCATCTTTCCCAGAAAAATTACTAAACAAAAAAACCAAAACCTTTTCTCAGCATAAGCGTGCCTTTTTCAGCCTGGAACTGCAGGTGCAGTGTAAGGACCTTGTTTCCTTCTCCAGCAAATAATGGCTTGGAAAAATCATTACTTTGTCTCTGGTGTTAACATTGCTTCCCCCATCCCAAGCATACTTAGAAATATGAGAGCGGGGTAAAAGGTAAACTTCTAGGGCAACAGAACAGACATTAAGAGTAAAAAAGTTGTATATCACCTTCACAAACTAGCTGCCATTACATAATTTTTTTAGACAGACAGATAGAACAATCAATATATCTACCATTCCACTGTAGGTCTGAGGGTCAGAAATGTTCTTCTGATTCCTGTCACACATTGCTAACTGATAGTTTCTCTTATTTCTTCTTATATGACTTAATTTACTTCCTTTACTTGGAGTTTACATCGTACCTCTCAATATACACCACATCCATGTGAGCCTTCCATTTCCTCCAACTCAGGCCGAGATCCTCTCTTCTTCTTTAAATAGACACAGTTCAGTTGTTATAGCAGTTCTGCTCCAGACTCCTTTCAGCCTCAATTCACGTTCTTGGTGCAAATACTTGACTGGTCTGTATGCACCTGAGTCTTGCACAGACATGTGGGATATTTACTCTCCTCGCCTCACTCAATACACCCAGGCACCAGGTCTTTCACCTTGCGGCATTGGCAAGTCAAAGACATTTTGTAATCCATTTGATTTCCTTGTTATAACCTTGAGCACTTTTGTTTCCATTTAGCACTATAAATGCAAAATATCTATTAATTTTAAAGTGATTTTTTTTCCGTTTGTATAATCGAGTAACAGCTCTAGTTCTGAAAGTTAACTTTTGCAATTTATTCAGCTTAGATCAATTCGCTGTGTTGTTTTGCAGATCACAATTGTTCCTCTACCTTATAAGTCACTGCCTGTCTCCTTTTTTCTTGCTGAGGAGCACTAAAATGCAGCTATATGTGTCAGCATTAATTACACTAGACCTGTAATTGATGGAGCTTTCGGCATTTTAAAAATTTGTTTCCCAGGCCTTCATAGATCTAGTGATACACTTCCAATCGGCAGAAAGAAATGTGGTAAAACTTCTTTTCTTCCTTCTTATGTGCTGCATGTTAAGTTAGGCTTATCTATAAATTCAGTAGCATTAATCATGTCCTCGTTCCATTGACTCATATTTATATGTTATAAAGAATGTGTTATAAAAGAGACTTTTGGTAGCAAGCTTCTTCTACAGTTATTGCATTCTGCTGACAGCAGTATTATAATTCTTAATGAAATGTAAGTAAGAAAGAGTGTTTGCCTTTCATGACCTCAAAACAGGATCTAAAATACTGGCAGGAGAGTTGTACAAATGAATTTTATATACAGAATGAATGGGGTTTTTTTTAAAACATACTCTTTTAATAGGCAAAGCAAATTTAAAGAAAGCAGAATATTAAAAGGAGATAAAAGGAAATGGTAAGTGTTTTAACATGAAAAATTCTATACAATTTGGACATCAGGAGACATTTTTATGCAGAGAGAGTATAATTGTACAATCTTACACATTATGCAATAAGTACATTAAGAGTTATCATCATGGAAAGAAAAAATCTTATTTCATTCTATATATGATGTATGCTCTGCACTGCAGTCAATTTATCATCATTTTAAAATCAAGAATACAAAATATATCACTATTCCTCAATATTATACACAAAAAAGTCATTATATTACTCCACCCCACCCCCCCACTCCCCCATCCCCCACCCCCCCACCCCCCCCGCTGCCAAAAAAAGCTCTTTTCATGGCTAGGTTACAGAATTTTAATAGTTTGATGAAATTTATTTTCTTATTTCAAACAGTCTGAAAAAATATGGAAGAGCATACCAGTTTAAAATTTGCTGGCATTTAGTAGTTAAAATAAGCTGACAGAAACAAGAATCATGTTAGAGGTCCCAGTGTAAAAATAGGAATGGTGATTAGTCTCGTTGCATCTTCATAAGCTCAAAAATATTAAGTGTTACTAACCTTGATGTGTCAGTTCAAATCATTTCTTTACATGCTATAATCCAAATCAAGAAGAATGAATTTTCTAGACATACAGGCATTGGAATTAGGGAATTGGATTTGGATAATTTGTTTGTTTTCCAAAGTAACCTCTGTGGTATATCACCTTGCCACTGCAGGTTGTGATAAATACCCGCGAAAACCCAGCACAAATTAAAATCTTCAATAGTGTTAAAAAAAAAAAGTCCATCCCCAAAGCCATTCATTTAGGGGGAAATGGCTTACAGAAACAGTTCAGAAGAGCCCCAAGGTCTTTCTATTCTGTTGGTTAATCAAAACTTCATCAAATACAGTAAATTAAAAGACTTTTTTCAATAGATCTCTTATCTCACTACCCTTATCTCAGTATCTTTATCAATGTCTAAAATATTTTTAATACAAGAGATACACATGGGTATATTGCTTATGCTATCATTCTGTTTAGCAGCCCTAGTTATGATGTTATACAAAAACAGAAAATAAATTATGCCTGCCTTCAACCAGATTAAATGGAAATTGAAAGCAGAAGAAAACCAAGAAAGACACAGTGTGCATTTCTGAAACTGTCACAGCACACTGACAATTGAACTGTTTTCAAGGTTGTTTTTTATATAGACAGTACACAAACGTGAGCATTTCAAAGAGGAACTAGAGAGGGTTATACAAGTCACTCTGGAAAAAAAAATAGCTGCATGTTTAATAAGTGGTGATGAAGTCTGAGCCAGATGGTAACGGGTCAGTTATTACCACTGAGTGAAGGACAAGGGCCCTAGTTATAACCTCTGCCTGAAAATGGGTGCGTTGGGATTTAATATGTAACAGGACTGATGTAGAGAAAGAGGAGGCATGGATAGAAAAGCTGAGTCAGAAAAGGGTATGTCCAACATCTCAATTCAAGGCCAAATTAAGGAGTGGGATTGAAGAAGCACATAACCAAGGATATGAATTATCTATGAAAACTAGTGTGGGAGATGGCAAGAGCAAGAGATTATACAAGGGATGGAGAGATGCAATGAGAAAAGAGAGTGTGTGCTACCTGAGAGAGGAAAAATGGAGAGGGAATGAGATACCATTTCAGAGAGCAAAGAAAACTTGGGGGCAGCCTTGTTCAGAAAGGTGAGAAAAAATGGGAGGTGAAATCTCTGAATCACAGAAACTGAGGAGAAGAAGCCCGACATGCAAAACAAGATAAAGCCGAACACACACAACGCAAGTTACCGATTGCTTTAATTTTTTAAAATATTGAAATGTATTTAGCCTCTGCATACTAAATCATCATAACCAAAACTTACCCCAAAACTGAAACAACTGGATATTGTGGGAACAAAGGGAAGGATACAGCACGTGGACAGACAAACAGAAAGACTCTACATATTGCATAGCATTTAGTCAATATTCACACTCTTCATGTGTTTGGCATACAGTATAAAGGTGTGAAAATTAACAACTACTGAGCAGCTGTGTCTAAATTGGTAAATCCAAGTCCAAAGTGACCTAAAGTGAATCAATAACTAAAATAGAACCTTTGCATCAACATTTTTAGTGTGGAAGGGAGCTGAGTGGTTTTTTAGCTAAGAGCAATTGCTGCCAGCCTAGAACACCAAAATATTCTAATAACCAATCTTCTCTCAACCCAATTAGCATTTAAAATTACAATAGCTGCAAAACAGGCTACAAAATATTACAAGGATCATGTTCAGAAATTCTGCATCAAATGTGCTTCTGTGGATTTCAGAAGATTCTCTAAAATATTGAGAAATCAATATCAAAAAGCAAACCAATGGAGGAAATATTGAAGAGCTGACAAAATTGATTCACAACAGCAGTTAATCTGATGCTTTTGAAAAGTGAATAAAGTTGGAACAGCAGAAAGCTATGGGTTTCTTATCAAATTCATATCATATGCAGTCACTTAAAAAATAAAAGCAACATTCATTTCTACAAATAAAAGAAGGTCTCTGCAAGTTAAAGTTAATGGTCATCTATGAAGTAGAAAAACTAATGTAAGCAAAACTGCTGAAAATCCACTGAAAGGAAGAGAATGTGTTTTATCCCCTTCTTGATGTGTGAAACTTAGAAAGAGTTAGAGGTAATGGAACCTTAGAGATATCACTAAAGATGGCTTATCAGATAAATGTAAACCAAATCTATCAAGCCAGCTATATCACTTTCACACATCCTTGGATTAAGCAAACACCTTCACAAAAGGTTAAAACCAGAATGAGCAGGAGATGACAGAAGTATGACACTAGTCAGGCATCAGAGAAACTACTGTGCACTGATAGCAGTAACGCAAAATTAAAGAGCACAATTCAATCAAAAATCCACTAATTTTGCCAATATTTTGGGGTGTTGTGGCTGCAGTTGCACTTTACATTGTATTTAGCCATTCCAAACCATATCAGTTGCAATTTACCTCTAGTCACCAAGAGGGACAACATAGGCTGCACATATATGCAGCCGCACGGGCGACTTACAGATGGTTTTTGGGAGCTAAAAGAGCGCTTCACAGACTGCCTTTCGTGACAATTGCTCTTATTGTTAATGTTCTAAATGACTAGAATGAATTGCTTAATAATGAAGAGGTATGAATTGAAGCCATATAACCAATGATTAACTACATGGCTTTACAGGAGGAGTCTTTTTTTTAACCTGCAAAATATTGCACATCAAGTGATAGACATTTATGCTTCTAGACAGATAAAAAACAAAGCAAATAGCTGCTCTGTTGAAGCTGAGAGACCATCACAAATGTGTTAATTGCTTAGTATTTGCAGCTAGGCAGGAGCAAGAGAAAAACTTTCAAATTACATTAAGTTACCAACAACACGATAACAAGGCTTTTATTTATTCTCCTAATCCCTAGGAACTAACAACAACAACAACAAAAATCCTGATGTTGTGAACATTACCTATTCACACTATGCAGTAAACAAGATGGGTCAATCCTGAACTTATCTAGATTTTTCTCAAATCAAAGAAAACCCTATCAATTGGAAAACAAGACATTTTAGACAACTAAAACCTGCAAAACTGCCAGTAGCTAGGAAGCTATCTCGGTATCATCAAATTGCCAAATAAAAAAAATAGTAATGCTCACTCTATATAACCCAGATTATGCTTTTTGGGCTCCTTCTGGAATTAAAAACACTTTAAATTACCCATTCAACTTCCATCAGCAAGACATGCAGAACTGCCGAGGGTTAAGGTTGTTTCTCAGAGCCAGATCCTGTGCCCATGCACAGGATGTTTACAGCATGTTGTTTACAACAACCTCTAAAAGAAACAAGAAAACAAATTAATAATAACTGACCTCATAAGAAACAGTAGTGAGAGGACAGAATTACTTTAGAAAAAAGGGCAAAAGAAAATGAATGCAATTTGTTAACCTCAAAATAAGTACTTGTACCACAAGATATCTTGGAGGCTTTTTTCTTTCTCCCTCCCTTTTTTTATTGTTGGTTGTCCTTGAAAATTTTATTACAAATTACCTCTTTTACAAGATGGTTACTTAAACAATTTTTACAAATGAAGACTAAAAGATGAAGTGTTGTCTCTCTGCAGATCTCAACATTTACACTTTACAAAAGTAGGAATTACGATACTAATTCAATGAACAGAAAATATTCCTGAGACAAAGTTAGCTGTTTATGAACAATTTTTAAACATAAATAAATTAATTAACATGCACACACAAAAAAAACCCACGAGGAAACACACTGTTTACTTCTGGAATTACTTTTTTTAAAGACAGAATCTACTCTACAGAAATACCTCTCATTCTGCAAAATGTCAGACTAGGTTTTTTTTAAATGTGAATCTTATCTCCATTTTTTTCCTGTTTGGTTCTTTCTATTTCTATTACTCTTTATAAAATAACTGCAATTTCTACATCACTAATCTAATACCTAAAAGTTTTAATTTTTAGCTCTGTTAAAAATTAAATTCTGCATCACCCTCCAGTGTGATTAAGCACTAATCCGAGTTATTTTTTAATTAATTTATTGTTGCAGCACTGTAAGAAACAGACTTTCAAGGAGATAAATTAAACCAGAATGAAGATATAAGAAATTGGGTTATAGCGGGAAAGGTGCAACCTACACCTTGTCTAAGGAACAGTGGTACTGTAGAAAAGTGTTGGTATCTTGCAGATGTGACTGTGTCTGATGACCAGGCAACTTGACTGATAATTTGAGAGGTCCAGTTCATGTAATAGTCCATCTTCCTTTTATTTACATCATTAGGCCTGCTCTTAACACAGAACAGGCTCATATTAATATTCTGCAAAAAAGACTCAGCAATTCCAGTCTCTAAAACCTCTCTTCTTCCAGGAAAAAAAAAAAAAAAAAAAAAGAGGAATTTCATAATTCAAAACTGCAGAGTTTAAGCTCAGAATCCATCAGTACAGCTGAAGTTTTTTCTGTCTTGGACTGCTCTCACCATTTGAGAAGGTAGCACCATTAACAGAACTGTACTAAAAATAAACTGCTATATTTAGATATCTGTAAATTGACAGATCTCTTGATAATCTTAAAATGTGAGAAAGGTTGATTTTATGAGACACTAGTTCTGGTGATATGTACAATATTCTGCTTTAGGGAGTGAGTAAACAGGATGCTTTTAAATAGTAACATTCTGAATCTGGAATGTTTACTTCTCTTATCTTCACCTCACAGAGATGGAAGAGATTCAAATGAAACATAACATTTTAAATTGCTATGCTCTGTTCAGACACTTCTCCAGAGGTCAGTTTTCCCAGGGTTGTAAGTCACAGCTAAACAGTGTAGCTATAGATCAGCTCAGTAACATGCTCTTATGCTGGGGAGTCAGCAGCACAACTCAGTAACAGAGTGTAAAAACCCTGATGCCTCTGGTTTAGGATATCATGAGAGATCTGGACATCTGGAACCATAAAGCTGCCAGAAGCAGGCTAATGTTTTTGCTTGGCAGAAGGCTATTAAAAGAGAAGCTTTCTGTGAAGCTGCCAGCATTTTGAAAATGTTCAATGCCAACAAAGTGGTGCGGAGATCTTCACCTTGATAGCGAGTTTTGACATCTCATTACTCATAGTCATTTGGTGACTGTGTCCTCTGGTGCCTACAATCTCCAACATAATGGATATCATAATTTATTTAGGTAGAGCCCTAGATCGGAGGGTGACTCAAGCAGAAGTCTAGGGCAGTCCTGGAAGACGCAGAGGGGAAAAAAGGGGGAAAAAATGAAGAAAAAAAGAAAGAGGAAAAAAGTAGGACTGGTTGTTGAAAACAAATGTTGACAGTAACTATGGGCAGGAATACACAGTTGTTACTAGCACTGCTGAATTTAGTGCTGAATTTAGTTCCTTCAGCTGTGCAGTTGAACTATGGGTAAAGGCAGACATGACAAAGCCACCAGGCTAAATCAAGTGCTGAAATGTGCAGAACTTCGTAATATTTAAGGGATTCACGTACTTCATTATAAATGTACTGAATAAGTTATAGCTGTCAATTTTGAAGCATCAGTTTAGCATCAGTAAACTGCAGACCAGCTTGTGAAATATTATATGCTTTTTTCCTGTCCTCATTGAATCTGGATGTACTAGCTATGGGACTGTAAAGATTGTTACAAACTGCCAGTTTTTTTCCCCTCAAATACACATGAAGTTTTGTTATGCTTTGAAAAAAAATCTTTGATTGCAGCATCTGATACTTTTCACGAAGAATATAAGAAAGAGTTTCCCTAAGGTAGTCTATTTTGTGAACCTTTTAAGCTTCTCTAAACAGGCATGAAAAAATTGTTGTGCTTCTATTTCCCTGTTCTCATTCCCAGATAAAACATTTTAATCCACTCTCAATTTTGCTTTATAATGTCTTGTCCTCATTGCAGTCACTCTTAATATTCACTACAGAATGAAAGAGCAAAAGTAGGCCCATTATATATACATTCACATGAGCAGATGAGATTTCAGGTGAGACTCAGAGCAATACAACAGTATGGAGAAGAAATTCAGCAGAGCATTCAGCATCCTCAGAGGTTTAGCAGGATGACTTTAAATCACCAGTGCCCTCTGCTGCTCTCAGGATGGTCTTTTGTTTTTTGTGTTGTTTTTCCATTCATCCAGATATAACTTTCACAGTCCTCCAAGCCATCCTCAATTACTGCTTCCTTGTAGGATTATTCATGGCTACTGTGATTTGCAGAATTCTGTCCCTGTGAGACAGAATTACAGCCTGACCTACCCCAGCATGTGTGACACGCTGACATGAGTGCATTGCTGAAGCAGGACATGGGGTGATGGCCTGAGAGCCAGAGCTGCTGCTGCCCTGCATTACAGCTCTGCCAGGAGTGCTCATCCTCTCCAAAAGCAAAAGCTTGCAAGGTTTTCAAGGAATTTTACTGCTTGTCCCTAAGGGCCATGGGTAGAAAGGGAAGGTTGCCTCTGCTTTCACCTAGGAGGCTGAGTGTGTAGGGAAGATCCTGTACTGCAGGTAGACTAAATCTAATAACGTGAAATATGAAGGATAGAGAAACATGAGTAGTTACAATTTCATCAGCTGCACAGAGTAATACCTACCTAGGGGGAAAATCAATCAGATAGTGTCTGATCAATGTTTTCTTGATAGCATTAGCTATGTGGCTTATAAAACCTCTGAGGAGATGGTGCTTGTTTTCCTTACCCGTGTAATTCATTTATTAGCCTAAATTTACAACTGTCAGCATTGATTTGGAGAACCAAACCTAAATGAACACACATTTTGTGGGTTCCAAGGACAGACAGCTAAAAGCCTAAGAAAAAGGTAACAAATTTTTACATAGAACTGCTAACTAATTTCCATTTCATTTGTACATACATAAAAATAATTTAATTCCTAGAAGGAAAGCTGTCTGGTCAGGAATTCTGAATTTGGCTCCCATTTTTCTTCCTCCTTAAGGATGTATGAAACTCCTACATGATCCAATAACTCTCACACTCCTCAAAATAAGGGGGATGGTCAACTTAAAGTGAAACGAAGTGCGTTTTTTGTGACTGTAGGTTACATTTGTATGCATGTCCAAAATTCTTCTGCACAGCCACTTCCACAGACTACCAAATATGACACTCTGAGCTTTTCTGAAAGGCAAAATAATGTTAATTGCAATATTTATTTGATATGCCCTTCATACAAAGGTACAAAAAAGCCCAAAAGTCTTCTTATTCTATCGGTCTAAATATTGTGTTGACTCATAAACTAACACAGCTCCTGCTCAAAGTACCTTACATGAGACAGCTTGGGTGCCCACCCATTTGTTTGAAGTGGTGTTCTCTGCTTTCTCTTCAGACGTGGCTCTTTGAGGGGTGTGGGGAAGCCTTGATTTTTTTGGCAGCAAGGGCTGCTGCACACAGACACTGCTCACACACTTAGGGAGAGATACACATGTTCCTCTTCCTCTTGATCTTTACAAGTTAATGGGCACTGTGGGAAGCTGATGAAGCTGTGATCTCTGTTATGCTGCTCCAGCTGCCCTCTGTGGGGACCTGATGTCCTGCAGCACAGGGTCCAGCTGACAACAAACAGCAGCCCTTCTGTCCAAGGCTGACCATGTCCCAGAACTGCAGAGTGGGATGTGTATTTGGCTGTCATGCAACATTGATTTGGCCATTCTACACTAAGATACAAAACCCCCTCCAAGTAAAGCTCTTCCATGCTTTCTTCCAAAAGGAAAGGATTTTTTTACTCATTCTCCAAAGCTGAGATGCCACCTCTCCTATGCGTTACAATTTGTCCCTTGGGGCAGTGCCAGACCATTGCAATAAAATGTTATCAGGTTACACAGCACAATGCAAATTATAAACTACATTCAGTGGCCCACAGGACACATAAAGTACCAGGACTGGTACTCAGTGACTGTGCCTTACGAAGTATTCCCGTAAATGATGTTGAAAAGCAGTGAGAGGCTCAGTAACTCATGCAGGTTAGTCCAAGAGAAAACAAAACAAAGAACTCAGCCCTTGCTGGCATTCAAACAAGCAGACAGTGTGCAATAATTGCCATGCTCCTCAGAGCTAGTATTACAGAATAAAACTGAATTAATCTAGTCTATTTTTTGGTCAAGAATTCAAGCAACATCCTTTTCTTGAATTTGAATGTTTGCATGCATGCTTGAAGATCATTCTCCGAAAAGAAATTCTTATTTCCTGACAAGTTTGACTGCTCAATTATAGACTGTTTCAAATGGAGTCTTTTTGATGGTATAGGTCATAGATTTGTGATACTTTTGCTCAAGTCTCAGGGCTTAATTGCCAAAATCAGACAATTCACGCTGTGAACATTGTAATAGTCTAGTATCTGGCATCAGTATTTTGACAAGGGTAAAGATGCCTGTTGTCAGCACGTGTATCACAACAATACTACTCTTTTCATAGCCACTATCCCTTACTGTGTCTACTTGTTCACGTTGAAAATCAGCTTAATATGAAAGCATTTTTTCCCCTGCACTTTTCCAAAAGAAACAGGAGAAAAAAAGTGGAGGAAAAAAAGTAAAAGGAAGAAGAACAAAGAATGAAAAGGGGAAGACAAGATTTGGGGGCAAGGAAAAAGTGTAGCTGGCATCTTATGGTCTTCAAAAGGAAGATATTCAGTGTGGGAGGAAGTTCTGCTTATTTCTCTTGCCAAAAAAAAAAAAAAAAGTTATGCCCTGGGGCATTTTCAGTTGCTGTCTTCGCTTCATCAGATACATGCTAGAATTTTAAACATGTGCAAGACCACGAATTTTTTTTCCACCAGTTACACTCTAGTCCTCTCATGCTGATTTCTGAGCTTAATCTTTCAGTGAATTTCACAGCAAGAGGCAGGTAGCTGCAGAGGGAGAGCAGTGCAGAAGTCAATGTTTCAATACATAGGCAGAAAGTAGAGCTGTAAGTGAATCACACTATTATGAATAGGACATTTCATAAAACAAGTGCACATTGAAAGAGACTCAGGCAAAGGGTCCCAACCTACTTGATAAATTCCTTTCCAGCTATGAGGAATGCCCTTAAACTCATTAAAACACTTCGTCTTGCAAATATATTATACCATGCAGGTATATTTGGCAGGGTTCTTCTTGAAAGGACAAGGGAAACAAAGATTCATACGAAACTCAATGGAAGGTTTTTTTATCTTTTCTGTTTTTCAAGACAAAGGATTTTTGTTATTATGCTGTTATTATCACCTTCCCTGCAGAGAAAGAAAGCTCTCTTTGTAACTTGAGAGTCTTAAGCTGCGCCAAGGGAAATTTAGGTTGGATGTTAGGAAAAAGTTTTTTACTGAAAGAGTGATAAAGTTCTGAAATCATCTGCCTGGGGAGGTGATGGAATCACCATCCCTGGACGTGTTTAAAAAAGGTTGGATGTGGCACTCTGTGCCATGGTTTAGTTGAGGTGTTAGGGCATGGGTTGGACTCAATGATCTCGAAGGTCTCTTCCACCCTGGTGATTCTGTAATTCTGTGATTCCGAAACATGAAGAAACAGCTCATTATCTCTAGCTGTGTTTTATGTGGTTTGCACCTTTATTTGTAGGTTTACTTCAAGACAAATGATGAATCAAATGCACAGTCCACCATTATCCCTCTAAAATTAGTGGGATTTGATGGAGATCTTATCTTTTCATTAATAGTAACATCAAGGACTCTAATTCTGTCAAAAGATTTTTAAAATGCCAAAAATATTTATTTCATGGATATGGGCGTGGTCTCAACATTCACTCCATTGCTAATCACTTCCATTCATGTCTGTGAAGCCTGTTGTGGTACCTTTCACTTGGTGTCTATTTTTCCAGCATTTTTTTCCTGGAATGCCTACCTTTTCTTTGTCAGTAACAGCTGAAGATTTTCCCCTAATTCAAACTCCTTGTCACGCTACCTCCTGCCCTGTGTTTGACTCCTTGTTGAGCTCAGTGTCCTCCCTCAAAGCTTCCCCTTGCTTTCACTCTGTGCCTCAGACCCTTAATTTGTATTGACTCACAGTATGGTTGCTGTGAGCTCTGCACCTGCTCCTATCCCACATCAGCGGCTGAATTCTTGCAGATGACTGTTTCCAAGGGAGACTCGGGCAGAAAGTTAAAAATAACAGTTGAGCGAGCTGTGCAGGGCTGCCTTCAGCCCGCGCGTTCGGCGGCTGCCGATCCAGCCCCCCTTGAAAACTGTACCACACAGTCGCTGACCCACAGTCGGACCATACTCAGGCTTCCCTCTGCTCAGCCAAGCCAGAACCTGCACCAACATTAGCCTGATAGCAGCTCTGGCTAAGTTTAATTCTGTTTGCCCAAATGTACGGTGAATGTTGACAATTTACTTGCTTATAAGCGCAGTGCCTGTGGGCTACCTGAGGGTAAGCCTAGCCAAAACCAAAGTGGATGTTTTGCGTGCAAACCTTCGAAGAAAACTAGGAAAGATCTGTATGAGACAAATTTTCCAGTTTCCCAGAAAGATAAAATCAAAACCACAACCTGCCAGTCTTCCTCCCAAAATATCAAAATTAGTTTGCCTTTTATTAAACAAAGAACATGGAAAAAGGGAAAACATAAAAAAATTTTGTAGGAAAAGAAATTAGAATTTCCATTTTTCCCTGTAACTTGGATGGGTTGAAGAATTATCTTTATCACCACTTCTCCATTTTGTGAGAAAATCATACCAAACAATCCTTTCTTTGCATTGTTTCTTGTACGACTGTAAAACTTGTAAACTCAATTATAACTTAAGACCATTAGGAACAATGTCTGAATTGTAGCTCAAACTTTGTATCAACCCTATGAATGCAAACACCCTCAATTACCTTAACAAAGAACAGCTGCGTTGTTGTGGGGTTACCATTTGCTTCTCATTAATGATTAATTTTTAACAATCTCACAAGACCAGCAAATTAATAAAAAAAGAATTAATTATTGACTAATAAGGAATACTAATAAAGGGAACTTTTTTAGCATTTGGTTTGCAAGGTACATTGACATGGATGCCATTTATTTTTACTTTGTGTCACAGGAGGGAAAAACCACTTTTTAGGCAGCAACAGCGTTCTTGAGGAAATCAAATCCATATTCAATGAAAATCGGGTATTTTTAGTATTGTAAAGCAGTGGACATTTTATAAAAACAATAATTTCTCTATGTAATTTTAGTTATTGTCCAGCTTGTTAAAGATTTGACTGAGCTGAACATATTTAAATATAAGAGCAATATAAAGCAGTTTGGTCTAGATGGTTAGTAAGAGGGCATTTAAAACAATTGTAGTTGCTACTTTCTTCCTATTCCCCAACGTTAAACTTTAATCCCTTTCATAAACTGCTCTCCTAAATTAGAGATGAGTCAAGGCATCATTTTATTACTCAAACTCTACTAGCACTTCCACTTCAGAAAATTTTTATGCTTCAGTACTTTTGAGGTTTTAATTGGATCCAGAGCTCGTGCTGTTGATAATAAATTCTTGGGCTGAAAATTAATATAGATTACAGTTAAAAATTTTCAGACTGAAATGTTTCACTTGTGAAAATCTACTCAATATATTGTTCTTTAAAAAGATCCACAACCATCTTTTCAAACAAAACTTCAATCCTTCAACATTTGTTTGGAAGTAAACTGTGCAGAGAATAAGCTTTCACCCCATACTGAAAGACAACATTTTATTTCCATATCCTTGTACTTAATGCTTGTGATAGGGAAATACAAAAGCATTATTTTATTTTGAAACAATAAAACAGCACAAAAACACAACAAAACCTTTGGATAAAATAAGCAATAATTCTCTGACCAGTCTCACTAAGCTGGTATATGACCATATGGAAATCATTCCAAAACATACCTGTGCAGAAAAATCAGTGGAAATACACAGATTCTTCATACTAATGCTTATCAATTTTTATTTATTGCCTAATGAATATTCAAAATTTATAAGGCATGCTATCTTCAATTTCAGTGATAACACTTAATATACAAACATAAAGCTTGGATTCTCTCCTTGATGGATAAAATATAAAGCAACTTAGCTGAAATATGGCAAGGCCATGAAAACACTTTAAAAGTTGAGACAAAGAAAGACAGTGCATAATAATATAATGGAACTTTTTAAAATTTTATTGCTGATACAGAGGAATCTCTTAAGTATATCTTGAGATCCTTGTAAAAGTCACTGCGTTTACAAGGTCAAAATGATTAAAAATAACACACTGAATAGACTAAAGAGACAGCAAAGAAGCTAAGTGATTTATTTGTTTTGGTTTGGAAAGAGGGAAAAGGGAGGAAATATCTTGTTTTAGTGCTGATCTTTAAAGATAATGAAGGTGAAGCATTGTCAAACACAGAGACATAAAAGAATAAGATAGAAGAACTCCAGAAATTGTAGTAACATAAATTACTCAGGCATGATGCCAGAACTCCGCAGAAATTTCTGAGCATTCATGCTCCAGTTCAGTATCTCTGGACATTTTCTGGATGTGGAGGGAGGGATAGGAGCCTCCTAGGCCATACTGTGCTCTTTTAATCTACCTAATATAGATGAGACTCATTTCATTTACTATAAAAGGGACAAGTTCTCCAAAAGTACAGCAAAGTAGATTCAGTGAATAAAAGTGTAAAGAAAAATTATTTCCTGGATGCAAACTGCACATAATGACCAAAGTAGGACTGAATGATTAGTGCTCAGTAGAGGGATGGGTTAGAACTTCTTGGTGAATAGTGAAGACAAATTTCCAGAAACCTCTGTTTTAAAGATGTAATTAACTCATTTCAAATTTGCCAGCACTTTTTCAAATCATGCTTTCATTTCACCAGCATGAATGGTATAGAGACCTGCAGTTATGAAGTCCTTAATGTAAATCCACCCTTGTGGAGTAGTTTTAACACTTCTACCTGCAGAAAAGCTTCACAGCACTGCAGAGACCACCCATCACCAGGCAGCCACAAGTAGCAAGCTCACCACATGGCTCCTGCTTCTGATTTCAGTCCAAACCTCACACAATCCCTCATATACTTTTCCCATGTTGCAAAAAACCACGGAACTCGTGGAAGGGCAACAAAGGAGGTAAAGAGTGCAGCAGGGGAGTCCAACCCCATCTCCAAACCATCATTTTTGTCCAAGATGGTTTCACAGGTAGACAGTAGGGTACTCTAGCCTCACTCATAGTCCCACTTGGCAGCAAACCCTCATCTGCCACCCCCAACAGATTTCTCTAGAAGAAGGAATTAAAAAGTGAGACCATCTCTGTAGCATGGCTCAGCACTAAGAGCTGCTTTTAGATATCCAAGGAACCAATAAAAAACATCTTCATACAGCACATCATCAACAACTCCTCATATTAAATCTGTGTAGTGTGATGCACTCCTTTAGTAACAGCATATTGTGGCCCTGACCATCCCTCCTGCAGCTGCTGGGTTTAATTCAATGACAAACCCTGATTCTACCTCTAGGATAGCAATTAGTGAATCAGCCTTTATCTGTAGGCAGCAACTGGTTTGGAGAGCATTATTCCACATGCATTAATGTCAGTAGAGTAATAAACTTTCTTGTTGTAAAATGCCTAAAAATATTAAGCTGTCCAATACATTACTATAAGCATATATTTTTTAATGGAAAAATATTTGTCTAATAACATTTCATGTCAGTATCAAAGGGACACAGATTAATTTTTAAAATATTTATTTTTTTATTAAATAAATCTAGCAGCAAGCAATAATAGGTGGTGAACACAATACTACATCAAAATCCCAGGGAAATTATTTTGATTAATGCCATTAGCAGACAGCAGGTCTCACTTATATTGCTCCAGTATGTGCAGCAGGACATATCAGAATGTTAATTTAGATATGAGGATAAATCTCCCAGAATGTTTTACATTTGCTTGATTGGATGTTTAGATATACAGAAGGCAACACTTCCCAAATAACTTAAAACTCCTCAGTCACCATGTCCTAGCCAGCATCCTTGCAAAAACACACCTACCCAGTGTTAATTCTCATATTAGAGGACATAATCCTAAAAAATAATGCCAGCTAAAAGTGGAATTTTCCACACACTAGTTAATTACTTTATCCTTCCTGTGGATTCCTATGTTATAGCAGTGAATTTAACCTATGCAATATAATTTAAATGCCATATTTCTGCATCTCTCAGTCTGCCTAATTTTCCCTGCAAATACCATGAGTCTCTAATGTAAACCTGTGTTAGCATCTGATGGACTGCACTAATTAGTCTCACATCTAGCTGCTAATCAGCTTCATTCTGAAGATTCACCTCATACAAATTGCAGAACACAGTAATCAGAGTTCATAATTTTCAGGGTTTTACAACATTACTGAGCCTTACAATGGGTAAAATCAGTCAGTTGTTCAAACTTGGCAGTATGAAAAAGAAATAATGGATCAGCAACATCATTTAGGGCTGGTTTCCAGAATGGAATACTAAAAAAGGTAGCTATTTTTCTTTTCACTCTATTCTTTAGACAGCTCAGTGTTGACCATAGATTCACACGACTTGCTACTGTTGGAGACCTCACCATTCATCAGCAAAATGGCTTCTAGATGGTTCTGCCCTAATAGGCATAAAAAAACCCACATAAATTTGTCTTTGTCTTTCGTAAAGCTTTGCATTTTCTACTGTTTTGCCTACAAAGCAAACTGTAAACAGAAGTCAAGGATGTACAATTATATATCTAGATTAAATAATCCATGTAACACAGCCCTTAGGAAGAAAACACTATCACCAGTCTGTGTTAGGAATGGGTTCCATGTCATTGACTCTCATACTGCTGGGAACAGCTTCTTACTAATATCTTTTTGAACTACAAAAGCATCCAGACATGATGCTGAGCAGTAGCTGTTTATGCCAGTTATGTCCTAAGGTTTGTCCTACCTTTCAAAGTATGTATACTATATTCTGGCTGTACACTTCATGCTAACTCAAATTGTACGTTTGGATAGCCTGGTTTTGCAGAGAATTGCATCTCCTGACTAATCCTATTATGAAATATTTTCATTCTTTTATATACTCCAAGGTAATTCTTTCCAGGTGTCAGCTGCAGATGTCATGTATTTTTCACTATGAGTTTGATCGTATCATTAAAGCTATTTTCACGTCCTCTGAGTTTTGTTGTTTATTCCACCAGACAAATCAGGAACAAACGGGATGCACTGCCATTTCTTCACCCAAGCTCAAGCACCTCAAATATTCTACTATGAAACATGGATGACTAGTATGAATTAATTTGATTGAGCTTCCAGTTGTTCTTCACATTTTTACTCTATTTCAATAGGGCAAATATAACTTTTCCGGTACCAGTGTAGCACTTGTAGCACAGAGTGTGTCCCAATAGAAACACTTACTAGTCTGCCACAGGGACATTAACCATAGGAGGCCTAATACCTAGACTATTAAACTATCTGTATTAATATCTTTAGCATCTTTTTTTTTCTCACATTCAAGGCAGTACTAGCAGGTTAAATACAGTTGTTAAATACCGAGGGGGGAAAAAAAGTAAAACATCACAATACATTTAAATGTAATGTTCTATAATTTTTTGTTACTGTAGTTGTGGAGCTTTTCTGATATACAAGTTCATAACACTGGATATTAGGTCCAATGTCCCCATACCCCACAGAATTGATTCTTAATAGAATACCTACTCAATGGAGCAGATTTTAGAATTCAGGCACAGGCAAGCAATGGCTATATATAGCTATTAGGCAATTGTAAAGCACTGAAGGCTCTGAAAGATTTGAGCGACTTCACTAAAGTACTGAAAATTTCTAGCATCTACAGTCGATAATCTCAAAAAATTTATAATATTTAAAACTGAAAATAGTCGTATATAATTTCAATCACAGATACATTTGATATTATTAGATTCTATAACATATTTTCACTGACATTCAAATCCAATTTCCCTACTGATTTGTTCATTGTATTGTAGCTTGTCATTATAGTTAGTAATACATGCAATTCTAAATACTTGCTCACAACATAGAGTAAAAAAATCAAACGAAAAAAAAAAGGTTATGCTACTGAAGTCCCTTAGTATCTTGTTCTTCCTCAGGTTTCCTTGAGGAAACGAAAGATTCTGCAAGTTCTGACTCAAAAACTTTGCACACTTTTCTGCTTGTATTTTATGACACTTGCAAAAGTCTCAAAAAATTAAATATATCTTACTGGACATAAGTATGCTTTCCATTTTCCCCAACTCTTCCATTGTCCTCATTGTCCTCAATCTCCACATTTAAAAGAAATCTCTGGGTGAACAGACTAGATTTAGCACAAACTACTTTTCTATATAATATTCTCTACCAGTCTGTCTTTATAAAATATGAGTAAAGCTATTTGATATTAGTGCTAGACAGATTACAGCTGAGTGACAGTATGAAAAAACTTCAAATATGCTATCAAATATGAAAATATTTATATAATATTTATATTTGAAAATATATATAGAAAACATTCCTCAACAGAATAGGAGTTTATGCGGTAGATAATCTTGGTTTGGAGGAATGCGGTCTTCATTCGATTTTCATGCCCAAACCACTCATAACACTCACATATATCCACACCTCAGTAGGACGTCTAAGAAAACCATCACAAGGAATTATATTCATATAAGTTTCCATGCACTATTGCTGAATGGAGAGCAATTCTGTATTAATAGCCTATTATTGTCTGACCTGCAAAGGTCAGGTCTACAAGGACATTAAACTAAAACAATTTTCATCACCCATTTTTTCATTAAAACTGCTGCCTTATCCCAGTACAGTTCTGATCTTAGATAAAAAGACTACAGGGTGTTCTTTGAAGTCTTTAGTAGTATCAGTATTTCAAGTCTGTAGCCAGGTACATAACACATGCCATTTTTTCAGAGAAACTAGAACACAAATGGTCAATAATTGTCAATGACTCTGTAGTTAAAATAACACTAATTTGTCAATGTTATTTGACACTTCCAGTTTTGAATGGCCATAGGACCAATTTAGTCTACCAGATTATAAAATGAGATACTCATACGGTATTATACTCTTTCTTTTTGGTTTTCTGATCTTAATGAGATCTTCAGATCAAAAATTGCCAGGCATTTCTATAAAAAACATAAGAAAAATATTAGATGGACACTTGCAGTCTTCCTAGGATATTGGATATGCAGGCACACCAAATCATTGTTAATGAGATTAATATTATCTAAGTAAATGAAGCAAAATGCTCTTAAAACACTGAAGAAGTAGACAAGATATAGGCAAGTGATAGGGAAGTACTGGACTGCTGGGAGGAAGGGATTGGAAGAGAATGGAAGTTTCAGCAGCTGCTCCAGAAGAGGACACTACACATTGTGTGGTACCACTTAAATCTAAGGGCAGCAAAGTTTATGAAAGAAACTTTCTGTTTATCTGAAACTGCAAAAAAATGAGATGATGATGAAGAGTCAGGTACTTGTTCAACAGAATTTTATTTTTATCCTGCAGTCCACAGGATACTTTTATAACTGGAATATTTCTGATATTGTGAAGTTTCTGATCTTATTTTGATTGACCTTATAGGATTATGGGCAAATCAAGAACCACAGATTTTTATCTTTCCAGGAAAAAAGAAAAAAGGCAAAGGAGATTTTTGGAAGAAAAATGATAATAAAAGCAAAAGAAAAATAAAGTTTCTTTGGTCTTTGTTTTTTTCTTTTTTTTCGAAAGGTATCATGACTATATGAATGACATCATAATGACTGGCAAGAATACAACTCTAAAAAAATGCAGGTTTGAAAGAAATTGGAAATATCAATTGAACCTTTCATAAATGAAGTGCTGGCATCAGAAGAATATAGGTGAGCGGCATAAAAATCCTGAGACAGTGTTAATGAGAGTATTCTCAACTCTGAGAGTACTGAGGTTCCCAGTATTTGGAGGCAGGGGTGTGGAATTGACTTTGTATAGTCTTCTGTAATACAGCAACTACTGTCTGCTTTTGAGGGAAAATTCATTATTTACTTGCATTCAGAGTGAAAATCTACTGCTTTACTTTTCTGAAGAAGTTCTGCAAAAGCAAATCAATGATGAGCAGGGATGTTAGGGTATATAGAGATTCCCTAAAATGCGTATCAGACTGAAAAGGATAAATTAGTCACCATATACCCGGGTATACTAGTTTAGTTACAGAGAAAAACAAAATTAATATTAATAAATTCAAACACACACTAAATTTTCAGAGGCATTTCTCGTTTGAATTTATATATTTTGTGCATTAACTAGGGAAAAATTAAATAAAATGTACAAGTTCCTGTAACTCACACACATGAAATAACTAGAAGAATTACAAAGAGCCTCAGGCAGGTAGATCTGTAAGTAGGTGCAAACAAGTTACTTATAAAAGGCACCTGGCTTTAGATATCAAAAGTGTACATTAATTAGCATCTGCTAACATTACCTACAAATACATTTCTGCCACTTAAGTATCTGAACCAAGAATCTGGTACTTCACATCTCGAGTCACACTTCTGTGGCTAATTGCTGTCTCTGTTTTCTCTGCGAGGTAAACCACTGACTGTTGCTTCACATGTGAGTGATCAGCAGGTAAGAGGCAAGTTACCTCCCCAGATCCAGCATGGGTACGTCTGCTTCCAAAATACTATCTCAGTTTTGGAAATCTGGTCTGACCCTGGTCCAGAAAAGCTCGAGAAACCAAAGGGGTGCGGTAGAGGAATGTTAAAATGGTTGGCAGATAGCAAGAAGCTGAGGGAGGCAGGCTTGCATTGTATTTGTCCTAGCAAAAGCTTTGTAGCTTCCAAAATACAGGTTTTTAGGTGTACAGCCTTAGCCCTGAGAATTGCTGTCTTTGTAGCTGAGTGGCACATGAGGAGATCAACGCAGAAGTCTTGGAAAGACACTCCAAGACAAGACTGTCAACATCTGGGTTTTAAGATAATTTTCTTCTAAATTTTTAAGCTACCTCTGAGCTAAACAGTGTTTGCTGGTAATATGAAGAACAGTGCAAGCAGGACTTGAAAGTGGAGTGAGTTCTTGACTCATGATTCAGAAAACAGACAAGCACATTTTATTTGGTAAAAATGGGCCATGTAATGGTCTAATTTGTCCCTTATTGACAGGGACCCGAGGAACAGTGGCCATGAGTGCCCTCCTTTACTTCATGTTTCTCCCTCTGAGGAGCTCATCCTATCACTGCCACAGTTAAACTACACACTGACATTAATTACGACATGAAGAAACTGTACTTCATGCACATTTAAATGACTGACACTCCATTAGAGAAACAATTCACTCTGTACTGTTCATATAATTTGCTGTCTTATGATGTAAGTGGTGCTCCTCTCATGGTCACTATTTACATTATTTTAAAGGCTCCTTTCTGACACACAAACCATTCATTTAATTGTGCATTTCACTGGAAAAAAGGAACGAGGAATAAAGCAGAACAGTGCTCTCCCAGTCCGTTTTAGCAGGAGATCATATTAGTCATCAGTTCCTGAACCCTGTATAGTTTCCATTTCCCTCCTCCGCCGTGGATAAAACAGAGCTGACAACACATATTTTTCTTTGTCAAAACATTTCCATTTTGCCTACTTTTCAGTGCACAGACATCTTAAGAGCCATAACTTGGGCCAAGATTACAGCAACATTTTTCTTGTTATCTTCATATTGGAAAGGTACATGCACTAGATCCTTAACAGGAGTATACTAGCTTAAAAACTTGTCACAGATAAAACAGGATTTCCCAAACGATAATGTCAAATAGAGAAAAAAAATAACCTAGGCAGTTATCAGATGAGAGTGAGAGGGCTAGGACAATACTGTCTTCTATATCTCGTCTTACACATCATGTTCAGCTGTTTCAAAAGTCATTCAAGCACATTATACAGTTTTGGTTGGCTGACATGCAGTGTACACATCTTATTCTACTTCCTTGCCTGATGCTTTTTTAACTTTTAGAGAATGGCCAAAGCAGACACAGATTGTTTGTGCAAAGCCTTGCCATGCAGAAAATGAGTTATGGTGTTGAGAAATGTGTCTTCCAGGCATATTTTTCCTGAGGATTATGTAAAGAAAATCACAGTAACATATGAAAAAAACCATACACACAAATAAATTGCTCTGGGTCCCAAATATGAAGTCGTAATACAGTTGTCTTTCAAATATTTACTTCTCAGTGTGAAACAGAAAGACTACCGATAAATCAAAATGCTGTGTCTGCACACCACACACTGCCGCAAAACGAAAGGCAAAGCAAAAATAAGTATTTACCAGTCACAACACACAATTACATTACTCCTGAATTCTACATGTAAATAGACATGAAGCTGACCAGGCTGATGAAAAAAGGATTCTTATACCTCTTGCATCAAGAACGAAATTGCTACAATGTGCAGAAATATCACTGAGAGAAAACTCTATTATAGTCGAAGTGAAAAACTGTGCATGGCCACAGGAAGCAGGGGTTGGAGGAGGGGGATTCTTTCCCTGGCCTGAAAGTGTGTTCAGCCACAGGACCCAGATCCACACACTGCAGATTGAAAAGACTTTTTCAATGTACCAAGACCTCACTTTCAGCTGTGTGTTTCTGCCTGCTTGTACTTCTCCCTTGCATGGCAAAAGTACACCTCTCTCAGTACTGCAAGAGACCTTAAAAAAACATTTAAATTGTCTGTACAAACAATGTATGCCTGGAAACTGCAGAGCTGGGGGATGCCTGAAGGGAAAACGTATTTAAGCAAAATTTCAGTGTAATATTATTCTGGTTCACAACTTCCCTACTTAAATCATATTCAGTTCAGCTGAAAAAAAGCATTTATTTTAAATTATGAACTTGTTAATCTTTTTCTTAACTGCAGTCTGAGCTCCTCTGCCCCCAATGCATTCCAGTATTAGTATTGGCCTAGACAGTTTGACAGATTGATTCCCTTTTCTACTCTTAAATATACATTGATAGTAGGACACCTTTTGCACAGCAGTCCTAATGACTGCCTGTACAATTATTTCATATTTTTCTCTCATTTTAATTTATAGTACTATGTGAAAAGTTTCTGCCATCACTGAAATGTAGACTTTTCAAATGCTATTTCTTTTAAACTCAGATTAATGGATTTGCAATCCTATATCAATTTGGATATGGGTCTACCACTGTCAAATCAGTTCAACTGTTAAATGTTGACCAAGTCAGATCTTAATTTTCTATTTAGCTTCTGTGTAAGAAAAATCACTTATTTTAAGAATTATCTGTTCTGCTTAGTCCGCACTGACAAATTAATTTCACACAATGTCACTTTAAACCATATTCAACACCTCACTATATTTCCTAGGTTCATGTTTCCTTGTCTGCAGTTGCCACATCCATTTATGATTTTTCATTCAGAATCATTTCACAGAAAATATCAGCAATTTATATAATATTAAAACCACAGAACTATAGAATAATCTTGGGTGAAGGGACCTCTAAAGGTCTCTAGTGCTCCAGAGGAATCAACCACTGTTGATGTAAATTTATATCTATTCACTTCATGTACTGACAACCATAAATTCCACCTGCAACAGTGGCGTGCTTACCTTCTGAATGCCAAATCATAGTAAATTGGCATGAGTGGCTTTTAGTAGCCCATTCGATTTGGATGACATATTTTCCATTCCCCATGAGTCTGATGTCCCTGTAGACAAAAGCATGTAGCTGCAGCTTCAGGCACTTCCTGGGGATGAATGGAAACACAAACAGGACCATGTGGAACAAATCTGTACCGAGGTGAAAAAAGAGAAACTGGAAAAATGAGGCCAATACTATGCCTATTGCAAATTGCAAGTACATTTAGAAAATATGCAAAAACATTTCAGAGGTATTGCTTCTTTATTCTCTCTTCGAATTAACAGTTTGGCCTCAATCACTGCAACATAATATTTTTTTCTTTTACCAAAGGTTATGGTGATCCTATTTATTCTTATTAATACAGAAGTTATGTATACATCTAGTTACATCCTGGTGGATCATTAACAGTCATTTTGGGTGACTAAAGGCCCCTAACCTTCAGTGTTACATATATAGAGTACTTCAGGTGTGTGTTTATACTCCATAAATGCACCATCATCCTGTCTTACTTGTTAGTTACTTTACATGCTGCAAATCTGAAAAAAAGGTTTTTTCTCAATATTTTTCTAGAAAAGCATTTGGAGGAAAGGATATTGCAGAATTTCCACGATGAGCTAAATGTCTAAAACATAATTTTTTAATAGATTGAAATGGCATACACTCAAGAATATTCTTTGGAGCTTGTAATCTTTATTTGAGTTATGTAGTGCTATGAACCAGAAAAAAAATTTTGGTAAGCTAAGCAAAAGCAAAATTCTCTTGCTTATTCTCCTTTATCCTTGCACAAAATTTCCAGAAGTCTCCTGCTTCCTCTCCCATACTTCTCAGTCTGGTATACAGGAAGACCAGGACATGTGAAGCAGAGATGTGCATTCGAGTGACACCCTGCAGACTAAGGGCAGCCTCTGGGCTAGCAGAGCAGAGCAGTGGAGAAACAGCAGGTAGTCTCACATTTCTTTTCCAGCCAACATGTCAGATTACTCACAGTCTTGAACAATTTTCAGTTTGAATATCGGATTTATACTTTTGAGGTTTTATTCACAAAAGTAAGGGATAATCAATCAAGATTTTAAAAAAAAACCAAACAAAATAAAAATTTAAAAAAAAAATCCAAAGGAACCTGAAGAAATTGTGTTCGAAGTCTGGAAGTCTGGAGTGCAGTCATGAGCTGTTTTGTGTCACTGAGCTACAAAAAAGTCAACTCAGATCACCTCCTGTTATATCCTTCCACGATAGATTATATGCACAACACCTCCTGACAGTTACTTACAAAATCTTGTATTAATAGTCATTTTCCCATCATTCTTTTTAAGGAAAGTTTATTTTAAATTCTCTAGGTCTTGGCTCAGCACACTCTTAGTCATTTTATTCATCTTCTTGCATGCTCTCCTACTATAAGTTGGACCCATTTTAAACCATAATATCACTCTGCTCAATTTTCTTGATCAAAATAGCTAACACAGATCTAATTATTCTTGAGTAGTTTCCAGAGCAATAAAAAGGGTGAAGCAAGAGGATATTAACTCCATACAGAGCTATCATTGCAATCATTAGTGTGACAGTAGGTGAGAAGCAACTTGCAGAGGTCTACTCAGCTGGTAATCCAGATGGGTAATTTTGAGGTTGTTTGCAATTTGGAAAAGTACCATGACTGTTCATTGCTCTCAACTTGTCCAAAATAAATGAAACATTCAATAAAATGTCGGTTAAAGGTTGAAAACTAATCCTAAAGCTACCCACTATGATATTATAACTGTATTTCCTTGATGAGTAAATATGCACACAAGTCAATTATCCCAGCCAATGCTGAAAAACGGCAGTGAGTCCTATGTAATGGAAAAGTTAATCAGAAAAAGCACATTGGAAGCTTTTAATGCATATGATTACACATGCATAGTAGGGCACAGAGTCTAGCAGAGAAGTTCCCTGTTGTAGAAAGACTCTCAATGGGACAAGTGATTCTTGGAGCGCAGTCATATCTACTGCGTTTCTACTTCCACACCCACCTCCTATCACAGGTGAATACACCAGAAACCAGAGAAAAGTGGAATAGCTCAGGTAAATTCATTAATTGCTAGGGTTAGAGATAAGGATGAAGCCAGCTCTTAGAGCCAAAATAGAAAAGTTGATGTCAGGAGATAGAATTTTACCCCAATACACACTTATTAAACTTGCTCAGACACTTGCAGAATGTATGGTAATCTTTACATGAAACAGCCTAGTTCGAGTAATTCAGACAACAGTGTGACTCAGATCAAGAGTTCCATGTTCCCAGCCAGCCACAGGAAAGGACCTAGATACACCCATGTTCTGGGGGAGCGTGTAGCATTCTGCTGTCCCCACTCATGTTACATGAGACAGATACAGAGTACCTGGGGACGTCTGGCTGTCTTGAGACAGTGCCATGGGAAGCTGGAGAAAAACAACAGACATTCTGGCAGCAAGAAATGGCTCATCTCCAGAAGAATCGGGCTGGGACCTATGCAAAACATAGCAAAATATGATGGAGATTCTGTGGGAGGGAGTCTGAGATGGCCATGTGTTCACGGACAATTAAAGTCTTCCACAGAGATGATGATAATTCCTAATTGCTACATGCAGATGCAAATATAAGTTCATTGGTATCAAGATAAAACTGCTTCACGCTGGCTTTCACTCACCAGTTTATTGAACAACACTACTCTTTCCCTCATAAAGCTCTAGAAGGAGCCTTTCCTGCACTCATTATCCCCGGTAAAACGGAGTAGAATGAGCGATTTTTCATTTCTTTGAAGTGAAGCCCAGATTGAAACTGTTGCCTGAGTAAGTACAGACAATGTGCAGAACATGAGTAACCCTGTTGAGATTAGAAAGGACCTACTGCTTCCTAAATGAATGTAGTTAGTGGAAAATATAGCACATTTTCTCAACATTACATTTCATTTTGTGTTTTGCATAGCTCTAACCAACTCAGACTTCGCTGAGCCTGCAGAAAAAATAAATCTCTTCTGCATATGGGCACTGTTTGTGAAGACATTCATTAAAGCTGCATCATGCAGAGCTCCATATAGGAGCAGTTCCAGAGAAATGTAATGTTGTGCAGCAGAAAGATTAAGTTCCTCCCTCAGCTAAATGGAAAGTTTTCACATGTGGCAGTGTGATAGCACTTATTGGTACTTCCTTGCCTCAAGCCTGGATGTTGTCAGTCTTATACAAAAAGCACTATTCCTGTAACTTGAAACTGATTTTGTTGTCACTTATCTCCATTTTGCACCAGAACAATCCCAGTAAAGATAGTTGATTTGTTCTGACACGTGAAAGAAGAATCATTACTACATACAGCAGCTCAACAAACCAGCTGTTAAACAGTTCTAAGTTGAATCAACTTTTATGGGAGATGTTTTGAATCAGACAGACTTACCTGCAAATATTCTATCAATATATACTGTTAAAACAGTTTTCAAGCATTTGTGCTGGTCTAGTAATGTAGGTAAAAACATGGCATAATACTATCAAGTATGCTATGTCAGTTCATGATTTCACCTTTATGCCAGCCAAGAAGCAGCTTCTTTTGGAAATAAACAGTCATTAATAAGAACTCGTCCATAATTGTCATGCTCTCCATGAAAGGATGAAGAGATAATGGAGCTCAAACACCTTTTCTGGTTTACCTTCCTATCTCTTGCATCACTATAGTATTAGAGGCAGAATATCAGGGTGAGAAAAATATATGTGTAAAGTTTTTCTTCAGACAGCTCTTAAACTCATTTTCTTGCTTCCTGCATATGACAAATTGCCCAGCTGGCAACCTAAATTCTGATTTATAGGAAAGGTCAGTTACTCCCAAGCAGACACATTGCTAAATATCAAAATACCTCCTCATGTGTTTTCTCTGTCTAGCTCAAGGAAGTTGGAAGCTTAAACATCAGCAAAGCTTACAGCGTAAGGCAGTGATACCATCTTTAATCACTATCACTCACAGCAATTTTTCTTCCCAGTATTGAATAGTTTGTGGATCATAAGTAAGACTATAAATTTACAGGTGTTCTGGATTTGTTATAATACTTTTCTATAGATAAATTGGTAGGCAAACATCCCATATTCCTCTATTGCATGGCTGCTGTAGTGCCAGGTAAACAGTGCAGAGAGAAAGAGCATTGAGAATAACCCTGCCGTCCCTACCAAACCTTAGCAATTCACCTGAGGTCAGCATGAATTTTACATCAAGACTAACTCATTTAGAAATACCAGTTCTCCCTAGATACCACATGTCTGACTTTAAAAAGAGCAGGTTTTAAAAATACTCTTTAAAGGGGGGCAGAAATATTATTTGATGGTTGTTCATTTTCCAAGGGTAAAGAGTAGGAACAGTTTCCTCTGTAACAGAAAAGAGGAAAAAACCCAACCAAACCATAAAGTCACCACAGGGTGCACAAAGCAAGTGAGAAAACTTTATAAAATTAATACTTGTAGAAACCTGTGTGTTTATCCAATGATATGAAATAAATGGAGCAGAAGTAGCAACATCAACATGTGATTAAGTAGACATTAACAAGAATACAAAGTATAAATAAAAGGAGATAAAAACTTGGTAATAGCCCTGAAGGAAATTGCTGAAGTGTCCAGAAGTAACACACCATAACCTTTCTATATTAAAATAGTATATCAGACCTGACAACAGACCGAGGGAAGAATCACATGAAATGCTTTTTCAGATTTGGTCTTGGTTTTTTGCAATTTTCTGCGGCATGTAGGAAACACTTCATGCAAAAATGTGCATCTTGAAATTTTAACTGGGGAAAAGTATAGGGATCATACCTTTATTAAATCAGAAATCTATGTTTTCCCCTCAATTACGTACACACCATTCTAACTCCAGTGCAGATGATATGTCACTGAGCTTAAAAAGTAGTGCGTGTGTATATAAATATATATATATATTCTAAAACATAAAATAACTTGAAGAAGGGCACCCCCAAGATGATTCATTTTTCCCCTTGAGAGTCTGAATGTTATTCTAGATCCATTAACACATAATGATTAAAGAGTTTGATGAGGGCTTCAGTCATCTGGCAGAGCAATGACGACACTTTTTAAAGGCCTCATCTGAAAGGCCCTGAACTAAGCTTCACACTAATCCTTTTTGCTTTTAAAGTAAACTGAGTTGAATCCACTAAAATGTCAATGGGAAGTCCAAAAAGTGCAGACATATTTTTGAACAGAGACCACAACAAAGTCTAAGTAATGAACAAGCTTTTATTTAAATCTCATCTGCATTATCTTGTAAAATTATTTTTTAAAAAACAGGTGGCTATCTCAGCATTTTATTGACACAGCAGCTATAGTAGTACACAAAGAAAAACAAAAAACAAAAGAACCCACATGCCTGACCAGAACTTTTGTTGCAGGCAGGCACTGGGAATATTGCTTAAACTGCTGAGTCATCGACATTCCCAACACATCTCAAATCAAAGGTACTGACTCCTTAAAGACAGAGCTTCAAACAGTGATCACTACTTGGAGCCTAGTCATTCATCAGAGAAAAGATATTTGGGAGGAAAATCCAAAATATAATATTGACCACCTCCATATTGCCCTGGAAAAGTCCACCAAAAGGACTTTTCCTGGTCTGAGGTAATTACCTGAGAAGATCTCCTATGTCCTTTCCACATCAGCTGGTCAGAACACAGGCAGCACCTCCAAGAAGCAGGAACATGTGAGCCACGTCGAAGTTACCTTCACCTCCATATTTGCAGGCCTGCACGAAGCCCATCCCACCCACAGCAAACTAAAGGAGATTATGTTATTCCACTCTTTAGTTTGAGGACAAAATACCTTTATAACCCCATCAACTAACTTTATACCTACCTTTTCCTAGGAACTGTATTGGTTGTGGACCCATACAGCTACCATTAAAGAGCATATTCATCTGGAAATTTCCAACACTGGATATAAGATGATGTTAAAAGGCTGAATGTGGGGTCATTCTTCAGCTTTGCTTGATTTTTGCCAGTTTTTCATATTCTTGATTTATAAAAGAAAAGATTAAAAGAAATCCCTCTGATAGTAGCAATATTTATGTAAGTATAATTACAAGAACAAAAAACAGAAATTATTAATATGAAACAGAAAGGACGATTAACATCCACTTAGTGCTAAAAGCAGAATTCCCAACGTTCTGAAATGGTCCAAGTTCCCTACACCAAGTGTTTGTCAACTTCTTTAGGTCTTTCTTTGCTCAAGGATGGCTGTGAAAACTTAATTCAAAACACACCTTACATCACTTTTGACCACTATCAGTAAGCCTGTAACAAAGTTGCCTCTTACGGTGTTTGATGAATTCCATAATTTTCAGACTTCAGCCCTTTACCTTCATTTAAACTGGCTAGCTGTGAATTTGACACAAATTATTTTTAATATCACATGGTATTTAAAAGAAAATATAAAATAAAGATTCTGCTCAAAATAATTCTAAGGACATACTCCCACGGAGTGGGTGTGAACAGCTCTAAGAAATTTCAATTCAAAATTATCTTCATACCCCAAGTTTTCCAAGCACTTTCACAAAGTTTGGGATTTTCCAATCTTTCACAGGGTTTTTCCAATTTTTATTTTATATAACACCAATGGCCAGAGTAGAGTCAGAAAAGAATTCTGAAACATCCATCTCTTCATTGTCTCTCCTGCAATTACTCTCAATTGAATAATTATCTAAGAAAAAATGGGTCAGGAGTTCATCCCCTAGATTAACTGAGTGTCTAATAAAAGGTCTTACTCATGAATAAAATTTTAACTGTTGCCTAAACAAAACAAAAATATGAGACCAAGCATTACTGTTCTGTTTCCCAACAACTGGATAAAACACCTGCCCCGCAGATTCCTTCACACACTGTACATTCCATACACATATACAGCAAAACTCTGGGTTAGTGCCTTTATGTCTCAGCAAAATTGCAAGAGTATGAGACAGATGAGACAAGTTCTAGTCCAAAGGATTTTTGAAGCCTGTGTTTGAACTAGAAAACAAAAATTGCATGACATTTGAGGGATTTAATGAACATAAATCCCAAGGCAGCAGTCCAGGGCAATGAGTTAATTTGACTGGCAATTTTAAAAGCAGTTAAATGGCAATAGGAATTAAATGCCATTGAACTGGAAGGGCATAATGGGCCTAAAAGATTCAGTATTCTTTGGGGAAGGGGTTGTCCCCCCACTGTGTAATATAATAACAATCTTTCAATTTAAAGGCAGAGAGTGATAGTTCAATGACTTTGCACTTTTCTCTTGTGTTGTACTAGCTGAAAAGTGTTATTAGAGGATTTGTGGGGTCTGAATTTTGGTGTGTCCCACACTGTATGAATAATAGGCTCCATTTTCCTTTTACAGTGGGGTACTAAAGGCCTGAGTATTGCTGCTGCTATGAGTCAAGTGTGAGCCACGCTGGTTTACACTTGCTGAATCCTCGTGTAAGAGTTTGGTAGCAGGTGGGGCTACAGGGGCAGTTTGTGTCAGGTCCAAGAAGCTCCCCCTAGCCAGTTCCCATGCAGGCCAGCTCCAAAATGGGCCCAGCACTATCCAAGTCTGAGCCCACCAGGGATGTTGGCAGCATGTCTGGAATAACCGAGTTAAGGTAGGGGAAAGGTTACAGCACTTTTACTTACTGCAGTTGCAGCCAGAGAGGAGAGGAGTAAAAATATGTGAGAAAAACAGCCCTGCAGGCACCAAGGCATGAAGCTGGGGTGGAGGTGCTCCAGGCACGGAGATTCCCCTGCAGCCCCGGGTGCAGCCCATGGTGAGGCAGCTGTGCCCCTGAAGCCCAGGGAGGTACACAGGGATGCAGAGGTCCACCTGCAGCACAGGGAGGACCCCACACTGGAGCAGCTGAATGCCCAAGAGACACTGGGATTCTGTGGGAAGATCATGCTGGAGCAAGCTCCTGTCAGGACTTGTGGATCCATGGAGAGAAGAGCCCACATTGAAGCAGGTTTGCTGACAGGACTTACAACCCCATGGGGAACCCACACTGGAGCACTCTGCTCCTGAAGGACTCCAAATTCCACTAATATCTTTCCTGGTAAGCAAAAATTTTGTACTTGTTCTAAAAAGCGTTACTCATCTAGAAAGCACCAGCAAGAAAAAAGCATTAACGAATTTGTGGGGTTATATCATGTTAGAAGCAGCCAGATTTGGAAAACCAGAGAGTTACACCATAGTTTCTCTCCTGGGATGCAGGTAAGTAACACAGCACACACCAAGACATGGTTCCTTAGCAGAAGAACTCTGGTGTTATATTCCGGGGCAGAGACTCCTGAGAAAAAGAGCAGTGATAGTATCCATAAATCTGCATTCCCAAAACTGTCTGCAATACCCAGGAGCACCATCTTCCAGAGACTATTTCAGAGAATAAGTGAGAAACATCATAGAGAGCTAAATCAAAGGGTATCTCAGCAACATACCTGCTGTCCAAGGAAATGAGGTATAGCCTTGGCTGGGAAATTATCTGCGGATATTTTTTGAACTAATCCTGCTTTGCAAAAATTAATTCTAGGGAAAAATAAATGACTTTTCTTGTATCTGAAACAAAATGAAGTTCTTTAAGTTGCCATAAATGCAGCCTACCACACAATATAAATTAAAGAGTAACGTATTTCTCAATTATAATGGAGGAAGACAGACAGCTTTCAGGTCTTGCTAAAACTTTTGTTCAATTTCCACATTGAACATTTGTTTCTTTATTGGAAACAGTTAGAAATATTTCTAGATATTTCTATATATAGATAACTTGAAAGAAATATAATTTGCATACCTATTTGGGTTTTTTTGTAAAATAACTTTAAAACTAGTTTGATTTTTCTCAGAATGCACTACCACACTCTTAGCACCTGTGCAGTGTTACTAACACAGGTCCATCGTGTTTAAATCTCCCCTTTTAGTCCCATCTGAGACTTCCTGAAAATGGCAAACATGTTACCTGACAGATAAATTCCTCACACATTTTTGCAAAACTGAGGAAATAAAATACTTCTATTTAAAGGGAGGAGAAAGGAGAAGATGAAGAAATTTTTGAGTTGGTTTCCTCCTCTCTTAACAGCAATGGACTTCTTAAGACTGCATGAGACCATGGGTGGGATGGACACAATTTCTCATGAAGCTCAGCTTCATGGATTAAGTTTCTCATAATTCAATTTCTCTAGGAGTCATGGAATCAACTGTTTCTTTTTCTATCTGAAAACAAAGTTCAGTGGAAACATGTAGAAAGAAATAACTGAACTACAAACTACAGGTTTTTGATTGCTTCCCCCTCAACGTTGCAGCCCCACACTCTCTTTCAACTCATGTCATTCCGTATTAAGTATGCTGCAAACACTCCTGGGCACAGCATACGTTTTAAACATCCATCCACCAGCCAGGCAAAGGGCATCCAAAGGTTCAACAGCACAAGTGGACTTAGAAGCAAGGGGTTATCTCTTGCTTCCAAGGAAAAACAGAGGTGTGCATCCGTAGGGTATCACACTCTTTTATCTTCACTGGAAATAAAAGAGACAGTATAGTGCAGCGATGACTTTCCAGTAGCAAGTGAATACTTATCCAATTTATTAAGTCAGCTTCAGATTTAGACATTTTTATATACAATTTTTTCACATTTGTGCTCTATACTTGACACTCATAGAATCATAGAACAGCCTGGTTTGGAAGGGAAAGATCATCCAGCTTCAACCCCTACACTATAGGCAGTGAGATGGCACCTACTAGGCTCAGGTTTCTCAGGGTCCCACCCAACCTGGCCCTGAACACTTTCAGGGATGAGAAAGCCACAATTTCTCTGGGCAAAATCTTCCTCTGCCTTACCACCTTCACAGTAAAGAATTTCTTCCTAACATCTAATCCAAATCTCTTCTTTCGGCTTAAAAAGCCATTCCCCCTTGTCCTATCACAACATACCCTCGTTAAAGTCCCTCTCTCTCTTCCCTGTAAGTCCCCTTTATGTATTGAAAGGTTGCAATAAGGACTCCCTGGAGCCTTCTCTTCTCCAAGCTGAACATCCCTGACTCTCTCAGCCTGTCTTCACAGCAGTGGTGCTCCAGCCCTCAGATCATCTTTGTGTCCCTCCTCTGGACTCACTCCAACAGGTCCATGTCCTTCCTGTGCTGGGACCCCAGAGCTGGATGCAGCACTGCAGGTGGGGTCTCACCAGAGCAGAGCAGAGGGACAGAATCCCCCCCATGGCCCTGCTGCCCACGCTGCTTCTGATGCAGCCCAAGATGAGTTGGCTTTCTGGGCTGTCTGGCCCTCTTGATCAGCGTAGTCTGCTGGTAAAAGGCTTTTACAGGTACACTGCTGTCAGTGAAAAAATGTGATCCAGATTACCTTGGATTGCCAATTTCAGTGTCTACTTCCACTTTGAGGGACAAGATTCTTGACACTGAAACTGCAGATCAGCTACCAGACTCAGTGAGATGTCATCTTAGACAGCATCTTCACAGCAAGATCGATGCCAGAACGAAAAATCAAAACCCAACCAGCTGATTTATCCTATAATAAGAGATATACCTATAAAGGAATGACTGATGAAAAGAAGTATGCTAACAGATAAACACCCAACACCAGAATGAATGGCTACTAGCTAGAAAATCTGTAAATGATCAAGTAAAAAATATGAGAGTCAAAAAGAAACCTGAGAACTAAAAGAGACTATCCAGTCCCAATTTTCTAATGGTCTGTCTGAATGTTTTCCTTCCTCACCAAATGAGAAGCATTGGTAGGAATACTTTACAGCTCAAATTCACGTGACCTTGGATACAGGCTGGCTCATGGAGACCTGTGCTATGAGGGACGATGCCAGTGCTGTGCAGTATGACTGAGCATGGCACTGCAGAGTTTGACAATAGGGAGATAGAGACAAATTGAGCACAATTATGTAGGGCCTTCAAATTAAGTGAAGGACTTTCGACAATACTGAAACACAACTACTTTGATGACGGTTTGGTTTTAGTAAAGTTTCCCCCGAAGCATATAAATGCCACCTTTACTGTGCTTCTCGTGCTGATGCAAATAAAATTGTCTCATCAATGAAACCAATTGCAGATTTAAAAGAATAAATGTACACCAGCCTAAAGAGGTGGCTGTGCACATATTTTAATAAAGATTAAATGGAGGATGACATTCCTTTGGATCAGAAAATATCTCATACTGATCCTTGTCTGACTCTTAAGTTCCATATTTCAATGCATGGTCCTGTGTCCTCTTCATGAGCATCCAGTGCTGGTCAGTGCTGCTGACAAGACTGTAGGTTAAAATGTGCATTTGATTAGCTTGAACCATCTATGACATTTTTCAATACCAAAATTTAGACAAATACCTTCAGGCTTGAACTGCTAAAAACACTCTTTGATTCTATCAGCTGAGAAATTACTTACAATCAGTAGAACTTAAAAAATTTCCTAAAAGATTTGACAGCTTAAAGTGCATTATTAAAGTTATCTTTCAAAAGCATGCTATGCAATATTCATGTTCCTTTGGGTCTTACTAAAACTCACTTTTGCTGAAAACAGGAATTAGCACCATTTTGCTGTTTCATAAATCAAACATCATAAATTGCCTTTCTCCTGATGTTTTCAAGGTTAAAAAAAAAAGAAAAAGCCCCACCATAGCTAAAGTAGATAATAAAGTAATAGTAAGTTCACCTAAACACTTGCATATATGTGCCATTTTTATACTAACACTAATAATTACCAGGTGGCAGAATTTTAATGACGGCCAGTAAATAGTTGCACAAAAACTAGAGAAATAATAAGGTAGAAGAATTATGATATGAAGAGAGCTCCTAAACATGTTATTTTCCTGAATTCACTGTTACAGAATGACATGTCACCAATACTTTAAGATGTGGTAACATTTAACAATTTATCTGAGTGCTGCCTCTTCTTTCTTAGAAAGTTCTCACTCATCAATTTCTCTAAATACTTGGTGTTTGGTTTTTTTTCAAAAATCCTCATTGAAAAATTTATTTATTATTTAATATTTAATTTTCCTATGGCTGCCTACTTAAAATCTGAACTTTAGGTAACCACATTCTTCTCTGATTAAAAGCCTAAATGTAACTAGTTTTGATCCCTGACTCAATCAATGAAACTCTTATAACTTCACATTTTTGCTGTGGAGCTGGTTACTGATAACGTATTTAAGCTTCACAGTCTGCAGTAAACCTAAATTCTGCTTAATTTTTTGTTCACAAGCTCACACTAATACTTACAGACAGCAAATACAACAGAAACACAAATGCTGACAGTCAGCAATGAATGCTCATTACAGGAAACTTTGAAGAACCTAGTTTTGATCAAATACATCCAGGAAAACTAATTTTAAAATGTAAATTAATGTTTAATTCATTATTTTTTTTAGACCTCTCTCTGAATACTGAATTGGTATGAAGTGATGCAGTCCTATTTAGGCAAGCAGAATGTAGGCATTTCAAACATAAGAAGAATATTATTTTATAGACTGTCTTGTCTCATCTATTTATCGCAGCTTTTCAACACTGGAGACTACAGAGGATTCCTGGCTGTCAGTCAACACCACTGTGCATGAATATCCAAGACTAGGGCACACAGCTGGTCATAACCAATGCAAGCAACAAAATAAAAAGTGTTCTAAAATAATGTGCTATATTCCCTGGCACAATACACAACTGAAAAAAAAAAAAAGAAGCTTCTTCTGAAATACTAGCATAGTTTACGGAAGAGCCTTCCTATCTCCTTGAAAAATATATTTACTGTATTGTTCCTGAGAGAAGTCCTGGATGGCAACAGAACAATGGTGCCGTAGTGAAGTACTCTCGTTTTCCAAAGTGCCATGCCAATTGCAGCACTGTAACCAGAAACAGCTGTTTCAGGATGATTTTTCATCGTCCTGAAATAATACGCAGATAAACACATGTAAATATATAAATACAAGCATGAATTTGAAAACCATTTCAAAGGAACTATAACATTGGTAGAGAAATTTATCTAATAAATTGTTTACATTTACATAGTTTAGAATATATTCACTCAAACAAACACCCCAAACTCTATTTTTACTTACAGAGAAACAAAATAATTCAGATACTTTGATGTTACTGAGTATTTGAAGTGTTATGGTGAAAGTAATACTTTTATGTAAGCAATTAATAAACATTAATTTTTGAGAGTTGTAGCACATACAGTTTAGAGGGAAATGTTAACAAAAAAGCAATACAAAATGTAAAAAACTCCACACAAGCTTAATCAAATTGTCATTGTTATTTTATTTATGGATTCCTACTGTCTTATTTTGCAATTACACATATGAATGTTAGCTGTCTGTTGATATGCACATTAGTGTGTGATAAAAACCATAAAACACCCATTAAATCCACAAAAATGGAGAAGAAATAAAATTTGCTTGCCATATCCATTTAGAATTCCATTGTTTTTGTAACTCATCAAGAAGATACACAATTACATTTGTGTTCTGCCTCAGAAGATGTTACAGATGTCTGCAACTCTTGTAAAGAGAGGGGCTTAGTGAAAAACAGAGATTTCTATTTTCCAGAAATTTGATTTTCCCTATAAAATCAATCCTTTTCCAATTTTCACCCAAAATAATTCTTTTTTTATGTTCACTATTTAAAATAATTGTTTTAATTTATTTTAGAGTAAGACACACATATCCAAGCTTTCCTTACAGCAGTTCTGGTATGAATGCTTTGTAATGTTTAGTTTTTTATGGATGAGACAAATTGCCAAAGGGAGACACTGTCTCTGTTTGCCAGTGACAGATTTTTGATAACTCAAAAGAAGAAAAAATTATCTACAAGGGGTCCAGGATACAATTGTACCCATTTCCCAAAAAAATCATTCCTCAGTTATGCCTTCTCCCTGTCATTTCAAGATTAATAAATGTATCCTCCATAATTTTTAAAATGGGAAAAAAACAGAAGAAAAGTTAATATTTTATACAGTGAAAGGAACCTGTAAATCTCAGTGACTTACTATCTAGCATCATTTTTGCTGCTACTATTTTTATAAAGATCTGGAGAACAAGACAGGTGTGGTGAGCTTACACTTGTCCAACCTCTGAGGAGACTGGCCCAAGGCTTTTATTAGTGAGCAATACTGACACAGTTCTTATGCTGTACTAGAAATAACTCACTGTTTTTGACAAAAGCAGCCTTTGTTCTGAAAGGATTTCTGTCCCTGTTGGCTCTGTGACTTATCAAACACCCAAGACATCCAATAACACTTTAAAATGCACTGCTGGACATGCCTCATTGCCAGAAAGTGGATTCTTCTTTCTAATATGTAAATCCTCCACTCACATCTTGTGCCTACCTACTTTCTACATATAACATTTTACATCCTTCTCCACTGTACAAGACAGACAGAAAGTGTATCCAAGGAATGGCCTAAACAATCCATGAGCAATATGTTATACTAACAAATATTTTATTAAGCTACTTTTACCCAAATGTAAAGTTAACCCAGAAAACAAACAAATTAAAAAGGTTCCATAACTTATGGTGAAACATGTATTTATTATACTTTTTAAACACCTAGCTCAACACCTCTAAAATTGTAATGCCTTTAAAGCAATAAAGTACTTTGATTATTATATCATAGGACTGTAACTAAACACATCAAGAACAAGCAGCATTTTCATTTCTCCCAGAGAAACTGCCTACAGACTAACAGCAAGTGTCACTTCAGTTTAATGTCTGTCTGTTTTCAAGGATGTGTGTCTTTTAAAACAGGGTCATGATCTAATATGCCTTTCCTACTGATTTTTTTTCAAGGCAACTTAAGCTGTCTGTAGGTTTCGGGATGTTAGAGATTCTCATTTCATTAAAGTGGTAACACTTTAGGTAGTATCAAAACACCTTGCTTGTTCAACGCCAATAGAAAGTTCAAAGTATAAAAATACTGTGTTTTATAGATGTATAGGAATGGAATATTCTCAAAAGTTCTAAGTAAATAACATTGAATGGTTAAGAGTAATAAAAGATGGTAAAAGGTTGTCTCATTTAGTGGAAACTGCACAATTCACTGGATTTCTTCCAGTCCTAACTCTTGCCTGACTGCAGGCATTAAAAAAGCAGCTGGGCCTTATAGCTATGAAGTCACTTTTGCAGTCAGTTGTAATCCTTAATATATTTCAATAACAGGACCTTTCACTATCTGAGCACTGGGAATCATTGCTTAACAATGTTTCCTTGATAAACTCTAGTTAAAAGATATGTTTATAGTCAGTGATACATTACAACTGTATTTTTATAAAGCTTTATTAATAATAAAATGACTAGTGACTTTGTATTGATCATATCTCAATTCAAAGCTGTCAAATGGTTTAACATTAATAACTATTAAAATAGCTGATGTGTATATTTTCCACCCCATCGTATAGTTTGGAAACTTGAGATACAGGCAGGTTGAATGATTTTCCCATCTGTTCCCTGTGTGATTTGGAGCATAACCTAAATATAGACATGTGGAAAAGTTCGAGTAAAATGCTAGCTCCAAAAAAAGCAAAATAATTTTTGCTCTTTGATTCAACAGAGATATAATTTTATCCTCAATTCACAAGAAATTTCCTGACATTAAAAAAAAATCTGGTGACCTTCCCAATTACAACTCCTCTGGGTACAATACAGATGCAGCCCAACATACGGTAGTGAACAGGTTGATATAATCTCAGTTTTTTCTACGGCAACGTTAAATTTCTGGGGTGAGTGGACATGGAACAACTTCACGATGGATTCAAAATATCTCTTTTCAGGATGTGAAAAATTATGAAATGTAGCATGACACAGAAAATAGTTCAGGGTGGCACACATCTAGACTGGAATTAATAATTGATAGAATGATATTTTAGTTTGGTCTAGAATATAAATGAACATGTCCATGTCATACTTGCACTGATTTTTCTCATTTGCGATAAAATGATGTTTAGTGCCTTTAAATTCAGAAGCCTCTCTTTCCTGTTTAACCTATTATCTAGGGTAATATAATCCTTGGTAAGTCACTTTTCAACCATCAATCATCCCTAAATAGTGCTCTCTCATTTTAAATCAAAAGACTAGAACAGATTTCCCCTTTTCTCCATCTCAGAGACAGCAGCAGTCAATAAAGACGTCCACTTCAAATACAAGATTTATAGCTGTCAGAATTTTCATAGCATCTACTCTGCATTTCTAAATACAATATTCATATTGGTAGAAAACATGCAGCAACTGCATGTAGTAGCATCTAATGGGATTTTAACAGAAGCCTGAATCTTATCCAGGTGCCTGCTAATTGACCTGCAGAGGATGCATTTCATTGTGTGCAGCCAGGCAGCCCTGTTTAGATAAATCAATAGAGAAAAGAGAATTTGGGAGTTTTTAAGTAGAGGTCAGGGTTAATCTGCAAATGTGTTTTATCCCTTGAAGGATTTGTATTAATCCAGTTTTGTCCCTGATGCCACTGATTCAAAGCTTACATTATAACTGAAAGTCTTCTCTCTGGTGCTTTTTTTTTTTCTTAAATACTCAACTACTTAAATGTGTGCCGCCCAACAGGAGAGCGAGAATCTCTTGGTAAATCTCTAAGTAAAACCCACATACCTTTAATAAGCAAACAGATATACTTACTGGAGAACAGAGGCCCTCTAACGAAAAAGTCTGATTTTGTTTCTGCCCTCAGATGGATTTTTTTGTCTATGTTTGTAGGGGTTTGTTTTTCCTTTTTTATTTTTATTTTTCTTACTGCAACTTTGCCTAATATTCTTCTATAACGAAGAAAAACTAGAAGTTGTTCTGACATAGGGATACGGTCCAATAGCACAGTCCCTGACCAAACTCAGGCAAAATTCAGGTCAAAATCCATGAGAATGAGACAAAAATCTGGCTGATGTCCAGGATACAAAATTTTGTGGGGTAGAAGAGAATTAGTTTCAACATGAACCCCAGTAGAAAGAGCATACATTATAAGAATATCAGATGGTGGCTGTTAGAGTTATAAATCTATACTTAAAACCAGGCAGGAGACAATTAAATATTCTGTCTTTGCTAACGAGGTCCTGAAAAGGACCTTACTTCCTCCTAGAGAGTACCTCACTGCCTTACTCTCTGGGGCTCCCTCCTCAGAGGGCAGCACCCCGAGCTGCCAGTCCAGGTGCCACAGAAATGCCCTGGAGCGCTCCTGTCCTGGGGTAACAGCCACACCACAAAGGCAGATGGCCCTCCAAGCACTGCTCTGGCTGGGACCATGCACCAACTACAGCTCCTGAACCTACAGCTGCCTGTGCAAAACACGGGAAGGTACTGGGGCAGTCAGAGCAGAAAGACTTGAAACCTCTCAACAGCAATAACCTACCATGTACAACAGACCAGCTTTTGTCATCAGCCACGTATCCATGTTTTATTCAGTCTGTTCTAATGTAGTAAAACACGGTACTGTGCCGCATTTCATAAATCCATCCATTTTATATAACACAAAAAAGCCCCATTTTTTTTTTATTTTGGATATACCCCTTATTCAAGGCACCATAACACGACTTCTGTTGCAAGATAAATGAAGTACCACTGCTCCTTCACTGTACAGTCACCTCAGTTTCACATGATTTCAGTCAGTCATGTCTCCTACCCATTAGTTGACATTAATGCCTTTCCTTATCATGACATTTATGGTTTCCATTATTTTCTGCAGCGCTCTATTGATTTTGAGATCTATAGCTCCTACATGAATTGTCCTTCAGAGCTCTGTCATTACTCCTGCTTGTACAATAGGTACATGCTCAACGATTGAGGATGAAATGCAGCCAGCCTAGGCGTGTGAGGGCTAAAGAAGTGAGAGCACCCCTTTTCCCATAGCTGCAGTTTAGCTTCCTTAAAATTGTAAGAATATTGATATTTTAATTAATAACAAACATACTGACCATCATTATATTGTTAATTTTTTTCTCTCACTACTAAATACCTCAGGCCTTACAACAGTGTCATAAATTAATTTAAAAAAATGTTAAACTTCAATTTATGTTCCTTTTGCGTACTTTCCAGGTACCTCTATTTCTGCTTAGACTCATCACACTAGATGGATACTTTCGAAAACAACAGCCTTCAGTAAGTCCTGAACTCCAGTGTGTTGTTTCTTTAAAAATGAGCCTGACATAATCACAAGCAAATAATTTTAGTGTGGTGATCTCAGTTAACCCTCTCAGGATATGGTGGTTCAAAAACCTTTTCATAGCACTTGTCATACAGCCTTAATCCCATAAATGTTTTGCCATCCCATTTGCTCTTGTTGCACTTTACCACTGAATAAAAAGCACCACCTACCAGCAAGAGTGGTTTACTTGCTCATGCAGACAGGTAGTATGTCCATTGTCAGGGGCAGCTGAGCTGTACTCGGCCTCCTTCCCCAGCCTTTCTCTACTTTGTGCTTTCAGAGAAGAGCCATGCCTTTAAAATGCTGTCATAAATAAGACAGAGAAAAAATATGCCTTCTAAATTAACACAACTGATGATACCTGTGGCTAATAATTAAAGCAGCTCTACAAACGTGAACCCATTGCAGGACTTTTGAGCCTGTTTGTTCCAGTACATGCCATGAAGCTGTATACTTCCACCCCTGTATTTCAGAAACAGTTCATCAAATTGCAGTGTCAGGCCTAAATCTGAGCTTTGTTTCTCTAACAAAGTATGGGTTTTCCTAAGAGAGCTCAGCATGGAGAAGCAGCTCTCCCCAAGCACATTTCCTGTGTCTGTCTGGCAGTGCTCACCATGGTGCTCCACTGAGAGAAAGGGAATTCTGTCATCATGTTACTGTACTAATAGAGTGTTTGCTGGCAAGCACCAGTAGGCTCTCCAGAAATATGACACAGCGAGATAAAGCTTATACAAACTGAGAGACATAAACATAACCTACTTGTGTTAATCCTGTAAAACCACAAGTATATGACAAGAGGAGGCAGCACTACAGAGCGCTGCAGTCTGTGATTCTCCACGCAGGTTTTCACTCTGAAGAGACAGGATATAAATGCAGGTGTGTCTTCTGTTAGCAAGACTTCCCTCCTATGCTCAAGGTAAGGCTTCTTTGTATCTCAATTAGCACCCCTACTAACTAGGCTGGTTAAGACCCACTTTCAACATACACAGAAAATAACACCACATCCATTATGTTAGCGATCAAAGCTATACAAGTTCGTAGATTGTTTCAAAGATCAAAGACAGTCTGTCAGACTTCATTACTAAAAGAAAAAAAGGACTCTGACTTCAAAAGGCATTGCTTTGTGCTTTGTTTCCTCCTCAAAAATAATTTTGAGGATGGTGAGCCACCTCAGAGCAATCTAAATTAACAAGCTTTTTGGCTTTACCTTCTAGCTCTGGCTTCAGTTTGATCTTCCCATTATTTTTCCTTTTCCTTTATGTCTATCTTAAGTAACTGCTGATTGTTTGTCCCAGTGGCTTAATACTGGGACAATTAAGGAATAAAATTGAAGCACTTCATCAATCTGCAATTTACCTAAAATTGCTCCCACTGCCTCCCCCAATTGTTTTGTCTTGCTCATTGCAATATTTTCTGCAAAAGGCTATTTGAAAGTATCTTTAATTAGTTTTTCTATTTCCCTCACTGAAGTGATACTTTGTCAGATTCACAGAACTGATTATACTAATAATGAATAAAAATAGCATCAAGATTAGAAGACTTTGATGCTGTTTGAGCTGTAATTCATATGGATACCTTTTTGGAGGGGAGTTTTGAAAGTATTCACATTTTCCTGACTGCTTTAAATATTTCTAAACTACTACATAAGAGAATTTTTAGAATTTTCATAATTACCCACAAGGCAAAAAACTCAGCAAGGCACACAAAGATCCAAACCTGAATATATTTGTCTATATGTCAAAGCTAACACTAATAAAACAGTATAAAGCTTTCCCTATATCCAGGGCTACTTTACCCTCTCAGTGAGGTCTCCACTGACAGTTCCCATAGCCTCCATCACAAATAAGCTAAAAGAATTAAGTCAACAGCACCAGGAAGTTTACTCAATCTGGTGCAGGACGAAGAGAAAGTGTGGATCTTCATCCAATTCACCTTCTCTACAACTAGCAGTCATCCAGATACCACTGATGAAATGTGCCTTTTATTTGCCTCTGAGATCTAGTTTTCTGTTTCAGAAATTGCGAAACGAATGACATGGGTTTTTCCACTACCTTTAAATACTTAGCTAAAATATTTAATGGGTAAGGAGCTGATCTACCACCTCTTGAGCTCTTGCCTCATAGGTGATGATCACTAATCCATCTGAAGTTACCTTCTAGATAACTGGTAATAGCCCCTTCTTAACATGTTATTCCTATTCCTGTTGCTCTGCGGATTAATATCACTGTAAAAATTGCCCAAAATTTATTTCGAGCTGACTCCCAGGCACAGTCAATATTAATGATGTCAAAACCATGGTGGAAAAAGATCTTCTACATATTTGCATTGAGAAATGTAAATGCTTGCAGAAACACTAAGATAAAACTAACACCCTAGACAGAGTGTGCTGGGCAGGCACTGCAGCCATGGAGCCCTCAACCAGAAAAGCCAACGTCTGAAATGATCTAAATATGCTATAATGTGGTACTTAATAACAAAGCAATAGGTCCACAAATGCTCAGAGGAGATAAGGAAAATTAGAAAAGCATTCAACCAAGCTGTTTCTTGCTCTTTCCTTTTCCTTGAGTGTTTCCTTTTACTTAGCATTTTAAAATTCTGGTTTTGAATAGGCTTAAAACCAGCACTGGTGTGAGGGGAGGAAGTCTCTCTAAAGTCACCAGAACACCCTTCTTAATAAGAATATTTTGTTCCATAATCTTTTAGACTACTAAATATGGTACAGAACAACTAAATATGGTTCCTGGCCACTCCACATTATACTACTTAATGGTTTTTCCCCTGCTAATCCCTGAAGTATCATTGAAAATTTGAGAGGCATAAACTAATTATCAAGGTTAATACCAAAGAGCCAAAATGCAAAACTGCAAACAATGTCTGAACAGAGGTCTTTGACTGCTTTTTGCCTACTTTAATATCCCCAGCTTTGTTCTTTCTCAAATGTTCACATGGAGATAGACAAATAAGTACTTTTATATATAGAGAGAGAGAGAGCGCATATAGCATATAAGCACACATACACGCACATATGAATATATATAGAGAGACGCCACCACATTCACTGAAAATATATATATACAGATATAAAAATTAAGACTGTTCTCTTCAGGGTTTTCTTTAAGCTCTCCTTGCTTAAAATGTGTCTTCTCTGTGGAGGATGGCTGGATGCATTCCAAAATTCACTTTTATTCCTGATTACGTGTGACATTTTTTTAAAGGACATTTCTGAAATAATAATTGTGAGCTGCAAGTGTGAGCAGTGCGGAGTCCCCGGCAGGCGTGGCGCAGCGAGGAGGCAGACTGCAGCATATGGCATTCTCCAGGCTTCCCTCATAGCGTGCCCATAGCAAACCATGTCAAGCGTGCAGGACTGCATTGGTCTCTCAGAAAACACTGATTTCTAATGGCTGCAGATTCAGACCCTGAGACTGTGCAGTAGGCAAAAAGGTAACCTCTTTGGGAGCCAGGACGAAATGAACCTGGAAGTCTGCTTGTTGAGATTTCTTGGCATTAGTACACTCATAAAGATAAGACATAATTTTAAACTCTTCACAGCTGTCTTGAGGGCAAACAGCAAAACTTTATCCACTTTTAATCACTTTTAGATTTGTTTCCTCACAAAAAGTCACTGACAGAATCAATAAGAACAGAACAGCAACAAGTGCGGGATTCAATTTCTTCTCTGCATGTACACACACACACATCTGTCTTAACTGGTCTGTGATTTGGCCTCAGGTAAAGGAAAGCAAATCCAGGATTTAATAATCAACTTCTTCATGTCCACACTGTGAATTTTATTGTTAAACCTTGAAAACAATGGTGAAAACTTCTCTCCTGTATGGGCAGCATCCAAAAATCAAGCAGTCTGCAAAAATTTTCCTGCCTCAGTTTGCATAAATAAAGGGCAGCTTCTCATACAAGGATGATGTGAAGCTGCTCTGCAGAGGTTCATGGCTCAGAAAGTCATTTTGAATGCTGAAAGTGACCTTGACACCAAAACTTTCGAGGTAAAAGTGTGGTCTTCTGGTTTGTGAAATATAAGAATTAATGGATTCTTTTTTATATATGTTTCATAAGCAAAGTGTGAAATTCTTTTTTCTTCTCCAATTTATTTCTGCCTCCCTTTGCATATAATACTAGTTTGCTCATTGAAAAGGATGAGTGCAATCAACCATATGATCTAGGTAACTTTAATGATTTTGCTGCATAGCCTGGGCCAATGACTGGCTGTGCAATTAGTGAAAGCAGTTCAGTAAGTGCTTAAGATCCATTCAGTTGAGAGCACAACTTAGGTATTTATTTCTCTGTAAGAATATGTTTCAGCTCTTTTGAAAAAGTTGCACATAAACCTAGTCTTATGAAACATTCTCAAATAGCATGTTTTCCTTGATTTAAGATCTAGTTTTTGTCTTTCATGACTATAAAAGCAAGAGAGAGTTAAAGCTGAACAAAAACCAAGTTTGGACAGCAATACTCATAAAAACCACCTGCACAAAGGAAGTATTGTTTTTGCTTCAGCTTGCCCTATCCTTTCCCTCATTTTATCTTTTCCCACTCACTTCCCCAGCTAGCTGGCCTGACTGGTAAAAAAAACCTGGCTTCATATATTGTGGTCTTTAGGTTTTACAGCAGTTCCTTCTATAAACAATGTTCAGCTCCCAAACACTTGCAATGTTCTTGAGGAACACAGGCAGTTTGTATTCATCAATGCAGAGCAATGAGCAGAATCCTAAGCTAATGGCCACCTTGCTCATTACACACAAGCTGGCTGAATGTAATAGCCTTGTGGGAGCAAATACTATTTGCTGCCTGTTAGATAATGCATTAAAACATGATTCCAGTTAGTAAAGGGCATTCAGATGCCACACAAGGGACACTGCACACCTGCATCTGTGAAATGGTCTCCTATAAAGAAGTACTCACAGGTTTTTTTAAACATGAAACTGCTTCAGGAAGAATATTATTAGTGGTGAAGGCAAAGGAGTAAGTAAGAGTTTATAAAGAAATTTCTTTCAAGGTCTACAACAGAGTTTCAGAGCCAGGGCAGAAGCAATTCTGTGATTCACCCAGGGGTCACAGTACCATATTTTGGCACACTTAACTTTATGCCATACAGGAAAAAGTTCTCTCCCTTTACTTTCTGTTTGTGCAGAACAACCTGGATGACAGCTTTCACTGGGAGAGAAACTCTTTGTGGTCTCCGGGCACACAAGAAGAAAGCTACTTTTCTCCAAAAACACCAGATGTTTGAACAGGAAATGCCATAAACAAGGACCTTGTCTACTTGGAGAGGCAACTGGGAGCAGCTCATTACAGATGTGTTCTGGATGGCAGACAGAGGTACCACTTGCCATGAAATGTCCTTTTTTTCCTTTTTAGAAAAATATTTCTTATGAGTCTCTTACTGTGACTCTTACTAGAAGACCACTGTTTGGCTCTTTCATGACAGTAAATATGGTCCTGTCACACGACACACATGACCTTTTTTGACAAAATTAAAATAATGATTAAAAATAATGAACCTTGGATTGAAAAATATGTTGAAAATAGTTTTAGAGACAAGCCAGTTGGCAGAACACAACCATCAGAAAATATCTCAAAAAATATTCCACCTACCCACACAATCTCCCTGTGAGACTGTTCTAGGAAAGATGTTACACACTGCTCCACAGCTATTTGTGCTTGGTGATAAAAGTAGAATAGTGGAGTTCAGCAGACCCTGTGGAAAGATTAATAGAGGGGGAAAATAACAAAAGCCAAAGTGAGTTGGTTGGTTTTGTAACCCTTATAACTTATGGCTTATACAAAGCTAGGCAGGAAGGACAGGGTGATCTCAGAATAATTCTATGTGCATTAATTTTCATGAAATTCAGCAGTTGATTTCACTAGTCTAATGCAGCTCATTAATGCAAAGACATGTCTGAACAGATAAATTTAATATAAAATAAGAGGTGGTAGTTTTGCTGATCATTTATTTACCCAAAAAATGCATCTGTTTTAGGTGCCTATTAATTTTTGTTTTCTTCTGCTTGTCTGGGGCACTGCCTTGAACCTGTAGAAATGAATGGGCTCTGGAGCATCTTGACCAGCCTATCTGGGATATCTGAGAGGCAGACCCGGCACTCAGGCTTCAAAGACAAGAAACAGCACCAAAAATAAAGGCCAAACTGCAAGAGTAGAGTCCCCACAAAAACCTTGTTGCAGACTCACAGTGGTCACTGTTACATAATCAATAGTCAGATTTTGCCCCTGGAGAGGTATTGCTGCAGGAGAAGTGCCTGGACTAGAGCAGCTGGTTGGGTTTGTGTGATAAGTAGTAGCCTTCCTGCAGATGAAGTTACCACTGAGTTCAGCAGACACTCCAGTCACATCTTCCTTCATGCATCAGGGCAGTAGTATTTCAGATAACATTGTGATAACAGTTTTCAGATGTGATAATAGTTTTCAGATTTTCTTTTAAGCCATGAAATGCCAATCCTTTGTTTTTCAATATTGACCTTTTTCTATATTATGATCAAGAATAAAATCAATATATTAGGTTCTAAAGAAAAAAATGTGGATGAGATCTAAGTAGTTCAGTAATTTTATCAACATTATTAGTAAAATAATTCAAGTGTTCTCATTCATTAACCTAACCCATGACTTCTCTTCATAGGGTTCTCTCTGTTGCTTAACACTTTGTCTCTATATGCATAGGATGAAGTTTCCTGTGTAATTTCTAAAATTTAATTTCAGCTCCAAGACAGCCAGTCATATTTTCTGAGTAGACAATAATAGTAAATGACCAATTGCTTTGTCCATGCTGAGACAAAATAAATTTAAAAAATAACAGTAGCTGTTAGTGTGCTCAAAGACTGACATGAGTGTACTGCAAAAAGAGCTGATTCCAAGTTCCCCAGGCAACCACCACTTTGGCATTTTCTAACCTAGTTTCCCACTTACTTTTCCCTTAATGCCACTATGAGACAGCGAAGTACAAAACACATACACAACATTTAGCATGGGTACCTCTCCTCACAGTTTTCTTGAAGCAGTGGTGTATTTATAAGGCATTGGAGGGTTGGGGGCTTGGTTAACTCACTGCTGGAGGCTGATATCTGGATTTGAAGTCTTAATAGACTGCTAGTGCACAGTAAATCCACATGCCAAGGCCAATTTGAAATTCACAGCTCCACTTCAGCCTGGGGAGGCAGTGCATACAGTGTCTTGGGCAGGCTGTATCAACAGCTTCAGCAGGCATGAGGGCAATTTTGGTGGGCTTTTTTCTGATGGGCATTTTGTCCCCCAGCAGCCTGGGTAGGAAAGGGAAGAAAATCCCACTGCCATTTCTTGTTCATTACCTCTAAGGGTAAAAAAAAATAGCAGAACATCTCACACAATGGCAAGCCATGGAAATTAATGTTTATGCAGAGCATTGAGATGAAGTGAGCTTTGGCAAGATGAAGAAGAAAAGAATCTGTTGTTTGCAGATGGGTTTGACTTGATCTCAGAAAAATGTGACATGAGAAAAATGTGACGTGAGAAAAATGCCGGTGTTCACACTTGAGGGATGCAAACAACTCAGTCCTGCATCACTGGCAAGGCTGGATTGAAGGCAGTCCAGAGTAGCAGACAGATAAGACTAGAGAAACCTTTATCCTGCATCTGCAGTACGCCATACTCTGGGGATTGATCCACACAACAGTGTGCTCTCTTTGTCCCACTACTTAAATGAAATGGCTTTTATTTACTCAGCAGAGACCCTGCTTGTGGTCAAGCAAATTGCTCACATAAAAGGGGAAACTAGGGTGCTAATTTTTAATTCTGCTACCCAATCACCCCCCAAGAAAAGGAGGTCAGGTCCTGGGAAGTGGCTTCATAAGTTGGAGGCAGCACGGAAGGAGCTGGCCATGGAGTGGCACCACCATTTGGCAGCACAGGTGCTGCTTGTAGCAGAGAGGCACTGGCAGCTCCTTGGCATGCTCCTCATACTACAAGCCTGTGCATGTGCACTGGGCTGCCTTTACAACTGGAGCAAGATGCTAAATCTGTCATTGTCTGTCTCTGAGTTGACTCCAAATGCCGTCTGCTGGCAAATGCTGACACACAATGCCTGAATGGGGGCTCTGTGGAGTGCACACTTGCATGGTCCAGTCCACCCATCTCATGTTTCACGTCTGATTAGATTTGGAACAGTCTTTCAGGAGCTGTAGGTGTTAGATGAGATGATAAGTCTCATCAAGCACAGCTGGGAAATCTTCATTTTAGGATCCATATAAGAATTATCAATCAACAACTGTTCAGATTATCGCAAAGGCAGTTTGTTCACGCTCTCTCACACAAAAATATACATATTTCCCACTGCCTCCAGGGGTCTCCTAAAAATCATAAAAATAGGAGAAAACCTTTCACAATGGGCTCATTGTGACTGATGTGCTACTAAAGTGTAGCAGATTGAAACAGCATGGCATGTTGTGCCATAATGTCTGTATCTGGATTATTCCCTCTTTCAGCAGCTATCAAATATGGTTTTATCTTCCTTTTTTTTTAAGTAGTTTTTGCTGAGTGAAAGTAATACAGTCCCTCTGAAGCTTCTGAGGCTTATAAAAAAAGGTACTTTATTTTTTCATTTGTGTGCACACACTTGGGGTTCCTACAGTTTGTGCTCAATCAGTAAAACTGAATGGAAATAAAAATGAAAAATGAAAGATGTAAAGCTCACAGATTTATTTTTATCTTGAGAACCTTCAGGAAGGAAGATTTTTCAGCCTCTAATCTTAATGATACAGCAGTTAGAAGGAGTGATTTTCTCTGTGAGCTTTGCACATTAATTAAGCCGTATTGTATGTTTTTAGTTGAACTAGTCCTTGTTACTACCACCTCTGTGAATCTCTGCTTCAAAACAAAATATTCTTCTTGCAAAACAATGCTTGATTTAAACAAGGTAATTAGAAGAGTCAGCAGTCTACATGAGAATAGCTGGTTTTATAGTCTATCAAGAGCAAAATCTTTTATAGCAAAGTCCTGAACTGTCTGTTTATAAAAGAAGTGTTTTGAAAGAAGGGATTACTTTTAGATGATTTTGTGTGGGCATCCTAAATGCTCAAATGCAGCCACAGACTCACTACATAGTTACAAATATACAACAAAACATAGTTCAACATATGTGTATTTATTGTCCAGATTTTTTAGGCTGTCAAATAGTTTGCAAACAGTATTCAGCACATCTCTCAAACATCCTAGTACTATTAGGTGACTGGTGCTGCATTTCTCCTTTTACTGAAATAACAAGGTCAAAATGTTCCATTTTATGTGAATGCTCAATATAAAACTACTGAAACCCTATTTCAGAAAGTACTTAGTGTTCTATTGAGCCTCATGTTGAAAGCACAGTTCAAGGATCCTCCTGCAATTTAAAGGTCTCTGTCAAGCACAGGGAACAGGTGCCAATCATCTGTGAAAAATGTAATCTAGGTCCCCGTGGCAAAGGCTGAAATAGCCACATCTCTATTGCAGTGCTTCCTGAGAGAGGCTTCTTTCCTTCCCTTAGCCACTCTTATTGCACAGCCTGCCTGGACTCTGCAGCAAGGGACTTATGGCTCCTGTATGAAACAAATTTTTTAGCTGCATGCTCTCTGTACATCTAAATTAAAGCAGCCATTTGAAGTCTTTCCTGTAGCTCATAACTTTTCAGCTTTTCAGCTCCTAATGTGGTCTGAAAAAGGGTGCAGCCCAAACGTTCTGTGGGTCACATGCCATTGCTTACTGCTCTGCCTAGTGACATTCTGAAGACACACCCAAAGGAAGCATCACTCTAACAGACGCACATCAGTAACTGCAGCAGCAGCTGATGTTGTCTACAACTCTTCCCATTCTAGCAGCAGCTTCCCCCCTTCTCCTGCCATTGCACCACTTGGCTCCATTAGATCACCTCTCTACCCTGGAGCCTTTGAAAGAACCGCACATTTCTATTTCACCCATTTTCCTGACCTTTTCATCTCCACTACCATGTGTTAGCAGTTAGAGGACATCAATCTTAAACTAATTTATTTTTTTGAGTGTTTGCCATGAACTAGAAGCAGTGATATGAGGAATCACTCCACACCTCCTTGGTGCAAATTCTCTTCAACCAAAAAGAGGAATTTAAAAATATTCATATAGACATTACAAGAAAGATGAGAAAAAGAAAGGAGGTGTTTTATTGTTCCCATATTCAACACACAGCTTTCCATTCTAAACACCCTAAACCAGAACTTGCAGCCTGAATGCAGTATTCTGCTTTATGTTACTGCAAAAAAACAGAGCCTCTAAAAAAGAAGTATCCAAAATGTCAGGAAACAGTGGGCCACTTTGGTGAGCCACAGCTCTACAATATCCAAAGCTGTAACTATGATTGCAACCAGCTGTTGGCTTGATAGCATTTTAAAAAAGCATTAAATATTCTTACTGGATTTTCTTCTCCAAGGGGCATCTAATGCATTTTACTTATGCTGCCATTTTACTTATGTTGTCCTCATTGGTGTGGTATGGTGGGACACTTCAGTCACGCTAGAATAGGAAAGGTCAGTTTTTACAGGTACTTGTAACATGGGCTTTTTATTTGGACCGATTGTTTTCTTTTTATCCTGTAGTACTGATGAGAGTTCTCTCATGTTCTTCAGGGATAGGTGCTTCATTTCATGTATGCCTGAAGCTGTGTTTACTACTGGGAAATAAGCTTCCTGCATGAGAAATACTGTTGGGACTGGAACGAAGACAAATCAATCATTCCAGAGATTGGAAATGGATGTTGGAAGCAGAGCTGAGTACAATTATGAATTCCAAGACTGAGCAGATAAATCCAGCCACCAATTTATTTAGCAAGTCTCTGAGTCTGCACCATAATTTGGGTTGAAGCCTCCACAGGATTACAGGAGCAATATCTCCATACATATCTAAAGAGCCTCAAAGTGGTTTCCTCTCATGAAGTTTTTTCTTCTGAGAACATACACATTTTTTCTGTCTGAATTTAAACAAGTTTCCAACTGAATTCTGGGCAACTAGCTGTTTATTAATGAAAGCATTGCCTTGTGCATTTTGTGGCAAGTCTGAATCTGGATTATATCTGTATTACACAGCGACACAGACAACAGACACAAGATCAGTGGTACCCATTCAACATCTGTGGAGTAACAGTCCCAAAGATAAAAGTGGGGTCAATTCATGACAGCGACGCAAAAGAAATGCATAGAAACACCCTGAATTTGAAAGCCTGTGGTACAAACCAGTTACCAAAGAGTAAGGAATCTGCTCTCTGAGCACAGTGGTGTTCAGAGGTCTTTATTGCTTCTCCTTTTCTTGTTCTTGGTGAATCTGTGATTATACAATGAGGATTCCATGCAGAAAAAGAATTATGTATGCCTTCTGTCCCACTAGCACCTCAGTCACAATGAATCATCTCTTCATCTACACAACTCCAAACCTTCCTCAAGATCTACAGTAATTCAATAAAAAGCTAAAAGTAGAATTATCAAGACTCTAACCACTGTGAAGCCCTGTTCACATTACCTAGGTCATTTGCTTTCCAGCTGCCCAAATCCCATTGACCTCTTTTGGTTTCCACCATTTCAACCAGACAAGCACATATTTTAGACACCTTGAAGGGTACCTACCATACTAAATACTGACATACTGAACATCATGAATATAGTACCCCTTGACACCAATGCCACTCAATAAGTTTTCCAAATTGCTCTTAACTTGCCAAGCAGGCAAGCAAAAAAAATCAACTCCAAAAAGCCTGCACTTAAACTGGTAACATGCCCCCCCTATTATTTCCTGTGTATTTTTAACATACACCTCCTAGAGCTCAAAAAAATAATTGCTTTCGTTCTTGAAGCAATTTAGAAAAGGTATTTGCAAAACAGGATTGCAAGAAGAAAGATTATGTTTATTGTTAACAATGAAGAAATTTGCATTAACTGATTACCTCTGTTTATGGCTTCAAAACACGTAGGATTCTATTATTGACCCTCTGAACCTTGAATTTCTGATGGCTTAAAATTTACAGAAGCATTTCATTTTCTTGCCTACCATTGGTAATATTGAATAAGTTGTAGCTAGCATAGGAATAAATGAGATAATTCAGGAAAATTACAACTGCTTTTTCTTACTTTTCAAGATAACAAATACAATAAATGCAAATTCTTGTTTAGCATTTGACCATTTTAGTCAAAGTAGGAGAGCAATTTTCTTTACTCCTTTTTTAATAGGAAATGGGAAGGTAATTTTGAAATCTTTGCTTTTACTGAAACCAATGTGCAGCATCTTCACTATTTAGTCACTGCTGATTAAGTTAACTCTGGCTAAAGTATGAGTCATTCACCACTATAGGAAATTTTTGTTCTCGTGTGTTACATGAAGCAGAACAGAAAGAAGAAATTGTCCAAAATATCTTCAGCACTTATTGTGCGCAAGACATTAAACTACAGTCAAGCAGAGGGAATTGACAGCAATGCTCAGAGATGAATATATACATTTTGTAGCTTGCCCCTCAGGCTGGCTCGTAGCCTGTGTGCTCCTTATTCCAGACAGGATTTCAAACAATACTAAGTAATGATGAAAGAGGACTACATTTTGTGAGAACCTCGAGGAACTATTACACCACATTCTTCTAATTTTTGCAGTATTGATATAGTGTCCTCTGTTATTTTTGTGGGAGCAGAGGAGTCAACAGCATGAGCTGTTCTTTCTGTTTCAGGTATTGGTGCAGATAAAGATTCTTTCAACACACAGTTCGCTCCCTTTGAACGCAAGACCATTAAATTTTACCTCGCTGACCTCATATGAAGTCTAAAGTCAGGGATGTTAAAGTCAAAACGGTGTCTGACTAAAGCATATTTTCTAAACAGTCTTTCAGTCTAAAGCCAAGAACAGCAGGACAGTGAGTATCAGAAAAAAAACACCACTTCCTTTGACAGCTTCTCCAAGTGATTCATCCCCCTCCCTCAAAGAAGACACAAATTTCCCTTACTTCCTACTTGAATTTGTCTGACTTTTGGTTCCAGACATTTGCTCTTCCTTCTGGTCTGTCTCATCAGGGTTAAGTACTCTGCCTTTCCTTCTCAAGAAGCTGCTGTTCTCTCCCATTAAGTTGCTCTCTCTAATGATCTAGATGTATTGAGGTAAAGGCCTCTCACATTAATGCATTTTACATTACACACTCCACTACATTCTGATGGATTTTTGTTCTATTGTTCCTTATTCCTTAATTCCTTTTTCAGAACAGAACTACAGAACTGTGTACAATACACAGTGTTCTATAACCAGACATAAACTTCCCATTTTCTCCCACTCAAGATTACTCATTTCAGGAAAGCATGTGCAGATGTTTTAGGGATGGAATTACTCACTGATAGTTTCTTCAGAGTTCATGCTGTCTGCGAAATCCAGGTTTTTTTTCAAAACAAGTTCAGTTTTGTTTTTTATTCTTTTTTTTTCCTTTGGAATACAGAAGTTATCTGTATTTAAATCAAATACGCTGAAATAATACAAAGTACGGTCATTAAACCAAATTTTTACTTTTCTTACAGTCTCTATAATCTTATTTTTTTTAAAAAAAATTTTAACCATAAATATTTTTATTTTCAGGTAATAAATCCTATGTTTTAATCAATCTAGTGCATAATAAAACAAATCTACTAGAAATACCACTATTCAAGGTGATTTTGTGAGACATTCACTATCTGACTTTGAATTTGTTTAAAACACAATTGATTTACTGATATTATTTTAGTGTCCTTTTAAAAATGGAATCTCATTGAATGAATGACATTCAGATAGTTATTATGAGGTTACCTTAAGCAACCAAAGTTATAATCTGCTTGAACAAGACCTGTTTTGCATAGAAAAATGTGGAACTTACTGCATTACAGTTTCGTTTAATCAAATCCAATATCAGGCCTTTCTATTACAGCGCCTAAGGCTGAGCTCAGTTTAACAAGTTTCCCATGCTATGCTTGTCTACTTCAAACACCTCTCACAAGTGCTATAATCTTCCACATTTATTGGATATTAATGTTAGCAAGAAAGACATCTTAACCAGCAGTATTGGACTGTGCAAACTGTCCAGGCTTTCTGTCTGAAGTGTTTATCTTTAAACATTCTTAATTAATACCCTCCTTACTGGATAAGAAGGCAGTATGTCATCCTCATGTGAGAGTGGCACATCAGCTAATTTTCAGATACAGAAGAGAAATGGCTACAAATACTTGTCTCTTCCCTGCATCATCTTTTTAGCACCCCCATATACAAATAGACTTCGCCATCCTTTGTCTGTTATATACAGGAAATTTTAAACATTTTTCTACTCTTGTCCTTTTTAAAAAAATCATTCCAGACTCCCTCAAGAGCATTCTATACAACCCTATTTTTTAAAGTTTTATAGTCGTTTATATTTCCCCTCTTAGATATTGCTTTGATTGTTTTAATTGGAAATTTTATTTCTTCACTGGAACAGAAGGTCTCCATTAGAGCTGTGCTCTTCCTCAAAGACACATGATTGCAGTTCTTTCTCTTCCCCATAAAATGTAAGATCAAAATTTTTATTCACAGTTTTCCATCTGAGTTTTATTTATAGTTGTACTTATCTTTGATAAATAGGGCTTTTTATAATTTAAAGTAAATATTTGACTGCTTGGTGTCTTCCCTTTTCCTTATAATAAAAGCAAACAGATAATAATGATTGATTTACAAACTACCAGCCAAATTCCAATCCAGTCATAACATTATCTTAATCCATCAATTTAGGGCTCTAAATGTGACAAACACATTCATGTTTTATCATTAGAGAAAGAAAACATCATCAGTAATTGTTATAGACTTCAATGACTTTATACAATGACTGTTTGCATCTCTCCTCCAAACTGAAATTTCACAGTAACAAAAAAGTCTCATTTTTAAGCATTCAAAGCAGTGCTCAAAGAGTAATTTTCCTTTTTTTTTCTGGCTCAACAAAATAATCATTAAATATATCCAGAATTCCAAAATTTAGCCTACAATGTTTAACCATAATTATTACAGCTCTACCTTATACTTTTATTGGTATATTGACAACATGTAATCAAGCAATGGTATTTTATCACACCACCACGTTCCCCTGAGTGTATCTCTCAAGTACTCTGAATGTCCTAAGTAGCATTTAGCCAACAAATTTGACTGGCTTGTAATGTCTCAGTACTGATAAAGAGTTCCAAGCAGGTATCAGCAAAAAATTTCTCAGCAGTTGGATTTACTGGTTTGCTTCCTAGTCTGTGTCAGACTTGCTGCTCTAGCACTGTTTCTTCTAAACTAGATTATTAAGGCTGTTTCAGGCAGTCTCCAGATGACTCTAGATCACTCTAAAATGCAGACCATAATCCCAAGTCTTTGAGAACACTTGTCAGAATGAATGTCTGAACTCCTCAGTGCTTCCTACATTTTCTCTTTCTCAGAAAAGAAAGTTGGCCACTTTCTCTTCTGCCATCCTTTGCAATTTCAAAGCTCTCTACAGACAGCAGAGTTCAACTATCAGGTAATTTGCTCCTATTTACATAATCAATTTGATGAAATTTGCTGAACACTCCATAATCTGGCCTAATAGTGCAAGTATAATTTAAGACTTTCACTGAAGAGAAGTTCATATTCCTACTGCATTAAAGTCCTCTTCTGAATTCTCAGTATTTTTAGTAACAAATCATCAGGCACCTTAATATTAATCAGTTTGTTGTTTCATCTGGTGTTTGTTTTAGTCAGAGGTTAAATCATGGTGCATTTACCAGAATAAATATTCCTAGCCAAGCTGAACAAATTCTGGTCGTCATTTTTATCACCAGGAATCTCTAGCCTATTAATTTAGTCTTAAATATTTACAGTCACTTTAGTCCGATTTTATTGTGTTTTCAAGCTAGCCATGGCAATATCTCTTTAACCTTTGTTTCCTTGAATACTGCATAGCACTGGAATTTGCATTTCCAAAACAAACATTGTCTCATGCGGCTTCTGGCACAACTTGCTCTTTGCAAACCAGAGCTTTAGTCTGTCTGTGTTTCAGAACAAAGAACACCACAAAAACTTTAGGAGACCCACCAGGAGCACATTAAGAGACATCTGCAGGATCAGAACAGGATAAGAATGTTCAAAGGAAGCTTTCTTCCCAGAGACAAACATCAATCAGAAAGCATGTTTCTGACAGAAAAGGCTTCAGTTAAACAGGTTTTCCGCAAGTAAAGAATTAGTACAAAATAATTTTGAGATAAATTACGATACCAGGTTATACACTAGATGGATGCTAAACATAAAGAAATAGTCCCAACCAATACCTGCTGTTTAGTAGATCACTAAAACTACTGTGAACACTTGCAAGAAAGAAAAGCTATCAGTTGGGCCTGCCTTGTTTTCCAAGGGACAGTGATGTCCAGAGCACAGCATCCTTTATCTGGGCAAACAGCAAAGTTGCAGGAATACTGTCTCTGATATCAGTGAAGTTTTGATAGATAAAAACATAATAGAAGGGACAATTTTTCTTGAAAATACCCTTATTGAGAGCAGTGAATGATCCTCCTGAACTCGTTCTCAGTTTTTCAAATACATTCAACTAATATTTACCAAAGTACAATCTGAAATATAACCGTCCCTGAAACTTACTAGAAAGGAGGGAACAAAGCATAGAAAATTCAATTTGTTTAAAACATCTGGGTACCACACATCTGTAGCTATCTCTCTACTAGATGCCTCAATGAAACATTTTCCAGATAGAGAAGACAGTAAACATATTTCCACCTTTGAGAGGCAATTTTGGGCTTTCATTTTCACTGCTTTCAAATTACTCATTTCTTAATCAATCTGTTTCTTTTTCACCCCAGAAGAAAGAGTCAAACCTGCACACTCATTCCAGTGGCCTTTAAGAGGTGCCACTGCAGGAAATAAAATCCTGCGTACTGATCCTTCTCTGCCACAGGTTGGGATCTTTCACACATTGCAAAGTGGACGTGAAGTACTGTCATACTCAACCAGAGTGAGTGGCCACACAAGCAAAAGCAGAGACCACTTGCAGCCTTTGAAAAAACAGAATCTAACTACTGCTGAAATTCTGCAATGAAAAGCAATATTCCTCCCCTCTGGAAAATCTCTACCACTCAGACCATGCTGATATTACTTCTGATCAGGCACCCATTCCAACAATTTCAGTCTAGCCAGCAGTGTTTTGGTCCCCTGCCATAAAACACTGCACATGTAAAATAAATTTCCCTGCAGCTCTAAACATATATTTCACCCCTCATAATTTTATCATTATTTCTTCTTTCTCCTTGTCTTTTCTCACTCCTTTTTCACCTCCCAACAATATCTGAGCAAATTAGAGAAGTGGAGTTTGTTTCTGCATAGCAGACTTCTTCCTTGACAGTCATACTTTAACCCAAGAATTATTTTAATCAGGCTTCTGAAGCAATAGGGTAAATGTAAGCACACCTTCAAGACAGGAGCACATCTCTAAAAAATTTTGAAAGTAGACCATAGGTGAAATAAGATACATGAAACTTTAAAAAAGATCATTCTTCTTAGGCTGGGATGCCATGCGTGTAGTACTCTAATACACATTCACGATGAAAAGACATTTGCCTCATCTAAGATTTGCAGCGGGTAATTTGTGCGTTTCTGTACACAAAAAGAGTCTGAACACTCGATAGACCTCACTACGATGACAGTTGCTTTTTTTTTTCTTTTTCAGAGGAACTGATGGGCTATTAGCCAGGGAATAGTGGAGCCTGTAGCTTCTTTTAGTTTACTTTGAAAGTGTGACCTATGAGTTTTAAGTTTTATGTGTGTACATCCATCTCTCACAAATCAACTTCAATTGTGAAATAGTTTTCCTCTGTGTATACGTAGATAATGAATTCTTCCTGTTGCAAAGTGACCTCTAGAGTCTGAGAACTCAGTTTCATTTCAATTTGTGTCAATGAAATACTTGACAAATTGCTCTATTTAGAGTCACATATATCCTGGATTTCAGTGCTGAGCATTGCTACCCCTCTGACAAAGATAAATCAGCCTGTAAGGTTTGCCCTGTATCTTCACGTCATGGCTGCAATTACAGATGTGAGTCCAAAGTGTAGTCTCTGAACAAAGTAGGATGCATTACAGTGACACAATATTTACTTTCAGAAAGATAGAAGGCATTAAGACACTTGAAGATTTTTTTAAAAGCTTTAAACAGAACATGAGAACTAATTAAGGAAAACCAAACACTTTTAACTAGTAAGTATATATAGATTTTCTAGGTAAGTGCATACAGATTTTTTTTGTGTTCTTCTTTTTCTCTTTAAATGAATACCAGTTAGATTCACTGTCAGCTCAGTTTAGCTTTGAGGCTATTGATTTAAGACTCTCCGCAACATAAAGAGCATTTCTGGAGGAAAGCCATGTCTTGGCTTCTTTTCTGCCTCTGCATGATTTTCCTGGAGGAGCCATAATCCAATCTTCTTTATTAACCAAAAAAACCCACAACAAAAATTGTGTACTGTTGTTCTGAAGGCAAAGCCTTCATCACAGAGATGATGAAATCATGTGCTTATGATTTGCCCTTCCATATGCTGCCCTGATACAAGCCAATGATTCTTGGAGCAGCTGACACTTGTTCCTTTTCTCCTTGCTCCTAAATTATTTCAGCTTCACCTGTTCCTTTCTCAAATTAGCCCCAAATCGTTTTTCATTTCTAGATTTATGCCAACAGTAATAATTGTACCAACTGGTACCTAGGCCTGAGATCAGCGGGCCACTCCTTTCTGAAATAGTGTGTTCTTAATTTCTTTGAGTGGAATCAAAGGTTTGCAAAATTATCCCAAAGATTCAAGAAGAATGGGCATTTTTCCTGAGCAATATATATGCAGTGTAAAAACATATACTACTATGATTCTTAGGATCAAAAAAGTACATAATGTCAGCTCCACAAAACTGAGTGATCAAACAAAAAAACAAAAAAGTATGATTCGATTAATTACAAATGATCTGACTCCAAAATTCACAGTAAGACTGTTGCAAAGCTGTTAAAGCTTTCAAGTACTCATACAAGTAAAAATTAGAATATTTCATTGATGACCTTTTTATCATTTTTTTAATCATGTTAAGTTCTTTCTGACTCTAAAGCCATCTACAGACTTTACTTTGACAATATCAATTTAGGTCTTACACACAAATTATTATTAAAATTACAGTTACGGTTCATGTTTTACAACAATTAAATTCTTTTGTTCAGTAAGAGAAAGAAGGCAGATACATGCATGGCGTGCATGCTTCTAACTGAAAATGAGAAAATAAATATTTTCTTTACTCTTCTGGTGTTTGTGAAGACCAGAGCATGCAGAGTTTGCAATGTAGCAGTATGTAGTCCACTTATACTTTTATATTATCAGTTATATTTACTGGGAGAATAAATTCTTTTTCTCTTCTTTTTTAAAGTCTACCCTTTCTTCTCAACATCTATTTTCCCTACAGATTGCAGTTACTCCACATTTGCAAAACAGTCTCCTCCTGTTCTGACCTTCAGTATTATGAGACAGTGGATTCTAAACTTTCCATTAATGGCTTTTAATTTAACGCTCATAAGTCCTTCATTACTGTGTTCAGTAAGAGCTGAACACATCTTACTACCTGGAGTAAGTCTCATTGACTGAAGGTTACAAAAATAATTCAGTTTCCTTCTATCAGTTATGATCCTACATGACTAAATGACCATCAGCCACAATTCAGAATCTCTATGACTTCAAGACAGTTCCTAATGTAAAAGCCCTAATCAGCTCCTAAAAATAATCATCAGTGGACAAGATGAATAAGAATCTCCTGTTTATCAATATCCAAGCTTTATATTTGTAAAAGAACTGATGATTAGAATTTTCCACATGCTTCATTTTAGGGACTGGCATACAGCTATTAGCAAAACAGTGTCCCTACAGGCTCTGAAGAACTGAGACAAACCAGTGGTGAAATCCATTTAAATACTCATTTAAAAGAAATCTTAGGAAAAACGTATAGCAAAACTTCAGTATATTCCAATCCACCTTCTACAAGGACATTTTGAAAAATATGAGTATCATTACAAGTAATACCGCTGATATTACTTTTCAGGGGAAAAAACCCCCCCACAATCTCCACAGAATCATGTTTTCTGTTCAGCCTCCTCATATATAGTCACAGTAAATCAGAGCAGACTTTTATGCAGATTGTGTTAGAAAAGGAGAAGAACTGAATTTGATAGCATGCTTGCTTTTGTGTTTTTAATTGGGGTTTGGATTAAAAAAATTTTAAATTATATTGAAGTAAAATTAAAAAAAGGCAAGATGTCATATGCAGGATCACTAATCAAACACAGCCCAGATAACATGCACCATGTCTTGCTCAATGGGAACTAATTACTATAACATTAGCTTTGCAGTGTTTAAACAACCATTTCATTATATTTTTTTCTACACTGATTAAATTTTCTCAGCATTTATAATGCATCATTACATCTGCTTTGTGCACAGATAATGCACAGCATAGCTGCTCATTAAAACTTCACTGCTGTCCTTCATAATTTTAAATAAATCTAATTTGAATCGTTTGCATAAAGTTTTAAAAAGCATTGCTAGTTCTTTATTAACACATCTCAGGTGTGAAGTGACTCGACTTGCCACTTGCCAAAACCAGGATTTTTTCAGTTTCAAGGCCTCAGGGAAGTACACATGCCAGAGGTAAATAACAGTAAGCTCTAGCCATGAATATTGGTACACTACAGCAGCCCACAGCCAAGCGTGGGACACGCACATGGCCTCACTGCCATTCTCCTTGTGGCTACGGCATCTTGTCTCAGGGGTGCAGTAATCGACGAAAATTAAAATGTTAGTCCTGTTCTTCGTAATAATCTTCATGGATATGAAGAATGCTTCAGAGAACTATGGAAATGACTTGTTGAAACTCTTTCAAGAAGAATTTTATGTTCTCTCCAGTAAAAAGCTACACTGTACTAAATGTTGTACAAGATGGTTACAGTGAAATTTTTGAGTCTGAGGGGGGAAAAGCCACTTTTTTGTCACTTTAAATGAAGAAATGAAAAAGCTTACCTTATTTCTTTAAGCCATTTTGAAGGAATAACTTGTATTTTTAATTGTTGACTATGCAAGACTTTACCAAGGAAAAACAGATATTTATTTCTGTTTATCATTTATGATATCCTTTTTTTTACCTTTCCCAGATATCTTACTGTATATGTATGAATGCTACATATTCAGTTGGACAACATAATTCACTGCCAGAGAAGACAGATCTGGGAGTCCTGAGGACCCTGGCTCCCAAATTCACAGTTTTGGATAACCAGAAATTTGAAGCTCCATTTCAACTCACAAAGCATTATGAATTTTGGGGGGAACTTTGTAATCAGAGTAAAAGCACTCTTCTGGAGGACATCATAATAAAGTATCTGTCTTCTTTCATCTCTCCACCAGGAAGCTACAAATCTTGACAAACAAGAAGTCTCAATCAAAGTCAGGCTCAGTTTTCAGTGACATTGGCATAAATCCAAAGAATCTTCTCTCACTTTCAGTAGAGGTAGTAGTATGGGGATTTGCCTTCACATGTTTAATATTTCTATTATTTTAATTAGAATAAATCCTAAAATGGGGTGCTGAAGATGTTAAATTGATTTCCTTTTTAATAAATGCTCTGATTATTTTACTTCTGCAGTGAACCAAAATTGTCACACAAATAGTGTTAAATTGATTATAAATGGTTCTGGTCAAAACGCTGTATTACCCCTGACAGAATCCAAATATAATGAATGATATTGTCACTATAGCTGTGCAAACAGGTGGTCAGTCCCAAGGAATTATCTTATGACACAAAACATTAATTGGACAAAGACGGAAATATATTAGAGATTCATTTAAAAGATCACTGTGAAAATCAATTGTGGCTAATGATTAACATTTGTAACTGGGCAATATCTTATTATTTTTTTTCCAAAAGAGATGTAGTTTTGTTTGTTTGTTTATCTTTCTTCTCAAAGTCCCCACAGATTACGTTCCTTCTGTGTGCAATGTGATCTGTGCTGGACAGACTGGTTTCTCCTTGCTCCACAGGCACTTCACAATGGGAAAAGAAAAGTATCTTCCATTCTTTCTATAGAAACAAATATTTTCACTTAGAAAGAATTAAGGATTTTATCTGCTGAGTAAAATATAACTCATCCTCTATTTTCTCCTCAAAGAGAACATGTCTGTCTGGAATATTTTTTCAATGGGAATTAAACAACACCAATATTATATTAGATATACCCCTTTCTATATTAACTAGATAGTAGAAGTTTTATACTAGATATGAAAGCCCAGCACCAGTTTCAGCTTGATGGGCATGCTGCTAGTAATTACTCCTCAGCAATATTTGTCTCAGGGAAGATCACTCCTTTGTCCTCAATCATCTTTTTCTGAAGGCAGAAGTTCTTGGAATCCTTTTCCTGTATTTATACATAACTATTTCAAAAGAAAGTGCTGGCCTGTGAGCAAAGAAATAAATAAATACTCCTTTCGCCTTTCCTCCTCAGAGAGACCACACTGTTTGAAGTTTTCCAAATAAGCCAGAAAAAAAAAAAAGAAAAAAAAGAAAAGGAACCAGAAGATTGTAAACAACACCAGAGAATAACCTCTGTCTTAAGATTCAGAACCACTCTGCAGTGGTCCCATAATGACATAAGCTCTTAAAATCCTTTCGTCAGAAATAATTACAAGTTTCTCTCTTGAAGAGAACAGCCTTCTTCAGAAAGCTTTACTCCCCTGTACCTTCAGCTGCCAGAAAATCAGAGGCAGGACGCAAGAGTCTTAAGGGCCAAGCAAACCACAGAACATTCATCTTTCAGAGCATGAGACCAGATCCTCCAGAGGTGAACAGCACAGCTCTCCAGACAACACCACCCTCTCTTTCTGTGTAAACAAAAGGAGTGACAATACCCTGGGGCTCATTTAAACTCTTCAATGGAGCTAATTCTTCCAGTTGTCCCCTTCATTTCCCTTGAAACAATTGTATTTCATTTCAGACTCAGACAGCCCTCCCTCACATCAAAGGGATTAACAGGTGCTTTTCCACACAGACCACGTGAGCTGATCCTGTGGCAGGGCAGCAGAGGCAGGGTGTGTCTGTCTCCAAAGGAGGACACGTTCACTCTACCCCAGGTTCCTGCTTGAGGCTCGTAGGATTTGTAGATGAGCACCTTTTTTCCATTGGTAACAGTAATACCTACAGCTCTCAGTCAAGCCAGGAAGTCCATGCCAGTGACAGTTTTCTTCCTCATGTTTGTTTGTTTGTTTGTTTTCCTTTAAATCCTCACAGAGCAAGTGGAAAGGAATAGACAAATGACATGAACAAAAGCTGCCTAAACAAGAAGGAATCAAAATACAATAAAAAGACATCAGCCAGGAAATTCAGCAGCTCTTAAATTAACTCAATGAAAGAGATCAGGAACATGTAAGTGTAGCATGTTGGATGCTATATAATTTTCTAACACAATTTTGGATCAAAATCATCCCTGCTCAACTACAATCTATCTTTTACTGAGAGAATGACTAAAGGACAGTTCCTTCATTACTCTGATCAATATCCTGAGCCAGGCAAAACCTTGCAAGAGAGATAGAGAGATAGAGAGATAGAGAGATAGAGAGAGGGATAGAGAGAGAGATAGAGAGATGGAGAGATAATACATAGTATTATATATTAATATATAGTATATATTAATATATAATTCAGGCTAAATACTTATGTTCTCCCTACCCCACTACCCTAAACTAAGTCAGTTACTTTTCCTGATCACATTTTGGCCCAACTAGCTGTTAAAGATCCTTAACAGCCGGCTTATTGTATTATTTTTTATTTACTTGAAGGTATCCTACAGTTGCTACATTGACCTGCAAAATTTCAGTGAAAGAAAGCAAGTGTAGACAAATGCATGGACAAAAAAATAAATTCAGTCTGCGAATTTGAGGCCAAATTGTAGGATATGATGAAGGATAACTGAATTCACAGAGACTAATTCAATATGCAGAGTCAATAAATATTCTAACCACCTTGGTTAAGAATTAGAAGTAGTAGCAGTTCAGTTAAAGATAAGTTTTAGGGTATTTAGCTCTGCTTTTACTCACATACCTGTTATCTCCACATCATGGTCTGCTGATGAAGTCCTGCCTTAATGCAATTGCATTCTCTGCTCAAAGAAACATCCCAAAGCCTCCTGGGGCCTTTTCCATTACCAACAAAAACAAAATTCCTATTCTGTTGTACCTAGCTTTACTACCCCTAGAGCAACTATTTATCATTTGCTAGACATGGAAAAAAAAAAGGAAAAAAATGTACTTTATCTTTCTTTTCTACATTTAGCACAGCAGTACTGGATTCCAGGTATTTGACTATAAGAGATTCCACTGCACACTGTGGCCTCCCCAGTAGACACTGCTGGCTAGATGACACAAATAGGGACAGATTAAAGAAGTAAAAGAGAGCATCTTTAGCACGAAGCGTTTCGAAAAGCTTGCCTGAATCTGAATAGAAACTTTCCAGAGCAAGAGTACTTTTAGAATACACAAACCAAGAAAGAAAATACTTGATAATGAACTAATGCATTCTTGATTAAAATGCAATTCTAATGAAATCATTACTTTGGAACTGGAAGAAAAAATTTCCTTGGTGTATATAATATGGTGTTATCTGATGGTAAAATTCGATGTCTATCCTTATGGAAAAAAAATTAGATGCAATTTATCCTATTCATTCCCTTGTGGATAAAAAGCAGAACAGCTTCCAACTGAAATTTGTCTCTACATATCTGTTTTTGCACAAAAATTCTCCTTCTTTTCCCACTTTTTTCCCTCATGGTTTTTATCTTGTATAATCATGACATTATCACGACTGCTTGAACTTAGCCAGGCCAAGAAGCTCAAACCACTTTTTCAAGGACATGAACTTTGCATAACTGAACGGGAGTTCAGTGGCATTTGGCCCATTAGTGCTCAGAACCTCATGGAACACTTCAAAGACTTTACTTGTGAGAGCCACCAACCACTGGAACAGGCTGCCCAGAGTGGCGTGGGGTCTCTCTCTCTGGGGAAACCCAAGAACCCTCTGGACACAATCCTGTGCCATGTGCTCTGGTTTGACCCTGTTTGAGCAGAGAGGCTGGACCAGATGACCCCGTTTGGTCCTTCCCAACCTGACCCATTCAGTGATTCTCTGATCCTGTGAACAGGGTGGGGGTAGATGTGTGTGTGATTCTCCACGATCTATCTGTGGAAAGACAGCTTTTATCACTCCAAGCATTTTCACTCCTGTGAAAACAAAAAACAGTTAACAGTAATTGCTATTTGGCATTTTGAGGATGGAGCCAGCAATCCTGCACAAGCCAAGTGCCAGCTCTGGCAGACTGACTGCAAGGCACCAACACAATGAGCACTGCTGTGTTTGAGCAATGACATCTTCCACCACACCCATTTCCCTTTCCAGTCTGGAGGCAGCAGGAGTGTCCCCAGGTGCGCTGCTCCCATCCCCTCTGTGGCCATGGCTCAGTCAAGGGGCAACCCCTTCGACGCTTTAGACAGTAGAATTCAACTGTGATTCAGTATTTTAAACAAATTAATCTCTGAGTCAAGCTTAACCAAAAAAAAAATGAAGACTTAACAAAACAAAAACTTGGGCCAGGCAAGAAGTCAAGTGTAATTGCAATCAGGCCACTTCTCACCTGGCAGGAAAAATGTAGCACTGCCAAGAGATCTAGCGGATTCAGGACAGGTAAGGCAGCCTCAGAGAGGATCAGCAGGTGCTGTTCCACAAAGACTTCATCTCTACTTGCAGCCTGCTCTTTGGAGTTAGCTAGAAAATATTTCAAATAACAAAAAAAGAACCAGAAAAAAAAAAAGGAGTAAAATGAATGGTTTTTTATTGTTCTGTTCTGCTAAGAACAGAAATAAAAATAGAATTTGGGGCAGAGATAGCAGCATATTATGGTAGCAAGCACACTCATTTGTTACTGAAAGATAATACTATCTGTCAAGATCTAGCCCATAAAGGGTTTCATATGCTGCTGTTCCACTTCCTCACATTCATGCTGAAAAGATCAGAAATTGTTTTCTAGGGGCGCAAAGCCAGAATACATTCCTTCTATCTAGGTTACCTTAAGAATGAAAAAGGTTAGCAAGCCCAACAAGACAGTAAAGAAAGAGTGGTATAAAGGGGAAACCTGACAAGAGATACGGGTAAAGGCAGTATTCACAATGCATATTAGACACAACCTACCAAAGAGTTTCAGCGGGGGCAGGAAAATTTGGTTCAGTATAATGAGCTTCATTCAAAGCAATTCCCACAGGCAGATGTCAGGAAACAAAGCAAACAAAACTTTGCCCTCATGCTCCATTTTAAATGTTACCACACCAAAAACCAGCCCTCATGAAAATTTTCAGACAGAATTCAGGTACTACTTCTGAAAAAGCAAAGTTACTCCTGGGAAAGGACTTGCATTAAGATCAGCAAAGCACTCTGTCAATTAGTTTTTCTGTGCCCAGACTCTCTCAGGGCTCTGCATGAGCAAAGAGCAACCACTGGCTTGTGCTAAGCTTTGCTGCCTGCCTCGCTGTGACTTAGGTGTGCAAGTCTGGAGCATTCTGCAGCACACACTGACTGCAGGTGTAACTCTGAGCACCAGCCCTTCAGACCTCACCAGGTGACATCTCCAGCACAAACACAGTGCAAGGACTAACGAGCAGCAGGGAGATGCAAAATCTACAGTTTTGTGACCCAGGTTTGGTACCATAGACTTGGGCGAGGATCCTTCATATCTGCCTGATATCTTTTCCCCTGTGGGAAAAGGATGGCTGCTTTCTATCAGTGCACAAGTAATGCAGTATCTGCGATTGGGGAAATTAAAGTCTTGCTTGTTTCATGTTTGTGAAGTGTTTGAACTGCTCAGGATTCCTGTATTTTAAGTAAAAATATAAAGCAGCCAGAGGTACCTAGTAGTACAACCATCAGTAGTCCTGTTACATACAAGAGAATCCTCAGTTTGGATTGGATGTTGTCTTAGATCAGAAAGAGTGATGCTGGCAAAACCCTTTTTCAAATAGAAAGTCACTCAGCTGCTCAATTAAATTGAGCTCTATTGCCTCGTTCCTGAAGCTGAACTGGAGCTTCACTGTAACAGACTGTAAAATTGGGACTATGAGCTATTCAACCTCCTAACATTCCTCAAAATACCTGCACAAAATCACTGAAGTCTTTATGCTGTGGCTTCTCCATGTTTAAACAAAATAATGGTATATAGTCTTCTCTACCCATCAGAAGCCATAGCCACAAGCATCTCAAACTCAGCCACATTCTTTGTCTTTTCCATTCTTTGTGCTGTCTTTAAAAGTATAGATCACAAATTATACTTGTTAACAACAAAAGGGCTAAAACCAGAAAAAGTCAAAAACATTTCAATAAAAATCCAGTGGTCATATTGACACTAAACATAGTAGGACATGATAGACTAATTTCATTACTTATCACATTTTCTGTTTCATCTACATATACAGAGGTCCCAGCTGTACATTTTTCTTTGAAGCTTTAGGGTATGGAAAAGGCATGAGTTTTTTTGACTGGTACTCTGTCCACAGTTAAGCCATTTGTTTTCAACTGAACACATTGTAATTTATATTCATTTTGTTTCCCCTTTCTCAGCCTCATGGGAAGGGGAAAAAGCTAGTTGAAAATTTGCATCTGACCATTCTGACAGCTGCTCTCAGGCAGGTTTTTCAATCTACCATGATTTACAATTTTTTCTGGTTAGTGAATTAGTATAATGTTACTTTTCAAATTCCTTAAAGGAGTGGCACTCTTTATTTTAAAAGAGTTGAAACTGCATGGAAGGGGCCCTGGTGTCCTGGTCAATGGCAAGTTGAACATGAGCCAGCAGTGCCCTGGCAGCCAGGAGGGCCACCTGTGTCCTGGGGGGCATCAGGCAGAGCATCACCAGCCGGGCAAGGGAGGGGATTGTCCCGCTCTGCTCTGCACTGGGGCGGCCTCACCTCCAGTGCTGGGGGCAGTTTGTAATTTGGGGATTTCGAGTGGATATAACCTCCGAGACTTCTGGTGTGTGTCTATCACTGTTTATCCAGCGAAAGTGTTGATGGTTACTGTAGAATTAATTGCTCTGTATGCATCACTTAAACTGGGAAGAGGCAAAGACTATCAAGCATCCCAGCATTGCCACGACACCAATAACACCACAAGCTATGGCAAGTCCCTATGGAAATTATTTTCTTCTTAAGCAGATAGTTCCATTTATGAGCTGCAAAACGTTTGAATCAGATGTCTGCTTTCAAATCTGTTACTTCTGGCAAGATGTTTGAAAGTGACCGCAGGGAACAGTTCTGGACTAGTAGATGAATTTTCTATAAAAGTTTACCAGAAGTCATTCTTTAAACATATCCTACACTGTACTTGATCATTTTATACATTTGCAGTAATGTACGACTCCCTCTCTATGGGCTTCACCTCACAAAGCCAGAAATTCATCAGGTATTAGTGGATTTTTTTTCACTTTATCTTCTCTTGTAAACTGGGACTGGGGAGCCTCAGGTATTTTGGACAACAGAACACAAAGTCATGGCAGGTCTGCTCCTTTCCATGTCGCTGTCAGAGTGTATAAACTAAACAAAACAAAACAAAACAAAACAAAAGCAGGTTTGCTCATTTTTACATCCATTTATGATGTAGAAGGAGCTAACAATAACTGAGAATTCCCTTCTGTAAGCAGTGAGCCAGTCACAGGTGACACCAGTCAGCAGAGATCAACACGAGCAAAAGCCAGACCTGGGGTAGAACTGAGTCACTGGATTCCCCAGCCTGTGCATCTCAAAGGAACCTCATTTAATTTCTTAGATGTCTTATTTCCCAGAAGAGCAAGTCCCAACACCAAGCAGGGACAGGCCTCAGCTGAGGGATCACCTTGTTGGTCAGGAAGAGCCTTAACAGACCTCTGAGACAAGCTGAGTGATGTGAAGTCAGTGAGTAAAGAAGAGTGTTATTTATCTACACAAATGGCAAAGTCAAAGCTTTAGGAACACACACAATGAGAATTTCTTCACTGTTCACAGCCCAGATTTCACAGCCATGTGATGAAGCACCTGCTCTGAAATAAAATCCTGCCCTGGACAGGCTCCAGGCTCTAAAACAGGTGTTAATGACACTAACTGAGTCACAGTGGAAATCTGAAGTCCTGCAGGGTAGTCATAAAACAGAAAATGGGAAAAAAAATACACTAAGAAACCATATAATTTATCAGAAATGTATCACATTTATCCAAAAAACTACATAAAACAGGTTCAAAAAGCAGCACTTAGGTCAGTGACACCGTATACAAACCTTGTTCTATTAGAAATTAGATGTTAAAGTGAGGTGATTGATTAAGTATCTTATTCTTGCTTCCAATATCACAAACACTAGACCATGACATTGTCCTATCTCATCCCAATCTGCCCATAGTTTGCAATCCTTCTTTGCTTATTCAGATCTGCCAGGGAAATAGCAGAAAATGGGGGGAGAGAATGTAAAATCTGGGAGTATAAAATCTGCCAATCAGTGTCAAGAATGCAACACATGAACTCACATAGACATATTGTTTGTTTCTATGTAAATGAATTAATGCAGAAAGACAGATTTTTTTTTTTGTGATGCATGATCCTTCAAGGGTAAAAAGCAGAATGCTAGATCAGTACAGCAATTCACCCAGGTACCCAGGTCTTAACCTTGTACCATTGAAATTAAAGGAAGTTTTGTCACTGACTTTAATGACATGAAGGTATACTGTAATATCTGAAGCTTCATAGATGCATGCCAGAAATGTCACTAGGGAGTATCAGAAAGCCACTGTAACAAGTCAGCATATCCCTCAAGTAAAATACACTGATGTGTTCCAAAGCACCCGTATCAAAACCTGATTTTGGAACAGTCCCCTCAAATTGGTCATTTCTCCCCCAGCAAACCCATTTATAACTCTGCATCTTCCACAATCTGGGACTGATAAATATGCTGAAAAGGTCATGTCATGCAGCAGTTGCTGAAGGGATACTATAAAAGGCCACAAGTAATAAGTCATGCAGGAAAAATTTACTCACTAATCTTAACACTCTTAAAGTCATTCTTTGCAGAATGGCAAAATTGCTTGCAGGAACAGTGGATGCCCCTATCTACCCAACACTTTCAGTACCTTCCTTTTCAAAGTAGTCTTCTGTGACATACCATCTGGTACATTTTCATTGTCGAGATGGGCCTTTTACAACTACAGAAGAAAAGAGGACAAGAATTTTGCACAGGTACATTCTAGCGTGGCAATTACCTGGCTTCTCCAAATGTAAGATATATATAAGGTATCAGTGACACAATTTCCAATGACTCTCACAATAGTCCCAGCACATGGGATATCACAAATTACATGATTTCTGTCTTGTCAACAGTTTTAATTGACCTGTTTACTGTTTCATTACAACTCTAACACAGCGCATTTGATGTCACAAACATAAGAAAAGCTGTTTTTCTTATCCATTATTTCCCCTTACCTACTACAAAATAAAATCAAACAGAGATGTATCTGTATGGTGTAGGGGTTAGCTCCAGAAATGAGTGCAATAAATGCTCACAAAGCATTTTTTGTCTCTTGCAACAAGGCATGGATATTGGAAACTCATCTTGGATACAGACTGTTTGCCATAAAAGGCATATTTAGAAACAAAATGTATGGAATATCAGCTTACCTCACAAGGTAAATTTATGTGAATATTTGCTTTGGCAGAACTCACATGGAACTGGTTACTGTTTTGCAGGAAAATTTTAAAGATAAAATAAGGTTTGGCTCATCAAAAAAAGCCAACTAAATGTCAACAGTAAGCAACCTAGTAAATTAAGTTTCTTTACTATTATTTTTGCTGTTGTTTTTCCACTCGGTGGCACAGATCATTTAAAATTATAACCAGTAGTCAAGCTAAAAGAAATCTTCTGATAAAGAGCAGCTTTACCAGAAATATATTCTGCTGCTATAAACTTTCAAATGCAAATGGCATGAGACACGAGTATCCGGCTACAATAGTGCCCCCAGGTGACGTCCTTGTTTCAATCCTGTGATTTTTGCTGTGCACCACTGTTGCAACAGCACTGAAAGGGACAGTCTCGAGCTGTTTAGGACAATTGCCTTGGAGCTACAGTTCACCCCCTGGAAACTCTGTAATGCACGTACAAATCCCACTTCAGCACCAGAACAGATCAGACTGTAGGGGATGTAAGGATTGGTCCACATTTGTCTCTTTCCCAGTCCAGCAGCTTTGATGGGAAAAGAAATCAGCTTCTGCACAAAGCACAGCTGATGGATGCTGCACTGAAGCCTCATCCTGCTGGGACATCAGGACATTCTCAACTAGGCTAAAGGACAAGGAAGGTGGTTTGGAGGAGACTTTTTTGGTTTTTTTCCCATTAGACTGGAGAGTGGAGGAAACAAGAGATGAGCTTAGTGGAGGGGAGAACACTTCAAAGAAAGATGTACTGAAGGCAAGTTTCATGAATTTGCTACAGTATTACACAGGAGCTGTTCTGTACATCTTTAACAGATGTTTCACATAAAAGCATTTGTTCTGCTACCAATATTCACCAAGCAGAAAAATACTTTAAAAAAGTACTCTGACTACGAAACATAGTGTAGAATGAGTAACATTTGTTATGCATCCACCTTGTCATTTAAGAACTGAAAGACTCCTGTGGCCACCTCCAAGACTTTGCTATTGAAAGATGCCTGATTGAGTACTAGAGCTCTCCAAGTGTGCATTGCTGTTGTTGCATCCATTTCAGGGGACTTATAATCCTATACAACGAGGTAGCACAGGTGTGTCACCAGTATGCAAGATATCTTACTTGAGAAAGATATCTTACTCCAACGTATAAAAGATTTAAGCACATCTTCAGTTTGTGTACAAGGACAAGCCCTAAAGCTGCAAGTGCTCAGGACCTTATAGGACAGAAGTCCTTTACCCTATAAGCAGTGTGATATCCTTCGGACCAGTGGAGAAGCACAGATTCCATATCAGAGTGTAGGATTTGGGTTTGTTTGGTTTGGTGTTTGGTTTTTGGTTGGTTATTCTTTGGTTGGTGTTTGGGGGGAGGGGGGGGGGTGTTTTTAGTTTGGTTTTTTGGAGGGGGGGCGTTCCTTCTTTATTTGGGAGTTTTTCTTTCTTGGGTTGGTTGGTTGGTTTTGGTCAGTTTGAGTTTAATAGGAAATAAAAGCATATTTTTCACTTGTAAAACCTGCCATTTTAAAAATTGTACAGCTGAATGACTGGCTGCTCCAAACATTCAGTCAAAACTAGGAATCCTCAGCTAGCTGTTGCATCTTAGTAAGAATGAAAAATGCCTTAAACACCTATGATTCCAGCTGTCAGTGTAATTTCTTTCTATAAAGAGAAGTCAGGCCAGCTGTAGCTTGTTGTTTGCTAACCACTTAAGCATCTGAAAGAGCCATCTCCTCTATAAGATTACCTGGCTGGTTGACAACACCCCCTAATATGAAGCTGCTGCTCAGTGAGGGATAAAATAGCCAGGGGCTACCTGGGGAGCTGTGTTTTGATTGCTCCTTACTTATGTTACCTTGCAAACTTAACAGACATTTTGGGCATATATTTTTTTATATAGACTAGATTTTTAGTCATGTGGAAGCTGTGTTGACACCACTTAAACCTAAATGGCAACATTAAAATCACTGCCATTTGGAACATTATATTCTGACTACTCGTAGCACTCCAACTGCAACAAATTTGGACATTAGCCTCTGGAAAAAAACAAAGAAATTAAAACAGGCTCTCCATTCTTCAGAGCTCAGAGTTTATCTAGCAATTTTCAAGTCAGTCAGAAAAGACACAGCCATGAAATGGCAAAGAAGCACTTTTTTTCCAAGCTTTGAATTAATTGTGAATGCCACTGCACAACAATACTCAGAATTAATGCAAAGGCTGGGAGGGTTGCTTGAGGTGATTGGATAAAAACACACATCCATTAGGACTTTTCTGTCTAGCACAGCATTAATGAAGTACAGCATTTTCCCGTGCGGAGAGGCAGGATCTGTGTTATTTACAGGCTGGTTTTGGCTAGTACTGCTAGTTTTTGCTCCAAGCTCAAAGGAGTACTTCAGCTGCCACCTCCTGGCTAACCAACCCTACTGCAATACACCAGGCTGGGTTCCCATCTGCCTTCCTCAATCCTGTAAACAGAGATGAAACAGGTTCTCCGTTAAGTGCACTCTTATCCTAATCCGAGCAGGTACTTTACTAACTGTATTTTTCACCAGTGGTACAGACTGAAAAACAACACTGTATTTTCAGCCTCGATCTCTGCAGTTTGAATGCAGAGAAAAGACTAGGAACTCGGATGCAACACAGAAGGGAAGTGGCAGGTCCAGTGGAGGCTGGGACAGGTACTGCAGACCCAAAATAAGATGTCAGTACTGAGCTACGGGGATCTGTGTTCTGCCAAGGTCTGCCACGTCTTGTCAAGTCTGAACTTCATGGGGAAGGTCAAGGAGATAAAAGGAGAAATCATTGGTGATTTTACCAACACGATGGGGTAAAACTGGTCATTAAATAACACAGGTTGAACACAGGTTTGTGGTGAGGAAGAGAAGTATATTTACATACATATTTTTTCATTTGATTACCATCACGACCTCAGCTTCCAGGTAAGCCAACATACCATAGTCATTCTGAGTCTGGAGAGAGGTGGTAAGAATGAAGCGAATGTCTTTGGGTGACCAGCGCATTACAGCAGAGAAGCTGGAGCCTTTGAAATTCCGCATCTGTTTACATGGGACTATGACCCTCAAGTAGATGGAAACGAAAAGGATTTGCAATCTCTTTGAACAAGAATTTATAAGGTTGCTGCATCTACCTATTTATCTGCTGAAACACCCAAACCGAACTACAGACAAAATGCTTATGATAAATACAGGTATTTTACACAGATAACTCAGACTTAAACTAAAAATTGTAGGATTCTACCCATAAAACTGGAATAAATAGGGAAAAAACTGTCCTGGACCTCCAAGATATTATGTTTCAAGGTGCCCCTGTACCACAAAAAAGTCAACAGAAACTGAGAACACAATAACAGATCTCCCTACTTAGCAGCCCCACTTGACTCTGTTGGACAAGGCACGGGTCATAGTTGAACATTTGACCTAAAGAAAGAATCATACTTAGTTAAAAATGGGCCCAAGGAGAGTGGAAAGTCAGAGGTACAACTCCATGCATAACTACAGCCATCAGTAGTATCTAATATCTCCTCAACACAAGTCTTCAGCAGCTTGGGGCATTCTGGCATTGTGAAAAAAAATATATCGCACTCTCAGGAAATGCAAATACTTCAGGCAAGGCCATGGCTGCATGTTCTAATCAAAACCTCTATTGGTGGATGAGAAGGCCAGAGAAGGAGAGCAGTAGACTTAATCCCTGGGTTTATAAACAAGCAGCACTATTTCATTGTACCATATCAACATTGACTTGCAGCCAAACCAGACAACACTTACATAAAAACAGCACATTACAACAAAAATTGCTTGTACATTTGAAGTTTCCCTTTTACACTCATAATCTCCCTTCAAATTTTCAGTTGTTGTGTTTCAGTTCAGTTTTTTCTTTCCTGAGTTATGATGTTGACTTATCCAGTGCTCTTCCTCGGTGTTTGTCTCTGTGTAAAAGAGGACAGGGATCTCTGGCTTAAAAACGTGAAGATTGTTAAAACACTAATATTGTCTCCTGAAATTTCTAGTATCTTAGACAATAAGAAAAGATGGGAAAATCAGATGGGGAAATCAACAAATCAACACGATAAGAATCAGGAAAGTGGGTTTAGGAGGTTCGCTAGAGAAGAACATGTCGCTTACTCACACTAACATCACATGCTCTCAGGTTTCTAACACTAAACTTCATTCCCACCCAGTATTTATCCCCCACTAATCTGCACTCATAGACTCATTCCTCCCAGTCCTGATATCAATCTCTCAAGAAACTCCTGACTCTAGTTCCAGCTGAGCTCTTCCCCTAGATACTGCCACCTTTGCCCCATGATCTAATAAAGGCAATTTTGTTTGTCAGCAATTTCAAAGTAATTTTACAAGATGGTGTTACACTCTTTTGGCCTATGTCATGCACTGTGTAGGTTTGCATACAAGCCACAGTTATTTGCAAAACACTTTGAAATTATTCTTAATGACATGAACTGTATAAGTAATGTATTATTTCTTTACAAACTGTACTAATACCATACTCATATCTGTCACAATATTTCCTAAGTTTAGGGCATTGTGACAAGGTTCTTATAAACTGTAATTACTATTTTTTAAAAATTAAACAAAACAACAAACCAATTCCCCTCAAATCATTTAGCCAGTTTTTGATCAAAACTTGGAAATACAGGCCAAATTGAACTAACCCCATTGTCCTTCTCTTTCTCTGCTTGACTGTGTTTCAGTCACTTGTCACTAAGATGAAGCATAGTTTAAAGGAAAAAAGCTTTCTCTTCTGTCTGGGGAAAAAAAGGGCTTGTTGTAACAGAATGCTTTTTCATTTGGGGGCTGACCTTGCTTTCATTTCCTTTCACTCTTAATCTGCACATCACTAAAGCAATGTTACTAAGGCAGGGAGATAAATATCTGGCTGTTGTAGGAAAATAACATCCAAGAAAGTACAAGCAATTTATACACAACTGTCAGGACACAAACCTTTTGAGGATTTTCCTTCTCTCCACTAGCTGTACAAGGAATTTACAACATCCTTCACTGGTGATCTTGCCACCACCTCCTGAGCTCACAGAGAACAGTAGAACGCTTGCTCTTTTTAAGCACTCTTACAAGGTACAAATTTGGCACAGGAGGACAGTATTTTACTGCAGTTTCCCAAGGGCACCAATTAGTTTCCTTTCCCTCATCTACACTTGTTTGGTAGGCAGGAAGGACACTTTGTCACACTGAAGAAGGCCCATCACTGTTAGGGCTCACAAACACACAAACAGCACAGTTCTGAAGAAAGCAATGCAAGGAATAAACATGAGCACGTGCTCAAGGAAATGCAATGTAACACAGCTGTAGGATTAAATATGTACACAGATAATTTTTCTGCTTCCATCATCCAGATCTGCAAGTAATACAGCCCAGAACTGATGTTTCATCACCTTGAGGAATTCACAGCTATGCAACATCAGTCAGAGCCAGATCAAAGATCCACTGCTACAGGCAACAACTTTTTGGTCTCAGCTTGACATGATTCAGAAATGCAGTTTCTCTGCAAAAGCTGGACAACTGAACTAGAAAATTCATCAAGCTGTTCCTTTCAATTAGTCATGACATGCAGGACGGGTTTTAATGCTTCTCAGCATTCTGTACATGTTAGAACTGTTTTCTGAAGATCATTTTGAAGAAGTGATGCTGGAGGGAGGATCAGGTAGGTCACTGTCATTAAAAACACTTTCATTGACTTTTGCTAAAGTAAAACTGCTGATTGTTCATTAATGCACTCATCTTCTTTCCAAATATGCAAGACTGCTGCACAACCAGACCTTGAAGCATCTATTCCCTCTGTTTTTGTACTTCTTGCTCAAATCACAGTTTAAAAAAACACATTTATTTAGTATTCTCATTAATAATCTTTAGCAGGAAGAAAATGGGTCAATTTTATTCCTGACTGATACAATGCCAATGGGGGTTATGAATGCATACACGTACTGTTTCAAAAACAAGGAAGCTTTGGGATAAAAACAAATTACATTGCAAATCAACCTGAAAAAAAAAAGCCAAACTAGAACCTCTGCATACAAAATAATTCAGAATACTGATACTTAAATGCAGATTGTGATGGGACAGCTCACAAGAATATAGAGAAGGGAAGTAAAAGATTATGTATGGGTCCTCCATTTCATTACAGGGCAGAGAAGGAACAGTCATCTGCTAGCAAAGTGACAGCACCAAGACTTCTGGTATTTAGCTAGACAACTGAAAAAAAAAATAGCTTTAGGCTAAGCAGTATTAGCATAAGAGGCTAGAGGATGAATTTGAGAACAAATTTGGGAAAAACTTTTCAAGACTATGCCAGCTTAGCCAAGGTGAAATAAGGGGAAAAAAAGTAAGTGGATGCAAACATCTGAAGGGAAGAAACATCAAAGGAAGACAATCATTTGCTGAAACAGAAAGCTTGCTATGTTGAACAAAGAGATGAAATCAGAATAAGGACATTTAATATGGTTACTATCAAAAACAGATTGTGCTAAAATACATGAGGATATGGAATATATCACAACAGAACTGAAACTTCCTAACTATTTAGAGGTAATAAAAAGGCAAGTGGCAGAAAAACACAAGAATTCTGCAGTAGAAATGTGATGTCATAGAAAGTATGAAACAAGAGTGGTCCTACAGCACTTCTGTCCGCATGTATCTAACAGAACTGACAGTGTATTTAAAAATTGCAAACATGTAAATGCTGCACTGGTAATAAGACTAAATAAACATTTTTCTAAAAAAGTTGGAAACTTGCCAGGCCATTGAAACCATTTTCCATTTTGTGTAGGCACACTGGGAAACACTGGTAAATACAACATGAGAGTATTTCTGCAACCTTTCGGAATAAAAGTTTTGGGCAGTTTTTTCTCAGTTTCAGCCCCTCCACTGATACCCAAAGGGAGGGAGTCCCACAGCGACCACAACAACAGGACCTTTGTTATACAGCACCACAACACCCAGGGCACTCTAGGGTGTCCTATGCATTTGAAATGAGCCAATTCCCAGGGGATGCCACCCTCCTGCACTGCTGTGGCAGCACAGGCACTGTACCAGGAGACACTCTAGAGGGTTTTAAATGATCCGTACTGCTTACATTATTCATTTCATTACTATTAAAACAGTGACAGTCTGACAGAAGCTGCAGATTTTCAGACAGATATGCAGAACCAAGTGGCATAAAGCCTGCAGCCTGGCTGTACACACAATTAAAATGAACTGGCTACAGAGACAGATGCAGTCCCCCCTGACCTTAACAATGTTGATGTTTACATATGAACCTCCCCACTCGACTGCAGATAAGGAATGACAGACAATACTACAAATTAGTGAAGGTCAACAGAGCAGGAGGCAGCAGTTAGTCAATTACAAAAGCAAACCCTCCGCTAAAGCACCAAGTCCTGTGTTTTCTCAGGGTAATCAACTGCCTGAGTCATGGGGTCTAATAAAATTGACCTGTTTTTCCTTTGTCTAATTGACTGATGCCTAGAATTGCATGAACTTTAGGTGTGATAGAGTTTAAGTCTTAATATCGTGTAGCAAAAGGTAAACATCTAATTAGTCTGTCTTCAGGACTAATGGTTGATCCTGCAATGTGCAGTTCTATCCAACCATGACAAAATTTTCAGTTTGAAGGTGTTTACAAAGACAAAAAAAGTTGTTTACAAGCTGTGTATGAACTCTACTGGGTGCTAGTAAAGTTGCTATAGCAAAACAGCTCTTGTGTGAAGAACAAGGATTGAATTATAAACAGAGGTAAAAAAGAAAAAAATTAATGCTTTCCTCATACAAGATGTATTCTTTCTGTTAGAGATGAAAAAAATCATTGTTAGTTCTCTTGAAACAGCAAAGTGTAAAAATTTTCCCGATTCATTCCCCAGAATAAGTAATTCAAAATCCTAAGTAGCCTTACAGATATGTTTTTCCCCCTTAGCTCTATGGATTATCTACATAACTCTTCAGACTCTTTAAAAACCAGTATATAGCTTCAGGATTTTAAAGGTTTGGGGTTTTTTTCCACACATTTCCTCTATATTTTGAGCTTAACCTAAACTGGCCTTCAAAGGTCTCAGACCTTGTTCCCCACTGATAAGTAGCTGCAACAGCTGTTGCTGCTTTGTGGCCCCTCCTTTAGCCGAGATATTTGTGAGTGCATTTTAGCTTAGACCCCACGGCTGAGCTTTAACTGAAATAAAGCTGGACACTGGTTGCAGGTACTATTGGACACTCAGATTTTCACAGGAGTCCCATACACCTAAATCTCCCTGCAGGAGTTGGTATCTAACAAAATCTGAACCCAAACCAGAAGATAGCTCACAGGTTTCTGGCCATGGCTCAGTGAAAAAAGTAGTTGGACATGAAAGGTCCAGTAGGTTTGCTTTTACTCAAGGTTCTATGACCCTCTTCCCCTGCAACTACCCTCACTGAAGTTAGAAAACTGAAAGAACCTATCAAACTCCCCTATCATTTTCAGCATGAGAAGACAGACATAATTAAAAATTATTAAAAAAAAAAAAAAGAGAATAAAATTTGAGACAAACTCCAAAATTGTACTTTCTGTGTATAATTCCCTATGCATTCACAACAATATCAAGGAGTTTCTGCTTTTGACAAAGCAATTCCCTAGGGTTTCCATAAAGCATACCGTTTGAAGTATATTAAAAATAAAGTCCGTCCAACAGTGCACCACAGAGCACAGCCCCTGTAAAGGGATTTTTCTGACACTAAAAACTATAGAAGAGGCTGAAAAAAACCTCAAAAACTCAAAGCCAAATTTTAGCCTCCATTTATGCACAGTTTGGTGACAAAGTATACACATTCTCCCTCTCTTCCTCTAACCACACACAATATTTTACACAAACACAAAAATGTTTACGCAGTTTTACATACGCAAATACAACACACAATTCAGAAAATCAACTTCCAAATTCATTCAGGTTCCCATTATTATATTAGCACTTTCTCTCTCTAAACCACTAACAACATTTTTTCAATGTTCTCTCTTTTTCCTGGGAAATTTACTAGCTGTTTTCCTTCCCTCCCAGCTGCACATTTACTGATGCCTCACTAACACATTTCCCTTGAACTGATTTTGCTTCTCAACCATCTCTATGTCCCTCAGTGTCATACTGCTATTTCTGGACTAAACAATGCATTCTATCACCACACAAGAGTCATTCCCTAGGAGGCAAATCAATTTATTTTCTATTTCTCACTCGTTTTACAAGGTTACTCATTCAAAAAATTAAAATTTGTTTTCAACATTTCTAAGAGCAGTACACTTAAAATACATACCATGAACCACAGTTTTTTAAACAATACTTCAAGTGTTCGCACACGTCCAGAATCCAGAAGCAAGTAGCCACGGCTTCCAAGAGAATTAAAACAATACTTTATGTTACCACTTAAGGCCATCTAGAGCCACAGAAAAAAGCCAAGGAAAATGGAATTCCTTTAGCCACTGACAAGAGCCTATTACATTCATGAACTGCCACAAAGAGAAACATTTTAGAAGCAAATAGAGAAAAAGGGAAAATAAGTAGACTTTACATCTCCCGTTGATCAGATTTAGTACAGTTTACAGGTCCATTTAGTTTTAGACAGGTCCACTGACAGGTCTCAGAGACTTTTCACAAATTTTAAAGCTTCTCTTGAACTAATTCCTACATAGTTTAAGAGAATTCATAACAGGCACTGGTCTGATACCATTAGCACTGTCATGCATAGTCAACTTTTACATAAATATTTCCATTCATCTGAAAAATTGCTTATACGATAACATCAACAAAAACTAAGCAAACATCAGAAGACTGCACATATATTACCCACAGCTACAAATTAAATCAAATTACTAGTTTACATTACTTTTAGCAGGATTAGTGCTCAAAAGCATGAGCTTCCCTTGGGATCTTTGAGAAATCATAGCCCAAGTTTCCTTTTAATGAAAGATGGTATGTTTGTACTAGACAGAATGTTAACAAACACTAAGGCAAATTAAAAAAAAAAAAAAACTTCATTCATTACTAAATATTAACCGTGTTTAAACTCCTTACCAAGGAGGGAATAACATTGGTTTGGTGACACTACAGTCACTTCTGATGCAGTAAAATTTCATTTAAAATAAAATTATGTTCCAGAGAGTGCCTTAACAGATCTTTCCTCTGGCCATCACAGTCTTTCTCTCGCTGTCAAAGAGGCTTCACAAAAATAGAGGAGGAAAATTAGAGGGAGGGTAGAAGTTAGTGTCCTCACACGTCATTTGTGCCCAGCAGCACCTCGGTCCTGTTGCACGTGTCAGCGGGATCAAGTATTTCCTACCACAGTGGGTGTGACCCGCATGGAGCTCACTGAGCTCAGGGAGGCCACACCAGGAGGACTTAGGCTCCCTCTGACTGCACTGAACAGACACAACAACCTCTACAAGACTTTGGTGAATATTTACAGCTCTATGCCTAAATGCACTGAGCACTGTGCACACCGGCTGCATCTCCACCACAGCAGACTCAGGCCCTGCAGAGTGCATCAGGTATGTCCCACCGGAAAAGAGAAGGTTTGTTTCCAGCTTGTGTAGAGCTTGTGTCCAAGGCTAGAGCTTTCCTCACCAAGGGAAGCAGACACAACCCAAAGCCAGGACCTGCTGTGTACCAATACACAGGTGGCCAAGGGACAGTTTACATGAGAAGACAAAAAAGCACTAACGTGACCTTACATGTTAGTCACGCCCACAGACATCACCTACAAAACACTTCGCAAATCTTGAGCAGGCTCTTGTACTTTATAGTCTGGTAAGTGCTTTACAGAAAATTATCATCTGATAAATTGTCAGTTAACATACATGAAGGCCAAAGAGGTCCCAAATGGGAAAATTAGTGAGAACTTCCTGAAGAGCAAATTTAAAACATATCAGTTTACACAAAACTGATGCCATGGCAGCACCAATTGTGTGTTGTAGTTTTAGTTTAAGATACAGTCTTATGAACCAGAAAATACTGTAATCTTACATTGAGATATGAGGTCTTTGGAGCAAAGAAAATGGATCTTTGAAAGCAATGTTAATAGAAAGTGGTTAGCACATTCAGGCAAATGAAAGAACTAATTTACATGCAATTAAACTCCAGAGACTCAGAGAAGTAATTCTCAAGTCTGACCATCAAAAACCAGGAAAATAAAAATAAGAAAAAGAATCTGTTAATTTATTAGTTGGGGAAAACTGGTACTCTCTTTTTTGGCAACTTGTCAGACAAAAGCCAAAGGAAATATATTTAAATGGAGCCTTTCAGAGAGGTGGTTTGGCATACAGTCTAATTTGGGAACAGGGCAAGTCAAGAGAGAGGCGCAAAGGAGGTTAGAATGTTAATTCCTAGCATAAAGGAGATGTTGAAAATCAAGGAAAAGACAACAAAGGAGTATGAAAGAGTTGCAAAATCCAAGTGCTCCTGAAGGGCTATCTGCAGTATTGCATGTTTTTGTAAAGCACAAACTATGTTTGCAGTTTATGAGAATTACAATTTTGCCAAGGATAAATTGTGGCTTGAGTGAGAAACCTCTAGCAAGACTGCAGATTTCTGTTTCACAGAGAGACAAAAATCTACTAAGAGAACAGGAAAAGGCACCAGTAAAAATACCATTTTTTAATGCTGAAATTAGCATGCTGTACTTTTGCAGGAACAAGCTTAAAGGCTGCTCCACTGAGCATTTGAGGCTAAGTGGACAGCTCACTGAGTTTAAAAGCACAGCCACAGGATGCTGACACTGTAACCATGTTTAACTACTCTACATTGCAGCTGGTGCACACATGACCAGTTATTGTGTCTCGCTCATCGAGAAATACTACAACTCTACAACATTTCCTGAAATATTTTTGCCCATATCATTAACTAAAAATCATACAATCATAGAATTATAGAACATGCTGAGTTGGAAGGGACCCATCAGGATCCTCGAGTCCAGCTTCTGGCCCTGCATGAGATACCCCAACGCAACCACTGAGTACAATTTGAGATCTAAGGACTAAAATATATTGACCTATTTTGGTTTAACCTGTATTTCTGAGGTTTTATTTGCTGCAGCTGAATCTGACCTGCTATCTGGAATTAATATTTTTAAAGTTAATTAACTGAAAGGAAATCGAAAGCCATAGGGAGCCTGAAGTACAGATATTTCTAAAGCTGTCATTACATTTTAGAGCAATCACATCTACTTTCCTGAAATGATGTCATCCTTAATAATCAATGACCTATGTATCACGGCATCATAAACACTGTGTCATTTTTTATTAAAACAGAGTTTTGATTCAAGGAACACTGAAATATAAACATGTCACAACTGTTTTGTATGCCAATATGCTCTAAGTGCCATTAAATGCAAAATCTCTGGCATTACAGAGCATCATTAAAATATGTTTTGTCAAACTGAGTAGGTTTAATTAAACCTATTATATCCTAGAAGGCACACTGCAAAAGACAAGGAGAGTATGCAAGAGCTATACACAATTAATTCTATTCCTAACAAAAGCTGCCAAGTAGAAATTGTCAAGTCATTTAAAAACAGAAAGCTGTTACATTGCCAAGTAACGGGAAATAGTGTATAGTGGTATTTCAACCAGTTATCTTAGATGTGTAGCAGAACAATGTAACTATAATATATCTCAAGTTGGAAGGGACCCTTAAGGATGATTGGGTCCAAATATCTGGGCCTTGCAGGACTACGTAAAAAATAAACCATGTAACTAAGTGTCATCCAGACACCCTTTGAACTCTGACAGGCTTGGTGACAAGATGACCACTTCCCTGAGCAACACATTCCAGTGACTGACTGCTCTCTCAGTGAAGGACTTTTTCCTAGAGTCCAGCCTGCAGCTTCATTCCATTTCCTTGTATCTTATCACTGGTCACCAGACAGGGGAGATCAGCATCTCCCCTCCACTGCCCTCCTTGTGGAAGTTGTAAACCACAACGTGATCTCCCTGCAGCCTTCTCCAGGCTGAACATGCCAAGTGACCTCAGCTCCTCCTTGTAAGTCTTGCCCTTGAGACCTTCCACAATCTGGGTTGCACTCCTTTGGACACTCTCTAAAAGCTTCATGTCTTTCTTACATTGTGGCACCAAAAAACTGCCCCCAGCTCTCGAGGTGAGGCTGCCCAAGGGCAGAACAGAGCAGGGCAATCCCCTTCCTTGCCTGGCTGGTGATGCTGTGCCTGGTGCTGTGCCTGATGCTCTCACACTTTTCCAAGTTATTGCCTGCTGTTGTAGGCCCACTTTAGGTAATTGAAGGTTTTTCTTCCTCAGGCTGAACAAACCCAACTCTCAGCCTGTTCTAACAGCAGAGGTGTTCCAGCTCTCCAACAATTTTCATGGCACTCCTCTGGACTCACTCCAACAGTTCCACACACTTCTTTTGTTGGTCTTGAATGCAGTGACCTCTGCCATGGTCTGTTGCTTGAAGTGTTGCACGGAAGTGTAGCAGCCCTCCATGTGCCCAAGGCATTGCCTGCCCTCTCCTGCAGAAGTCATGGCCATTGTTTGGGAAGGAGACTCTGCAGAGGTGAGAGGCTGGACAGGCTGTTTCCCACACTCCTGAGCTTTATGAGCAGCATGAGCAGAGCAGGAGACGTCTGCAAGGACTGAGAGTCACAGCAAGTCCTAGGGTGATGTCCTCTGCTCTCATGAGCCCAGGAGAGGGAATGTGGCTTACAGGATTGTCCAAGCTCTGTGCTGAAGGTTCTCCCGAGGTCCTAATGGGGAAAGGCTCTGCTAGACTCCTCCACGCTGAGAGCACATTGTGCTCAGCTCACTTGGCTGCTTGTGGCACAGCAGGAGAAGCCCCTGGCTTGCTCACAAGCTCAGGGACCGGGCACCTCCGGTGATAGGAAGGAGTTTTGCCACAACGCAGATTGGCACTAGTCCCTGGGAGTGTGGGAAGAGATAAGATAGAATTGAGCTGTAGGCTGTGAGATGGGCTGCAGAGGCACATGGCAGCACAAAGGAGCACATGGCAGCACAGAGAGGCTTGTCTCCACCGGACCCTGGGGGGAGGAGGTGTCACATGGCAGATCCCTATGGAGAGGAGCCTGCTGTGAGCTGACAGACAGGTGAACAGTGTGTGATCACCCAACAGAAGGGCATTTAGAAAGTGTGTTGCTGATGTGGCAACACGGGATAGGTCATGTAGCGAGAATTGGCATGTAAAGAAATATTGTGCCTTGGAAAATTGTATACAACCAGCTCATTCCTTTGAATAAACTATTCAGATTCCCTGCCGGTCTGGGTCCGTGCCTCAATTGCTGCATGGGAGTTCTTCACCTTCCTCTGGAGCACTGAGCATGGCCCCTGGGCCATTGTGCGTAACTTCCTGCCTGCTGCTCTTGCAGCATCACACCACCACTGGTGCCCTGTTTCTGCAGCCCGGAAGGTTTTTCCCTTGGGTCAGACTGACAGGGGCCCAGGATTTTGGGGGCGTTTTTTATCTTCCTCTGCAGTCTTAAACATGGAATCCTTGCCAGAGCAGCTGTGGGCTATTTTTAGTAAGGGTCTGCCCACCATTCTTGCAGCACAAAGACACCATGGGTGCCCTGAATCCCAACAGAGCTGCCACTTTCCAGCTGTCCCTGCACTCCATAAAGGCGCAGTTTTGTCCTTGATCTGCTCTTTGTTTCATGCGTGTGCTGCTCTGGGCCTGGGAACCTTGTCCTGCAGCTGTGCTGTCAGCAGTGCAAGCACACAGTACCGCAGCTCTGGGGCAAGCTCGGGGGAGGAGAAAGGGAGAGGCCACAGGGGTGGCTTCTGTGGGAAGCTTCCTCCATGTCAGTCATGCCAAGACCAAGCCTGTCAGTGATGCTAGCAGGACCTCTGGTAACATAGCTAAAAAGGGGAAAAGAACTCCTGCAGTAGCTATCCACATATTGCAGTGAGCTTTTGAATGCCACTGCACATTATAACACATTTTCATCTCTGTGATGTTTAAACAAATTTTACATGCTGCAGTGAAGTCCTTATGCCAGTGTGCAAAGCCACAGTCAAGGCAAGGCAGAAGCAAAAGGCGCAGTCTCCAGCCGTACATTCCTCAGGGAGGCCTCCAACACACACAATTGCTGCAGCATGAACTCCAGCCTCACCAAACAGCACTAATGGAACAAATAAATAGGAATGGCCCAACCAATCCATTAACTTTTAAAAAACTCCTTTAAGCACAAAGAAGCAAGTTAGCAGGTTTTGGCACCACAGTGAAAGTGCAGAAATTAAGAAACCTCTTTAAACTCTTCAAAGATTCTCAGATAAAAGTCATTATCCTCCATATAACTCAAGCATCCACTGGCTGCATCCACAAGAAGACATATTTGCGCAACAAATATATTTATTTAATGAATATGAAAATTAAAACACAACAGTTGGCATTTACTATGCATTTCTTACATGAGCTACCATAGATCATTTTTAAAATATGTTTCTATTAAAGCTTGTTTGTGTTGCTGCTCAGATTGTTTACTCAAAGAAATTTAACTCTTTAGGAAGCAGAGCAACATAAAGTGGATTACCTGCTTCTTCACCATAGCTTCCATAGCCATCTGTAAAATATTGTCAGCAGGCTCTCTTTTGAAAACCAGTTCAGCTTGCCTGAGAACTGGAACCTGCTGCAATGTTAAATAACAGTGATCCTCCATTTGGTTCTATAATAAAACAGAGCATTTGTGACAGCTTCAGAAGTGATATACACGAATCCTATTTGGGGTTCAACCCTACAGCACCCTGGTTATCCTACAGGACAAAACTTATTAATACTTAAACATAAGCATTAAGAGTATCATGCATTTTACATAGGATGCTTTGGTTCCAACACGATTTCTTCATTGAGTCATTGGCCAACAAAGCACTTGCTTCCATCTTACCTGAATTATTCATGAGGCATGCCCCTGTAGAAATCATCAACTTAACTGGAAGAATCACTCAACAGAACACCCCTGTCATATTTTATTTTTTCCCCCTTATTAAGCTCCATTGTTAATCAAAAGCATTGCATTTTTCCCCCAAGAAAGAAGTAGCGTATAAAGCATTTATTCAAGACCATGTATTACCTGCCACACATCAGATATAGCACCTTGGACTGAAAGATTGGAAATCTGTTGTGCAGATGACAAAATTTCTAAGAATTACTGAGGAAATACAAATAGGTATATATTAGTAACATTTTGATATAAATAAAATTTGGTATAAGTAACTACTTGCCAAACATCTACTTTTAGGAACCAGTAATTGTCTCAAAATAAAGGCACAAATACGATTGTAACTTTAGATGACTGTACAAAGGAAATTAAAATCACCTGTTGATATTGAATAGACACAATTTATACAATTATTTCAGGAGGATGATATTTCATCATGAAAGCTGAAAACATATACAGTGTGCAACAAGGTTTCCATCTTCTGTGGTTGCTTCAGTAATTTTGGAGACAGAATATACCCAGTATTTTACAGGCAAAAAATCCTGAAAACTGTAAAAATATGCTAACTGTAAAAATATGCTAACTGTAAAATTTGCAGTGAATTTAATCCAAATCACTAGAAAATAATCAAAAACTTCACAAAGGAAAAGTTCATATCTCTGGAAAGCGCAGCACAGGACCTTTTTAAAAAAATCATTTATTTAAATGGAATATAAAGACGAAGACTGAGTTAGTTCTCTCAAAGGCTGTCAAATTCACATTACAATTTTTTCTGACATCAAGGTGCTAGGAAGAGCAGACGCAAATTAAGAGTCAAAAATTCTCTCATTCAGTAACTTGTACAGATCTCTCCATCTAATTCAATTCCTCTAGCAATTTGTTCTGTGCTTCTGAATTTTAGAACTACCTTTAAAAACAGCACCAGAAATACTGAATTCCCTGTCCTCAAACTTCATTATCACTTTGAATTAGTACCACCTTCTCATATACACATTGTGAAAACAACAACAATAATTTAGAGCAATTTATGTCTGAGGTCAACAATGCTGACAGGTAAGTGAATGCTTCTTGTTTGATTTTTAAGTACACTTGCATTTCTCTTGATGTCCTTAAAAACTTTAAAGAGGACATATCCTAAAGAAGAGGGGGCATCCATCCACAGATCCACTTTTAAAGCAGTAATATTCAGCATTACAGTTTTGAGCTACAAAACAGACATGCCTCTTTCCCCCATCTTTGAAGTAATACATGCCTCTAGAGACAGAAAGACAGAACTGTTCTTCTGTTCCCTGGAACAGAAGAGCTGTGATTTTCCTTGCATCTTGTGGAGGGCACATAAGCAAGGACCTCCTGTTAGGAACTCCTAGGTAAAGTGTAAAATCTGGCCCTTAAAAGTTTGCTTTCATATTTTGTCCTTTATTATCAGACAATACTGACATTTTATTTTTCCCATTTCAGATAAATCCCTAGTAAACAGTAACTACAACAGAAACTGGTGTTCACAGTGTTCTCCTTTCTCATATCAAAAGAACATAATGCCCCAACAGTGCCAGAATAGCTCTGCAAAATATCATCTGTGATTCCAGTGACAACAGGGTCAAAAGGAAACATGACTGCTGCCTGAACAGAGAGGCAGGCAGTTTTGCAGGCAGAGGTGTAGGTTCAGCCTGCTCGTCTAAAAAAACTCTCGCTGATCACAGGGAGGCAAGTGCCTCAAATCCCAGAGTGGAGAACTGTTTGTCTGGCAGGACACAGGTGAACAAAGCCAAGACAACGAGAACCTCACAACTCTTTCAGGATAACTGAAGTACATATTTTATCTACCACAAATGCCTGCTGAAAGAACTAAAAGAAAATGTTTTTGAATAAGGCAAGGGTCACAGACCATAACTGTTCAAATTTTTTGGTAAATACCTGAATACAAGCACCGTTCATTAACAAGTCCATTATCAATACATTTCAGAATGAAACAGAATGACTAGTAAGATTCCAGTTATGTACATCTCCATTAAACTCCCATGAAAAAAAAAATCAAAAAACTAAACCAGACACTACTCTATGGAGTTCTATTTGCCACGAAAAACAAAATCCACATAATCTTTCTAGGGAAAATTATATGAATGAACTTTTCATCTAAACCTAGTATTCTCAATACTGACCCCACACTTGGCATAGACCAGCACATCTAGCACTGACTGAAGACATCCTATCTAATCCCTGAAAAAAATATGGAACTTGATTTTGAATGAACTTAAAATCCCTTAGAGGACTACTTCAAGTATAATAAAGCACCATAAGCTTAAACATTAATATAGAACAGTATCATCTTTTCCTCATTACCTTCTGCTGGTAATTATGGAAAAAAAATCAAACTTAATGTATGTGACATCAATTCCGCAAATGATTAATCACGACAAGTATATGACCCATTTCTCAATACATCCACCTTAAAATATCTTTAAAAAGAACATACAAAAATCCCACTAGAAATTTATTATTACTTTTATCTACACATTATATATATATATGTATATAGATATACACACACATATATATATATAAAAATCAGCAATAAAGGAAAACAGGTAACTAAAAGCAAGACTTTTGTCTCATAGAAATTTAATTTCCCTTTTAAAAAATATTTTTAAATGGTGATAAACTTCTAATAACACACATTTTGTAAACACATGATCTATATTTCCATGCATGCATATAAGCAGCAAATGGTTTATATATTATTAATTTGCCAAATATTTTTTGTTGTTCTCTTCCACTAACACATCAAGTAGGTATGTCTTCATGTGCTTTAAATATTTTGTATATACTCTCTGATATCTCTCTTTATTGAGAGCAAATCCTAGTACTCAAGTCCAAAAAATCTTTCTGTAACAGCTACTGAGGCTTTTCGTTACCGCTCCCACGGGCAAAGGGAACAGCTCAAGTCCACTTTTGAATCCCAGAGGGGAGCATCTGCTGCCTCACTTCCAGGACAGAAAAGTGCAGTATGCATGGTCCAACCAGACCAAGTGGTGTATAAACATCAACTCACAGTGATAAGTACCAAGCTTTATAGTGGACATACATTGCAACAGAAACAACTTTTACCTAAGTCTCTGTACTTGTTTTGCCTGTAGTAGAGTCAATTTTCTTCACAGTGGCTGGTATGGGGCTGTGTTTTGGATTTGTGCTGAACACAGGGTTGATAACACAGAGATGTTTTTGTTATTGCTGAGCAGGGCTTACACAGAGCCAAGGCCTTTTCTGCTGTTTGTGCTGCCACGCTGGTGAGGGAGTTGGGGGTGCATGGGAGGCTGGGAGGAGACACAGCTGGGACAGGTGACCCCAACTGGCCAAAGGGATATTCCAGACTGCATGGCATCATAGTCAGTACATAAAGTGGGGGAAGAAGGAAGAGAGGGACGTTCAGAGTGATGGTGTTTGTCTTCCCAAGTCACTGTTACGTGTGATGGGGCCCCACTCTCCTGGAGATAGCTGAACACCTGCCTGCCCATGGGAAGCAACAAGTTAATTCCTTGCTTTGCTTTGCTTGTGTGCACAAGTTTTGCTTTCCCTATTTAACTGTCTTCATCTCAATCCATGAGTTTTCTGACTTTTACCCTTCCAGTTCTCTTCCTGATCCTGCTGGTGGGGGAACGAACAAGTGGCCGCCTGGGGCTTGGCTGCTGGCTCAGGTTAAACCACAGTAGTCTCTTATCCTACTTCTTAAAACACAGACTCCTCTCTTGTCTTTATTTCCCTCTGTTATCTGTCCCTATGAGACAAAAGCAGCAGCTCTCAGGGCTGGGACTCTGGAAGGATTGTGAATTGGAATACTAGAAACAAACCTTGTAACCAAGGCAATATAGAAGTCCCTAAAGTGCAAGTTTTGTAGAAGAGAGATAAGAAATGGCTTCATAAGAACAGAAACAGTTCTGTTGCACTGGGTTTAGTTTTGTTTTGTTTTTTAACTTGAGTACAGCAATTTGGGGAAGGAAAAACTGTGGGTGAGAAACAGAATGTATCTCATTGCACCTACTAGGGCATGGAGCTGGAGACGCAGCACTTCGGTGATGTTTCAGTGTGGGAAGATGTGCATGTTTGTGTGGTACCAATCAGGAGTTGGCTACCACTGCAGAAAGAGAGAAGAGAATTCTGAAATGCCTGAGAAACTGCCACAGCAATTTAGTCTTCATGCAGGTTTCAATGGATAACAAAGGAAACCTTTTTCAAATAGCATAAGCAAAGCCACATCTCTCCATTAGCTGATTGAGTGGTGTTAAAAAGACACCAAAAAAAGGACTAAGCTTTGTAATATCAGCATATGTGAACAAATTCAGCTCTGCAAAGATGTAGTGGAACATATTACAGTAAATTAGATATTTTATTGCTTTGAGGCAGAAACAAATATATAATTTATGTGCATTCATGTATGTAGACATAAAACACACAAACATCAAGAGAAAAGCATGAACCACTATCTCTTTTAGAAAGTTCAGTTTTTAATTAAATTTCAAAACAAGCGGGGAAGTTGTAGAAAATAACGCAGCATAAGCAATTTTTTATCTAATGTAGTAGTTGAGAAGAAAACCCTTGGTCTTTGAAGTCAGTTGAAAAGTTTTCTTTTTATCTCAAGGAAAACTAATAAAAGAATAATTTATTGGTAGGATGGGATTATGAGGCAACAAAAGTAGAATCTTGAAGAAAAATACATTTATGTTTGTTCTGAGAATCTCTTTAATATGAAATCTTTCTAAACAAAAGGGGAGGGGTGGTTTGTGTTCTTATTTTAGAACATTTCCAGCTTTTTTGTTTTTTCATAGACTATGGTGAATTAACAGCACTCACCTTTGAGTATACAAACACAAAAAATATTTGTATCTGTTCAAAAGCCTGCTATCCATGCTACCAGTTTCCCAACACATGACATTGGGGCACATAGAGGGAAGATTTCATTTTGGCAGCAATATTTGGAAGTACAAAGTGGACAAGGACAAAGGACCAAACATTAGAAGCAAACACATTCCTTCCTTTTTAATCAATATCTTGTTAGACTGGTGGGTTTCACTCATTAATCTTTTCGTAAGTGAAAAATGAAATGGATTTACCATTACAGCAAAGGAAAATTGCAAATTAAATTCATTCTAATGAAATTGCTTATACAGAATGCTACTTCATCACCACACAGCTTCTGTCAAAAGAGTTTGGACTTCAGAGTACTCATTTCTTTGAGGTAATGTATTTATAGGCAAATTCTGAATCCAAAAGACCTGAAAACAAACTTTCTAAATTCTTCCTCTTACACTGAGCATATTTTTAAAAACATGCAAGTTCCACAAAAAAAAGTTTTAAAAAGTATTGTGTTTTGTGTTTAATAGCTTCATAGCTTCAAACAAATCTGAAACTGAACTTCGTGTGACTGCTGTGCTGCATCTAAATGTTCACTATATTATAGCTGAGCTGGAACATACAAAAAACTCAAAAAATTAAATGCCTGGAGGTTTGCAATGCATTGTTTTTAATTTCTTCAGTAACTGCTGCATATTGATTGGTCTAGTATTGTACAACACAGGAAATTAGCAATTAAAGGCCTCCATGCATCCAGCATGAGATCCTACAAATCCTGTTATCCACAGGAGCAAAATTAAAAGAACAAGAGGAATCAACAAAGCTAAAAAGTGCTTATTGCAAGCTATGCAGAATTTGTCCTTTGCTGAAAAACATGAAAACTCTGTACAGATTGCACGCACAAGAGTATTTAATGTAGATTATAACTCAATTAAGGCAACTATTTCTCTGATCCTGTAATTCTAAGGCATTTTGCAGATGGCTATGAATCCCAGGCTGTAATACAAATTTCCTTCTGTTCTCTATAATATAAACTCACATATTATGTAAAGACACACTTAATCTTCTGCCTAGGAAAATAAACTTCACAATTCAGGTCAAAAGATACACTTCTGCTCTAGATGGATTTAAAATAAGGTAAATTAAATTAACATATACAACATTAAATGTGAACATCATCCATATATGTAAATATGACCTTAACAATAAAGCTCAATTGATACTCATGTTTCCTCAAGGAATTATTGACCGTGTCCCAGGGCACAGGGAGGGAAGATTACCAGCAGAGCAAGAGCCATACCAACCCTGGAACTGGACACAGCATCACACACAAGGCTGCACACACAAATTGCATGAGGTTGCAACTTCAGACTCCAAGTTAGCCTGGAGATTGGTGTGCTACAGGAATAAACATGCCCTTTCTCTGTTCTAAAGTGAACAAAAGTGCATCTACACTATGATTAATCATATGAGACTGGTTTGCTTCAGATTCATCAAAACTAATTCAGCTTTGCTGAATTTAGCGACAGATACCAGATTTATCTAGACCAGGAGAAGAGAAAAAGGTTATATAAGCTCTGCTAGCATAGCCAGACAAATTATATTGTTTATCCATGCCTAAACAAAAGGCCACCATCAGCTCAGGGTTAACTAAAACTTCTTAGCTCATCTCTGACCTAATTTTGACCTCTCTTGTTAATTGCAGAAAAGCTTTCAGTTAAAATATTGGTTAGTTGTGTTTACACACTCCCCCTCTCCACCCCTTCTGTAGTTTCTTGTCTTACAGCTCATAAATTAAAGACAAAATATCTTTTTCTAAGACTAATTAGTACCCAATTAGCTTCATGTTGTTACCTAGAGTGGAACTGACAGTAAAGACAAATATTAAGCATTTTAATCTCTTAAATGCAGGAGGCATTTATGTAGAAGAAAGAATTATCAGAACCTTTATTTCACTTTATTTTTCTCTCCAGATCATAAAATATTATTTCAGAAAGTCTGTAAAAACACTCAATTCTTCTGCTTCTAGCAATTCCCATTAGAAAGAAATACAGTTATATCACTGTTATAAGTGAAAAACCAAACACATGAAGTCTAGAGGATCTATAATTATGTTAGTTGGTTGTAACCAGACAAAATCATTTGTCATTGCCTCATACTTCTTACAGAGCAGTTTACACTGGGCTTGTTTAATTCCTTTAGTTATCATAATCGTTGTATGTCAGAGTATGGGTATGATGTATTTATATATACATGAGATCTCTCCATCTGCGGAAGACTAGTTTTTGCTCAAGTAAAAGCAAAGCACCTGAGTTATAATTCCAAAAATCACTTTTCTACTTTTCTTTTTGTAAGTCAGAATTGTTCTGTTTCTCATAAAAATATATGCAGACTTAATTTAAAAATTAAGTCTGAGAGAAACTAAACCTGACTGCATTGTAAAATATATGTAAATTTACAAAAAGGAGTTCTAATAATATAAGAAATAAAAATCTCAGTTAGAAAGAACTGTCCAAATAACATGCCTTATGTTCATCTGATCTAAGGAATACAAGGAATTACAGTTTGAAAGTCTACTGTAATTAGATACTGAAGCTAAAAAGCTCAGTAGAAATTCAACATAATTCCAACTGCTGAAGCCTTACCATTCCGTCACATTCATATTCATAATTCTTGTCTTTTTGTACTGATACAAGCCTCCCCAAAATAAATTCATCCAGTCATACTGAGGATCATATTTGACACCCAAGAGATAACATAAGTCTAAATGATGTTCAGTTTTCTTCCTCTTCTCTACAGGAAATGAGAATGCTCTTCCATCATCTGAACAAAGGCACCTGGCCTACTGCATAAATGAAAAAGCTTGTCCATTATGGTTTGTCACATTCGCAGATAAACTCTTGCCTAAGAAGGGCCTAAAAGTTGTTTTATTGCAGTATAGTCAACTGTTTGGATCAAATCCAGATTCATATTCATTTGCTAGCTGCAAATAAATCCCACTGTACAGTCAGTACAGTTTTCTTATATTTTAATATTATTCACTAAAAGCTCCATTCTTCTGAGTTTGCGTTTATTCTTTGGCATGGGCTTGTCATATAAGCCATTTTTGAGAAGATGCTCCTTGCTGTGATGGATCTGGGCACCATGCTGAAGTTGGAAAGAGCATAAAGCTTGAAGTGGATGGAGTATAGTCTGCAGAAAGACGAAGGGATGGGGGACAAAAAAACCCCAAGCTTTTAGTAAGATATTTTAGAGACATCAATTATTACAGGTTTTTTTATTCAATGACTGCTTAAAAATGCTAATAAAAATACAAATTGGATGATAAATGTTGTTAAAATACAACCTTTGGAGACACAGAGGGTGCAGCTGAATAGAAGATGTACTGAAATGAACCACAGAGCAGTCATACACCCACCCACCTGCAGCTATCCCTCACTCCTTCCTTGAAACCACTCAATCCTGACTTCAGACCCAGTCACATTACTGTAAGTTATGGCTTTGACTTGACCTTAGCAATGGACTACAATCAATTTCTGTGGCTCAGACAACAAGCTGCAATAAAATAAGTCACAATAACTAAGCTGTTTGTGCTTGCAGAAAAATCTCTTGAGGCAGAGTTTTAGAAAGAGAGGAGGGACTTATGATCAAGGCAGCTGGACTGCTATCCTGGAGACTCAGCTGTGTCCATGCTTCTGCCCAGAAGTATTGTGTAGGATTAATGAAGCCACACAAACCAAATTTATCTCAAGTGGTTCCTAATTGTAGACTCTTCATTTTCTGGTTGCCTGACCGAGTCACAAGAGCCTCATGTGCAGATGTGTAAAGTAACCACATACGTAACTGCAGTCAGCAGGAGCTGAGTTCTACTGAGAAAAATAAGACTCTTTAAGAGCACACAGGAAAATCAAGTGAGATACTGGGCATCAAACCAAGTGCCCATTTTTAACCTCCATGGCTCTCAACTTCAGTTCACCATCTTATATGCTGGGAATAGCACTCAGTTCAGAGAAGGTATAAAAAAATGCATGAATGTAGCTCTTGGCTAGTGCAATGCTTAGAGAAAACAGTAATTTTGTCTTTTAAAAGTAGGTTGGGCCAATTCTCTGTGGTATGGGTGAATCAGAATACAGGACTGGTAACCACAGACATTAACTAAACATTCATTGTAAGACAGAAGTCCTAATGAAGGAAAAATATGTTGTCCTAGCACAACAAAGAAAAAAGGTAAATATAAAACCCCACATACACATACAAGTTTCTCGAAAACCCTCTTTACATGGAGTTCCAATTTCTGGGCCATATTTTCTTGTGTGCCCACACACTTTGTCCAGATCTGGGTTTAAATCCAATTGATTTAATATTAAGGTGAGTCTAGTGCCACAGAGGCAGACACACAGGTGGCATACTACGTATTATGCCAGCTGAAGGACCAATTTTTGACCTGAGAACCTTCTTTAGTAGGCAGAGGTTGAGTACCAAAACATTTAGCTGATGGAAAGCAGTATGAGCACCCCAGAGTGAACACTAGCATGTACCAGGCACACAGATGAGCTTTAAATCTCTTTTCACAGACCATTCACTACTACATTCTGGGCACACAATTGAATTGCAGACCTGGCTCTGTGGTGCAAAACTACTTGTAGGTGTTTTTCAGAGGGCTTATTAAATTGATATTACTAATGTCAGCAACAAAAGATTAAGAAGAACATTTTCTTAATGATCTCTTCCATCACAGACTAGTGTGATTGCAACTTACACGGAAAGGCTAATGTCCAATTAGTATTCTTTGACCTGGGATAAACTTAAACTCAAGAACTATTAAGTCCCAAATTCCTCCAGTGACATGTAAGAGTTGTGAGCTGGCTGGTAGGCAGACATAACCCAGTGGGTTACATTCCATGGGTGAGGAGTGCAGGAGATCAGGGGACCTGGCTTTAAAAAGCATTTAATCTTCAAGATAGCTGTGAGGGAGTATTCAGATCATCTCTGCTGTCTAGTTTTTGCAGAAAACAATTTAATTCTTTCCACTCACTAACATACTCAATCGCCTGTCACAAAATGAATCAAGTTTTTGAGAGTCAAAGATCACTTTGTTGTGTTCACTTTTGGAGCACAACATGAAAGAGTTACAGTAATCTGAACATGCTAGAGTTAATAAATGAAAAATGGTTTCCATTAGTGCATTCTTGTTTCAGTTTGCTATGCAACAAAAACATTACAAATGTCATTAAGATTTTAACTGTCAAATTTTACATTAATAGCTAATTACCTTCCTGCCCCTCTACATTCATAGAAGAAAAAACTCAGGTATTTAAATTTACATACCTCTTGTATACTCTTATTTTTTTCCATGATAGAAAGAGCAACAGCTGCACATTCAAGAGTAGACAGACAGCTGTTTGTTGGTTGGGTACGAATTACATATTGACTTGAAATACTGGGTTTTAACTGCACCTGAAAAATAGCAAACTCCAGTAAAACAAACAGGTCAGGATAGTAAACAAAATACCTATTCTCTACACCAAGCAAAACACATCCCCCTTCCCTCTGTGTTCACTTGTCTTCTTTCCTTTTTCCTGTTTTGTCTCCCAGTAGCCAATGACATGCTACTGTTAAGAGTAATACACGTGAGTCATCATCACAAACAAAAAACTGCACATTTGTTACTGTACAAACATGCAAAGGAAATAAAATTTTTTGTTAGAGAAAGACTAAGTGAAATTTTAGCAACTGATTTCAGTTGTCATAGATATGCTATAACAAAAATAAAATTATTCACTTATGCTTGTTTTATTGCATACTCTAACCACACACACAATCCCATACAAGGTACAATGCCCATATAGCCATTAACACTATATACCTTGGCAAAATATTATTTGTCAAAGTTCTGAATGTAAGGCTTCTAGAAACTGTATTTATTCATACAATGTACTAGGTCATTGATAAGAACTATTTGCTTAACAAAATAACACCTGAAAATGATTTAGTGGCTCTGCCTCAAGTGATAAACAATTTATAAAATCTTGCAAATTAAAGGTTTTTAAGAAAAAGAAATTTAATTCAACCACCAGCTCCAAAAGCTTTTACCAAGTTTATAAACAGTGGTTGAAACAACACAGAATTTACACTACTGTAAATTCTGTGTGTGAAAATGCAGATATTGTTTCTTTATTCCTAATATTTCCATCTCCACATATATCTAAAATGTAATTTGCAAAACAAGTAATGTTTTACCAACATTGTCAGTATTCTTAACCAAAAATTCTCAGTTCCTTTTCCAAAAACATTGTAGTGCAGTGCAAAAGACCCACATGAATTCTTATAAAGGAGCAAGTTACTTTTCTTTTTTTTTTAACTCATCCCATCAATTGTCTTTTATTTTTCTTCTTGAAAAACTTAGTGATTCCCATGGCCATAATATTGTTAGCATTTTGATTGCCAGAAGTCTTTCACCATTCCTCACTTTATTCAGTACCTTCCTCCTTCACTTTTCTCATTTTTCCTTTTATTTGTAATATTTCATTTTCTTTCATCTCTCTTACATGCAATCACCCATTCTTTAAAGTTCAAGGTATCTCATTCATAAAAGGAAAACTCCAGACTGCTGAAGAGACATAAATGGATAAGATGAAATTCCTCTGCCTTACCTACCCCAATTTAACGGAAATTAAAAAAATAAAATAAAAAGAAGGCAGCAAGAAAAGAGGAAAGGCATTCTGAGAAGGATAAGCAAGTTAGCTATTAAAGCTCAATTTACTCAAACATAGTAAAAGACAGAAAAATTAAGCCTTTCTCAACTACCTTCTTCAATTTGGTATTGAAAAACCAGAAGAGAACAATTATTTAGGAGACAAAATGTAGAATTTGGATATCAGTGTATGTAATGAAAATAAAAAGAAAATTAATATTTTCATTTGTTATTCCTCAACATTTTCTTTGGTTTTATGCTTTTTCTCCTGTAACTATGTACAGATCTTCATCACAACAGAGTAGGAAGCCTAGTTGAAGTATGCAGTAGTATGAAGTACTTAGTTGAAGTATACAGAAATCTATGCTGGAAGGAGCTTATAGTCCCTACTTAGAAACTCCTAGATAGGTATCAAAAAACAGCGTAAACTCTGTCCATCACTTCTCCAGCACGTGTCCTGAACGGCAAAGCAGACATATATCCACACTTTTTCTCAACAGCTGACAGCTACATTCTTCATGGAGCATCTCTCCAGAGGCTGAAACCACCTGATGGAGTACCTGCAGGCCCACTGGCTTCCCCCTCCTTGGACAGTGCCTTAAGGCTTTTTTTTGTAGGAGCTGGGAATAGTTCTGTCTGCTGGTTTCTATACTTCATTCCTTGGGCCTCATGCTGAAAAACATTTAAGATAATCAACATTCCAGAGAAAGAAAACTAATTAATGATTGCAAGACAACTTCTATAAAGAAAAGGGGCCGGCACTCTGCCACACAACCGTGGAGCAAAACATCTGTAACTGCAGCTCTCAGAACAACTGACAATGCATAAAAGGGCAACTTTCTAGTACTAATAGCAATAGCAACTGCAACAAAGTTTCTTCTTTCCTGAGAAGAAAGAGAAAGGATGGAAACAAGCAGCCCCATCCATTTTTCTGAAAAATTATATATTCCCTGGGATAAGATTAAAATACCATAGAGAGTGGTGGAGATCAGAGGAAGAATATCTGATCAGGACAACTGCCTGCTACAGTTTGTCTCTTAGGCTTCTTTCAGCATGCATTTTACCCTACTCTTTAAAGCAGCAGAGAATCTAAATAAATGATCCCTAGTCACCTGAAATACAGTCAGGGTAGTCTTTGTCTACTGCAAATTGGACAGACTCACCAAAGTTCCCATCTGAAACTAGGTACATTTACTGAACCAATAAAACACACAATACTCTACCAACTCAGAGCATAAACTGAATGGTAAAACAAAGCCGAAATAATACAGAAACCAAAACAAATTAGTATAGTTAATAAATATTTCAGACACAGGAAGAATATCTTCTTGGAAAAAAAGATATATGAAATATTTACTTGTCCTCTGACTTGATTGGGTAGGAAGATGACTTCTGTCATTTTTCACCATGAAGTCTAAACTTGCATTGCCTTTTTTGCAGTTAATAATTTCAGATAGTGTATTGCAACAATCTCATCCAAGTTTCTGCATCACCTATGTGGATTAATTCTTTATCTGTCACCTGCGTATCTCAAATCCAGCTGAACAAGTTTAATTCAGACCTACAGAAATGTTCATGCACAGCTAATTTAAACAAAATCATATTGTCTTCCTCTTACACCAGACTTCAAAATCTCAGAATGAGTATGCACAAATACCCTGTTTAAGTAGATTTCAAAACAACAATTAAGATATTTTAGAAGCACTTCTCCATAAAATTATAGATACCACAATACAACAATTTACTTGTTTGTTTTTGCTTCAAAGTAATCATATGCACAGTTTGGAATAATATCAGTTTCTAACAAAATACAGAAATGACAAGTTGAAAAAACAGAGTTTAATACCACTCACCAAAATAACATAAGAAAGAAGATGGAAACTATCTCAACCAACTCAAACTAGAGAGGAATTTAGATAAACTGAATGCAATTACTCACTGGAATTTATTCCGGACACTGAAATTAGCCTATCTATTCTCTGTAAGTGCGAAGGAGTTTGGGGACTTAGTTTCTAAGCCATCAGAAGTATGAAGCAACACATAAAATAAAGTTTCATTTCTATCTGTAACTCAAGACTGCTGTTTCAAAAGCCTGAATTTCAGCAATTCCCACAAACTGTTACACTAACTTGATAAACACTGGCTTATCTGCCAATGCACCATTCCCTAAGCAAATGGTACAGCCTTTGAGCGTTTACAAAGGATCTGAACCACAGTAAAAACTGTGACCCTTCATTGTTTCTTGGGGCAGAGTTTTTCTTCCTGAGCCTTCCTTGGACATGCTCCAGGCAAGTGAAGACCCAGCTGATCTTGTTCAGCTGTTCAAAATTGATGGGAGGAAAAGTGTTGCCTTGATGAGGTCAAAGACCTGCTGTTTGAAACTTTAAAAATTTAAGTCAGCAAAGACAGGAAACTGATTTCTGCTATTATTTTAAATAATAGAACTGGACCTCTAGCAGAAAGCTCTAAGTGCTTTCCTCAGTCCTCTCCTTAATATCAATGTCTTTCTACCTTTTTTATGCCAATTTCTTCATCGTTAGTCTTACTATCTTTACTCTCCAAACAGAACCCAGGATTATGCAAAATTATACTTGGAAAATAATGCATCACCAAGAACTCAAAAAAGTTAGTACACCTGTCTCACAGGGCACAATAAACAATTCTTCCCTGTTCTCTTTTCTGCAGTAAGACTACAGCCATCTCAAAACAGGCAGAGGCACAATACATTTTTCTGCAGCTTCTATGAAAAATCTAGTACTTAAGATCCATTCCTCTCTATGTTGATAGTATCTTTTGAAAATTTGAATGCCAGTTTGGGAATTAATTTACTTAACTTTTCAAGAATGAAGGAAGAGAGTACCATCTGTCCTCCTGCTTAACATAAGCACTAGTTACTGTTCAGATGTTCTATTTCGTTAATAAATACCTTTCAGAAAAAAAAAATTAGCCATTTTCTTAAACTAACTCAAAAGGCACAGAAAAACCTCAGAAAGACTACAACCACATCCTGCTATCTTGCCCATCCTTCTAGAAACTAAGAAAAAATTGCTTTTAAGGTGCTGGGGAGTAAGAACATTCTCTGGAAGCTACTGCACAGACAACCTCAGACAGAAGATGGGTGACAGGCATGGGAAGACCTTTCACTCAATATCCAGTTTGCACAAGCACCTTTTACCTGTAAGCCAAAACAGTTTTCTGTATCTTACAGAAATTTCATGCAGTTAAGTAAAATTACCTTTGTGCCAGAGAAGACAGGCTGCGTAAATTTAGTCTCAGCATGCTACTGAAATTTAAATCAAGAGTATAAATAAGTTATTTTGTTCAAAACCTGGCTTTAATTTAAAGTGACATCTTAAGAGCACTCTCTTTCTAAAATACTGGAGGGAATAACTGCCATGCAATTGTCACAAATGGACAGCCTGAAAAAGTAGATAGCTGTCACAAAACCCTCTGTCCACGAGGGCATGACTTCAAAGACTTTGATGACAGGAAGAAGGGAAACATAAACTCCATTTTTAAAGAAGTGGAAAGCAGAAGATCTTGGGATCTACACAGCAGTCCCATCTCTGTTCCAGGCAAGATTATGAAGCAGATTCTCCTGGACACCATGCGAAGGTACATGGAACACAAAGAGGTGACCGGAAAGAGCCAGCATGGCTTTACAAAGGGGAAGTCATGCCTGGTGACCTTCTCTGATGGAGCTACAGCACTGGTGTATAAGAGCAGAGCAACTGGCATTGTCTACCTGTACTTATGCAAAGCTTTGGACGCTGTTTCACAGGATATCCTTGCCTCTAAATTGCAGAGACAYGGATTTGATGGATGGACCACTCGGAGGATAAACAATGGGCTGGAGGGCTGCCTGGAAAGAGTGGTGGTAAACAGCTCCTTGTCCACATGGTGACC